>OY764962.1:53922574-54429198 GCA_963668005.1 Melieria crassipennis | reverse complement strand
TGATTTTTCTCTCGATGTCGATGCTTTCAAGTTTGCGTATCGTATTACAATCAACTTTATTACTGTTGTCGTGTTCACTGTTGCTTTTCTTGATGTCGTTCATTCTGCGGGTCCAACGGCTTATGATTTGTGGTTTTCTTGCGCCACCTTCACTTTGGCTTCTTCTCTTTCTTCCGTCACGGATGTAAACGCTGCTTTCTCTGAGCCATCTGTTATCTTTCGTTTTCCAAATGCTTTCGATTTTATTCTTGCTGCTGTCCTCACTGACCTCAGCATTACTTCTTCTGGTGCCTTGAATTGTTCCTCTTTCAATTTTATAGATATCGCTGTGTTCACTGGTACTTCTTTTGGTGCGTTCAAGTTTTTCGAATCTGTTTTTCCTGTAGTCCTCACTGTTGCTTCTGATTCGGCTGCCTTGTTTTTTACTTTTGTTCTTGCTTTCACGCTCGGGTCCAAATAAACATTCAGCGAGAGTTATAGGGCTGTTTTCTCTCTTGCCTGAAACTCTGCTGTTCCATCGGCTTTCGATTTTCTTTTTCCTGCTCTCCTCACTTTTGCTTCTCTTGCTGTCACGTATTTTACTTTTGCTACTGCCTTTACGTTCGTTTCCCAAAAAGCATCCAAAAAGATTGGTGGAGCTGCTTCCAATCTTGTCCTCATGTCTGCTGTCTAATCGGCTTTTGATTTTCTTTGTTCTGTCGTCCTCACTTTTACATCTCTTGCTGCCTTTTGTTTTACTTATCTTGTTACTCTGACTTTCGTTTGCCAAACTGGAGAGATCTCTTTGGCTACTTTCACTGTTGCTTCTCCTGCCTGTCGCTTTTAGTATGCGTTTCCAGCGGTTTTTGTTTCTGCCCGAGTGTTCACTGCTGTCTTGAATTTGATCTATCTTGCTGCTTTGCCTATATTCAATCATATTTCTTTGGGGGCGTTCCATATTATTTCTGCGGCCGTCATCACTATCCTTACTTTCTCTTTCGTACTCACTGTCCTCACTGCTGCCACGGATTTTGCTTAACTTGCGATTTTCACGTTCGTTTCCCAGGCTAGAGCCATTTCTATGGCTGCGTTCACTGTTGCTTCTTCTGCCTCTCGCTTTCAGTATGCGTTTCCAGCGGCTTTCGACTCTGCCCGATTCCTCACTGCTACGTTGAATGTTTCTTATATTGCCGCTATCATTTCTGAGACTGCGTTCACTGTTGCTTCTCCTGCCTTTTGTCTCTTGCCTCCTGTCGTCCTCACTGCTGCCGTTAATTTTTCTTATCTTGCTGCTATCATTTTCGTTTTTCGATCTGAATTCAATGGGATTTCTGTTCGCGCGTTCACTGTTGCGTCTCCTGCCTGTTCTGTTAACTATGTATTTCCAGCGACATTTAAATTTGTTTCTGCTGTCTTCGGTGCTGCCTTGAAATTGTCTTATCTTGCTGCTTTCACTTTCGTTTCCTAAACTATATTCAATGGGGTTTCTGCGGGCGCGTTCACTTTTGCTTCTCCGGCCTGTTCTGTTCAGTATGTTTTTCCAGCGGCTTTTACTTTTGTTTCTTCTGCCTTCCTCACTATTCTCGCTGCTGCCTTGAATTTTGCTTAACTTTCGGTTTTCATGTTCGTTTTCCAAACTAGAGAGATTTCTTTCGCTACGTTCACTGTTGCTTCTCCTGCCCGTCGCTTTCAGTATGCGTTTCCATCGGTTTTTGATTCTGCCCGAGTCCTCACTGCTGTCTTGCATTTGCTTTCCCAAACAATATTCAATGATGTGGCGGCGTTGACTGTTGCTTTCGAGTTTGTTTTCCCAGCGTCTTTTGATTAAATTTCTTCTGCGGTCCCCACTATCTTCACTACTGCTTCCCCTGCTTCCCCTGCTACCGTCACTGGTGTTTATTCTATTGTTTGGAGTTATGTTCATGTTACTGCTTCTAATGTGTTTTCTGTTCATTCTGGTTTCTCCACCTTTTGTTCTCAACTTGTCTTCGATGTTATATCTCATGTCGCTACCTTGAAATTGTTTTTTCATGTGGTCTTCACTGTTCTTCATGTTCGCTTCAATAATGTTTCTCTCGTTCATGTTTTTATCTCGAAGTATGTTTTTCATATTTCCTTCATTGGTGTTTTTTCTTAAGTTACGGTCTTGATGGTTGTGTCTCATGTTTCCTTTAGTGGTATTTCTTTTTAGGTCCATGTTGCCTTCGATGGTGTTTTTCTGTAGATTGCTGCCAATGTTGCTTTCAATAAGGTTTGCCCATAGGTCGCCGCCTTCAAATTTGTTTCTCTTATTGCCTTCAATGATGCTTCTCCTAAGATTTTTGTATGGAAGCTTGCTGCCCATGTTGCCTTCAATGTTGTTTGCCCATTGGTTGCTATCTTCAAGTTGATTTCTCATGTTTTCCTTAATGTTATTGCTCTCTACGTTGTTGTCTTCAATGTTGTTGGTTCCTACGTTGTTGCCTTCAATTGTGCTCACGTTGTTGCCTTCACGTTTGTTTCGCATGCTATCTGTAGTTTTACTTTGAAGGCTGTCTTCATTTTTGTTCTTGAAGAAAATCACTGGTCCATGCACTAAGTCTTTGATTAGACTTTCATTGGACTTTTTTTTTTGCTGGTCCACAAAACTTAGGCTATTCACTTTTCGATTACTTGGTTTGGCTGGCATGTAGGGTTCACCCTTGACGGCGGAGCTGGAGAAACAGCTTTTGCAAAAGTGTTTTCGCTCATTGGTGTTTTGTTTGGGTCGTTTTCTTATGCAGCACGATGAACCGCATAGCAAGCTGCAAGCAGAGTCCTTTTTGCTATTGGAGTTTTGGCCATTGAGCTTTTTTGGTGTGCGCGATTTTTTTGGCCTGCTTTGCTGGCCGGTATGGAAGCGCGGTTGTTGTAAATAATGTGGCGATATGCCGTAGAGCGGATTCGACGACACCATGGCATCGTCGTGTGTTGTGAGCAGCTGTAGAAATTCGGGCGAGATGCGCTTAAAGCGATTGGGTTTCAGACCGGTCTGTTGTGCTCGACGTATGGGACGTTCAATCCGTAAGCCAGGTTCGACGGGCGCCGAATGCGTTTCAGAAACGTCCATCATCCGATGATTCTCGTACCACGACGTGGCCGTGTCCGGCACGTAGATGCTGGACTTGAGCGAGGCATCCCACAGCGTGTTGTTTAGATCGTTGCAGTTCTTGCGACGGTGCATGCCGTTACGGCCCAGCTGGCAGAGTCCGGCGCGCTTGCCGATGCGAATCGGCCCGGGAGCGCTGGCGGTGCTCTGTCCGCTGTAGCCGGCATGCGATATCAAAGAGGAGTTGTATCTCTGCGCCTGTTGCTGTTGGGCGGCGCTGGTCAGGTAATCGGTTGGGCCAAAATAAGTGCCGCATTTGGATGCCGACAAGATGCGTGATGTGAGGTAGGTGTAGCAGTTGGTAGTACCGAAATGGCTGAATTTGTTGAGGTTCGATAATTTTTTCATTTTACTTAAAATTTAGAATTTCCATTAACGAAATTGGGAATTTTGTGATACTTTTTTTTTTACGAATTTTCGCGTCGTCTGAAACGGTTTATGTCGAATTTTCACCACTGGAAATTTTGCGTATTTTTTTTCGTTCCTTTCATCTAATAAATTAAAATCGTTTACTTTTTAATTTTTAAAGTGTCATTTGTGTGGACTCGGTAAAACTGAAATAAACTGAAAAATTTACACTCATTGTCAAGATGAAAACTAAAATGAAAACTAAAACGAAATGGGGGGAAATAACTTGAAACACTCGTCAGTCACTTATGTGACAGATAAAACAGAAAGATTAAACAATAATAAAAAACAAAACATAATAATACGAAAAGGCAATGAAATCAACTATGGTGAGAGAGAATATTTGCTGAGATTTTCATCATAGCCATTAGACGTGTTTGCTTGCAGGCGAATGAAAAACTAAACAATATCAGTTTCTTTTCTTATTTGTATTGGAAATGGAAGAAATGTAAAGCGAGATTTAAACATAGGTGTGTTTAGTCATTAAAAAAAATTTAAATATTGCATGCAATTTTACAGAGATTTAAGAAAAGTAAAATGATTTGTAAAATTGCTCCTTGTAAAAGCTGAAAATGCTGCATAGCATTTTTTACGAAAGATTCACATCTCTCTTATTTAATTTTCTTATCTTATTTAAAAAGTTAAGTTTTTGAATGTTTGTTTATGAGGTTTTTTCATATTTCAACAGTTTTAAGCAAATTTTTTCGAACTTTCACAGCTGATTCGAAACAAAATTAATAACCGAAGTTATTGATTGTTTTATATTACTGTTTTGTTCCTTATCCTTCAGCTTGTTATTTATTTGCTGAAAAAAGCAAACAATTGTTTGCTAATTAACAACTGAAATTGCATAAAATAAATTCTCAGCCGTAAAAAACTAACAATAATTTATTTTTCGGGCGGGCTGGAAATGCAAGGCGAAATTTTAATTCAATTAAAATTCAATTGAATGAATTTAAATTTCTGTATGTATCTGCATACGCGATTAAATGCATTAAATACTATGTAAATATTTAGTATAATACCGGTTTTAATAGTTTATTTTATTTCGATTTGCAGAATTGTCTCCGCCATACAGGCAACATTTTCATTTCTTGTTGGTTTTATTGTCTGCAAATCGACATGCAGCAAGTCGTTTGTGTACGCTTCACATTTCCTCATGGAGGCTTATGGCTGGTTCGGCACGGCCTACTTCATGTACGACATATGGTCCATGTACAAAGTGCATACGCAGAAAATCGCCGACAAGTTGCGACTGATGCGGGTCACCTCGAACAGTGCCGTAGCAGGGACTTTTGCAAAGGTCAGTCGTGGAGATGTGCTGAATGGTGGTATGTATGATCAGTATGGGTCGGCCAATGGCAAGCAGCAGCAGCAGCAGCAGCGGCTGGCAAATCGTGCTGGCGACGAGGCACAGCCATTTAATGCAGCGGGCAATTTGCATGCCCGCCAACACGAAGACGAGATCATCGACTATGATGGCGAGAGCGTGCAAATACCGAAGGATGGCAAATGGGATTTCATCAAATATGTTCTGACGCATCCGGTGATGATGATACATCATGTCTTTATTGGCACCTTCGGTTTATTGGTGGTTACCGTGAGTGCAAACATCCATATGCAGCTAATCCTCATTAAGCATAAATTAAATGTACTTTTTATCTGTATTTGTGACTTGTAGTACATACGGGGCGGTGGTCACTGCATCTATAGCTACATGTTCATGATGGAATTCTCCACTCCGTTCGTTTCGATGCGCAGCATACTGAGCACAATGCGGCTAAAGGAATCGCGCCTCTACATTATTAACGGATTGCTGATGCTGGGCACGTTCTTCGTTTGTCGCGTCTTCATGTGGCCATATGTAATGTGGCGCTACAGTTTGTCCATTGACACCAGCTTCTGGCAGGTAAAATCGATGGGCATAAATTGTTAATATTCGAGACAGTTTTAATCTCAGGTCAAATTGTTGGTTGGTCCTCTACTCAAAGTGGAAGCAAGAAAGTTTAGTTTCTATTATTTTAATTTATTTAAAGAAAATGTTATGATCTGTATTTAAGTATTTACTTGCTAATCGTAAGCTAACAGAATTGTAGTTCCACCCTTTTTTACATATTTATGTTTATGTTTTTAGGCCATGATTGGATTGCCACGCGGCTGTCTGATCAGCATATCTATACTTTTTTTGCCGCAAGTTTATTGGTTCTTTTTAATGGTCAAGGGGGCACTTAAAGTAAGTTGATACTATTAACGACTTTTTTTGTTTAATTTTACACAAAAACAACTATTTCGTCTGCAGGTATTCTTTCCACCGCGTACAAATCGTGCACACAAGTCGTTGCCACTTAAGCAGAAGCAGCAGCATCATTCAAAGAACAACAACTTATCGCCATTGGTAACACCAAATAACGATGAGGTTTTTAGCAAGAACGAACAACTGGCTTTTGATGCCAACAACGATACCAATGCGGAGATTATAAGTGCAGCGCTGAACACAAAATTTTCAGTCTTTGAAGTAAATGGTAAAAACTAGACAGAACAAAAAACCAGAGTCGCCACAACATACGAGCGAGAAAACCGCAAACAAATTCTTGTAATGTTAGCTAAGAAAATGCCTAATAGGAAAACGATTATAACTAGATAAAAGAAAAAAAACAAAAAATTTAATTGCGACAGAAAATCTCAGTAGCTTTTGTTAGTTTAAAAAAATATGATGTGTAATGTTATGACTACTATTCCCACAACTACTACTTCTACTCCTGCTACTACTACGAATACTACTTGTACTCCTGCTATAACTATTTATGTACTACTACTACTACAACTACTACTAAAATTGTTTTGATTGTAAATTGCCCGCAATTTGCCGCATTTACCGTTATATGTGTTGATGATAACTTGAATAGGTCATTATGCCGCATTACTATATTCCCCACGTATAGAGCGGGTAAAATTTGCCGCACTTGCATTACTGTAGCGTTTAGTAGTCTGTCATTTGTGTTGACAGCGCGCCTTGTTATAATATTGTAATTTTATTGTAACATTATATATCTAAGTTACTATATACAATTAGTTCACCATTAGTGCACACACACACACAGACACGCACACATACACGCCTAGCACTAACATTGTTCCCCAAAGAAAAGGACAATATGCAATCGACTTACTTTATTTGCCACATAGGCTTTTTCTACGCGCTGCCTATGCTATGGTTGCTTTCTTTTAAAATGTTTAGTCAAATACTTTGCATTTGTTGTTGCGTTTTCAAACCACCACAAACAATAAAAATATAATCACACAAAATACCTTTCGACGTAAGAGAACAAAAACTTGAAAAAAATTTGCCAGCTCCTTCACGAAAAGACTTTATTGAGCTTAAAGTAATAAGTCCAAAGTATTGTTGGCTCAAACTGTTGTGCAGTTTGAAGTGGAGAGTTAGCTGTGTGTATAAGCATACAAATAGGCGCTTTGTAGAATGTCTTGATAGAGTGTATTTAAAAAAAAATATGCAATTTACATAGCAACAAAACTGCAGTCACAGTAATGGCTGAAGTCAGTATTGAATGCACAACAGAAGCATTTACATACACACAACTAAATGCAGCATTTTGAAACAAAAATAAATTTAATTAAAAAAACGAAATGTAATTAAAAAAATCACATAAAAAAGGGAGCCTTTATGGTACATTACATACATATACGTACATACATATATCGTTAGGCATGTGTATAAGTAAATCTTAATATATATTTTATTTGTTGATTTGTGCATGTGTATGTATGTGTGTACGTAAAACAATTGAATATATGAATTTATAACAAAAACAACAGCATATAGTAATTGCTAATTTATTTGACTAGCAAGAAATGCATTGAGTAAAATTTCTGTAATGAAGCACTTGGTCCGAAATAGTTTTGTATATTTTCGTTTGCAAAAAAAATGAGTAACTGCTATGGATTTTTCAAGTAGCTATTACAAATGAATTTGCAATATTGTAATATTAAACTTAGGTAGCAAAAAAAAACAATTGGTACTTTAAAAACGAACTGAAAAGAATTGTTATTCAAAGTACAGAGTTGAAATGCACATTTAAAAAGCAAAATATTTGAACAAGTAAAAAATTTGTATTGGCTGAATAAAGAAAATTCAAAAGAAAACTAATTTAAATATTGTAAAAATTTCGTTAAATATTAAAGGAAAATATTGTGAAGATAACAGAAGCAGAAGTCTGCAAAAGACAAAACGCTGCTGAAAACAGAAGGCTGCAGAAGACAGAAGGCTGCAGAAGCAGAAGGCTACAGAAGACAAAAGGCTACAAAGACAAAAGACTCCAGAAAACAGAAGGCTGCAGAAAACAGGAGGCTGCAGAAGACAGACGACTACAAAAGCAGAAGAAGGCTACGGAGGAGAGAAGGCTACAGAACCAGAAGGGTGCAGACGACAGAATGCTACAGAATACAGAAGGCTACGGAAGACGGAAGGCTACAGAAGACAAACGATTATGGAAGTAGAAGACTACGGAAGGCTACGAAAGACGGAAGGCTACAGAATGAACATTTGTTTGAATGAGTTGCGGAACCTAGAGGATCTTTTGTCGTTTGATTTCATTTGTATTGAGTACATTGCAACCATTTGAACTGGTCGGTTGCGCTTTGGTAGGTAGGTGCGTGCTCTCAGAGCACACTCAAGTAGCACTATGTGCCGTTTTGTTGTCGCCTCCTCGACTGGGTCTTCCCTGCGTGGGAGAAAATACTGGGCTCTAAAGCCAACCCGCATCGTCCAAATAGGACTTGATGCATTTTAGTCTTATTTCAGACAGATCAGCTAGAGAGCTAATCAGACTGTTCCCCAAGGAATTTAGTCTTTTAAATGCTAAGGCAGGGCAGCCGCAGAGGAAGTATTCGAGTGTCTCACTCTCGTTGGTTTCTCTGCAGCTTCTGCAAAAGGGGTTGTGGGGATTCCCAATCTCGCTGCGTGTAGGCCAATCGGCCAGTGACCCGTGATCACGGCCGTTAGCCTAGAAACATTCCTACGAGAATTTAGCAGCAGATCGTTGGTTATGTGGGAGTCGTAGCGTGGCCAGATCTGTCGAGCCACTCTGCAGCTGGAAAGATTGCTCCACCTACTATCCTTTATCTGTTTTAGCCTTGCACTTAAAGGCGGTGCCACCCTTTCGGGCTGTGAGTCCATGGCGGATCCCACCTTGGCCAACTCGTCAGCTGACTCGTTTCCGCTGATACCCGCGTGACCGGGTATCCAGCAGATGGTAAGATCCACCCGGCCGCCCACCAAACCTAGCAATTCCTTACAGTCTCTGACCAGTTTAGATTTCACTATGGGCTTGGTGAGTGCCTTGATGGCTGCTTGGCTGTCTGAAAAAATGAAAACATCCCTACTCTGGATTTCTTGCTATAGGAGAATCCTGCAGGCTTCTCTTATTGCAAAGACTTCCGCTTGAAAGACGCTACAGAAATCCGGTAGGTGAAAAGCTTTTTCCACTACCAGATCCCTGGAGTAAACACCTGCCCCAACACCACAGTCCATCTTTGAACCGTCTGTGTATAGGGAGGTTTCTACGTTTGTAAAAACAGTTGCGTAACGCTCCCATTCCCTTCTGGAGGGAAAGAGCGTGGAAAACCTAGCACCAAAGTCGGCACATTCTTTGGTGTAGTCCGTATCTCCCCTTAGGTCCGTCAGAACCTTCATGAGGATGTTACTGTGTCCGTAAGGTCTTTCCGCCCATTGAGATGATTCTCTCAGTCTCAATGCGCTAGCAGCGGCGGTCCGTCTAATAAAAGATTCAATCGGCAGCAGATGAAGAAGCGTATTTAAAGCATCAGAAGGGCAGGACCTCAAGGCCCCCGTAATCCCGACACATGCCGCCCTCTGCACTGCATTAAGTCTATTGACGTTGTGGTTCTTCTCTAACGCCGGCCACCACACCAGTGCTCCGTACGTGAGAATTGGTCGAACTATCGCTGTATAGGTCCAACGCACCATCTTCGGTTGTAGGTCCCATTTTTTACCGAAGAGTCTGCTGCACGAGTAGTACGCTACCAGTGCTTTTTTTGCCCTCTCCTGTATGTTAGATTTCCAGCTAAGCTTGGTGTCTAATATGAATCCAAGATATTTAGCTTCTGAGGATAGCCTGAGCTCGCTACCGTTGAGCTTTGGCAGTCGAAATGGGGGAACTTTGTACTTTCTTGTAAACAGTAGCAGCTCTGTTTTGGTAGGATTAATCCCCAGCCCGCATCGAGCGGCCCAGCTGCTCAGAGTCCTCAGAGCCCCCTCCAAGATGCCACTAATTGTGTCTAGGAAGGGCCCTGTCACCATAATGATGATGTTGTCGGCGTACGCAATCACCTTGACCCCACCTCGGTTAAGAGTCATTAGTATGGGGTTCAAGGTAATTAGCCATAGCAATGGAGATATTACCCCTCCTTGGGGTGTCCCCCTCTTTGCATATCGTGTGATACTCGTGTTGCCGAGTTCAGCCTGGATCTGTCTGCTACTTAGCAGAGCCGAAATCCACGAACAGATGCAACCTTCGACCTGTAGGTCTATCAGGGAGTTAACTATGGCTTCCTTATCCACGTTATTAAATGCTCCTTCAATGTCAAGAAACGCCGCCAGGGTATATTCTTTAAATGACAGAGATCTCTCTACGGTCCTAACGACCTCGTGCAGAGCAGTCTCGGTGGATTTACCTTTCGTGTATGCATGCTGAGCTGTGGATAGATGGTTCTCTTCCAGGCTTCCTCTTATATACGTGTCCAGTACGCGCTCGAGCGTTTTTAACACAAACGAAGTCAGGCTAATTGGCCTAAAGTCCTTCGGAAGGACATGTCCTCTTTTGCCTGCCTTTGGTATGTATACCACTCTGGCCTTCCGCCATGATTTGGGTACATAATTCAGTGCTATGCAGCTAACAAAGAGCTCTCGAAGCCAGTCCATTGCGCCTTCCCCCATTCTTTGTAGCATGATGGGCAGAATTCGGTCTGGACCGGGACTTTTGTATGGAGAAAAGGTGCCGATAGCCCAGCGGGTCACCTCCCTAGAGATCACCTTCTGGGCGACCGCTCTCGCCCTAGGGCTCCGAACTGGTAGCACCCTGGGTGCGGTCACATCGCATTCGGGGAAGTGAGTGGACGTTAAGACTTCCAATGATTCTGCCACTGATTCCGTGGCTGTCCCATCCGGCCTGTGTAAAAGCGTCGGGGGTGAATATCCCTTGGCAAGAGCTTTGCTAAGCCTGGCCGTTTCCTTAACGTTCTCAATCGAAGAACAGAAGTTTTGCCAGGACTGCCTCTTGGCAGATCCAATAGCTCGTTTGTATTTGCGCAGACTTTCCCTGTATGGCTGCCAAACCTTGGTCCTGTAGGACTCATTAAAGACTCTTCTGGTCTCCCTCCTCAACTCAGAAAGCTCCGTGTTCCACCACGGTGGAATCGGTTTCCTTTCGTGACGAATCGGACAAGATTGGTCAAATGCCCTAGTGAGAGTTTTTTCGAGCCGATTTGCTCTCTTCTCTAACTCGGATATAGAGCTAATGCTAGATTTTGGGAACCTTAGGAATTGGGACCTCACGATTCTCTCGTATCTGTTCCAGTCCGTCTTCCGTGGGTTCCTAAACTTTTTTGGAGTACACACCAGTGTGTCAACACTGAACATGATATATTTGTGGTCCGAGAAAGACTTTGGTAAAATCGCAAAATAAATTAAGCACCAAACCAGTCAATTCCACCAGCAGTCGGAAGAGGTTGTTGCTGTCACTACTTATTGTCCATTGTCCATGTTCGAGCAAGGCGCAACAAAGTGCACGTGTGAGCAATGCTGAGCTACGGCTGAGGCTGGTCAAGCGGCCACTATTTGATCTACAATTCTATAGAGTAAAGATTCTCATAGACAGCTGAAAAAGCAGTGCTTATAAAAAACCGATTCGTAGAATTTCCGTAATTTTCAAAGCATTTTATAATATCTCAGTACATCTGCTTGTTTGTGGCAATCGATCATTGAGCACTACAAGTCTACATCTACCCGAAACTTATGCCAAGATTTGGCTTTGCTCTGAATACTATCAAAACAATGTGTTAAATCATATTGTATGCATTTTTATGTGAAACCCTGCTTACTGAGCTATTCTTTTACTATAATATTCAGCCCTGTTCCAGAATCCGAATCGGAATCGGATTCGAATCGAAATGAAATCCGATTCCGATTTGAAGAGGTCTTCTGCAATCCGAGCGGAATTGTCACATTTGAAGTTTATTTCGAATCCGATTGTTAGCAAATTAAACAAACCTTCAGTCAGCTGTTTGCTAGAAATATTCAAATGAAAAAGGCAATTGTAAAAATTTGTGAGATTTTTTATTTTATTAAATGAGTTCGGTTATTTTATTGGTAGTATTGCTTGGGAACGAGCAGTCCGCCGTTGAAAAAGTAAAGCGTAGAATTTTGCGAGACCACAGCAATCCGATGGTATAGCCAGATTCTTCGTAACTAGTACAAGTTACATATATCAGTTATGTTCAAAATTTCCTATTTAAGGTTTATTGCTCAGTACCGCCTTAGCAAAGCAGCATTCAACATGATCTTGACCGAAGTGAAAAATTTTCTTCGGCAATGCTCCATTCCGCCAGAATTGAAATTGGCGACGGCTTTGCGATTTCATGCCGAAGGAGGCTATCAACGATCGGTAGAAAAGGCAACCGCCTCTTCCATTTTGGAAAATGTGCTTCTTAAAAGGTCCACCGCCGGTCGTTAAAGCTTCTCTTCTATTATGCGCCAGCTTCCTTCTTACATAACTTTTCCAATCAACCCAGGTCTATGATTGAGGAAATTTTACTAAATGAATTGATTTAATTTACTTGTCACCTTTTTCCATTCCCATTCCCCGTTAAACTTTTTGTTGGTGGTCCTTGCCCGTTCAGCGACTGGGTTAAATGCTTCCATTTATTTTCAAATTCGACTTTGTCGCCTTTGCAGAAACCTTTCGCGATGTCCGCATTCTCCTCCATAAAATCCAAGAGCATTTTGCTCTGGCCAGCAGTCTTATGCTTTCCCTTGATTAACAATTAATTTATTAGTTTTATTTAACACGATGTTTAATTAATTTGCTTACATTTTCATTATTTGTTTTCGTTTTGCTGCTTTCCGATTTCAATTCAACCAGCTTTTTGTTTAACAAAATATTTTCGACAAAAATTTCCGATAGTCGGAATGCAGAACACCAAATTTCCGATCCAAATTCGTTCGAACTTAATCGGATTTGAGAACAGGGTTGCATCGGAAAATATTTCCGATAATCGGAATGTAGAACACCGACGGTCGGAATCAAATCCATTTCCGATCCGATTCGGATTCTGGAACAGGGCTGATTGTTTACATTATTAATTTTCTTTTAATCGAATTTCAAACTTCAAACAATTGAAACAGTTATTTTAAGTTGTTATGAAACATTTGAAATAAAGCAACTAAAATCCAAAATAAAACCAATAGGAAAAAAACCAAAATAATAATGAAAAACTACTGTCAGAGAAGACAATCAGTTTTTACAACTGTGTATTTTTTTGTGTGCTTATGCTTAAGAAACAATTTCGTTTTTAGTAGTTGAAAATTGTTTTTCATAATGGAATGAAATGGAACTGCACTGCACTGTTCTTCCGACTCCAACTAGTTCTAAACGACTAAATCAAACAAATTTCATGCCTAATTAACAATTCCGATCTATTCTGCCGGCAATGTTATGTGGAGTTAATGTTTATTTTAATTAAATTCCGATCTATTCTATGATCTATGTTCAGTAATCTGTGCACTTTTATTCAGTTTTATATCTGTTTTAATCAAAAGGACTCTATTTAATTATATAATTTAAAACTTATTTTTCATCAAATAGTTTATTATCTTTAATGCCAAAAGATGCTCTAAGTTTACGAAAATTAAAATTTTTTATACTTTCCTTACGTTTGACTTTTTTGAAACTAAATCACTTTCTGTTTAATATCTCTGAGATTTAAAGTAACTTCCAAATAAAGTATACAAAAAAATATTAATAACTTCTGACAAGATCCAAAGCACAATTTTGTGCTTTGAATAACAATTAATTTGAAATTTTAAAGAGTTTTTGTGCCGCTTTGTTCAGTTCTTGTTTCTTGAATAAAACATTTGCGTTGTTTTTCGTTCTGTTATTTTATTCTTGTTCTGTTATTATTATTAAAAGGTACTGAATGCTCTTCTTTTAAATGTGCTTTTGTTTTTATGGGGAAAATTGTTTTCGATTCAGTTGGGTCAGTGGGCGTTTTAATCATTTTATGGCCCCAGAGGCACACTGTGATGCCCGCCCGAAAGTTTGGCAAACCAACTTGCCAAAATCGTTTTCGGGGTAGTCAAAGTATTCCGAACTTCGGACAATCAAGAAAATGGTTTTTATTTGGTTGGGTCAATAGGCGACTTGATCATTCTATAGACCGAAGTTGTTCTTGGGTTAATCAAAGCTTCAAACAAACAAGAGAGCTATATCGATTCGGTTGGCTCAATGGCCGATTGATCATTCTGAGGCTCGAAATTGTTCTGCGGTTAATCAAAGCATTTTTTGCTTTCGAAAAATCGAAAAAATGTGTTCGATTAGGTTGAGTCAATGGCCGACTTGATCATTCCATGGTCTGAAGTTGTTCTCAAGTTAATCAAAGCATTTCGTGCTTTGAAAACTCCAATGCACCAATTGTTGCTCGTTCTAACACTAAAAAAATTATTTTGAACTGCAGAAAGTTCCAATAGAATTTGTTCCTTTAATTGTCATGCTTTGCAATAAAAACTTTTCATATAATGTTATATTCTTTAGATTTTTTAAAACATTTTTTCATTATGCATTTCTTCCATGATTGAAGGCTTGACGGAGCCTTTCTTCCATTTTTTGCATCTATATTAGTTTTGCTTTTAAATAATCGATTCATGCTTCATACTGCTGTGTACGTGTCACTTAAGTGACTCAAATTTGAGCACAAGGAAAATCTCTTTACATGTATGTATAATGTATTTGTAGGTGTGTTTGTGGCTAAATTTTTGTAAGACATTTTTCGATTAGCCTGCAATATGGAATTTTTTGATTGCCTTTTTGGGAAAATTTAAAAGCGTACAATTTATTTACTTTTTTTAATGTATAGCAAAAAGCATTGAATATAAAACTGAAAAATAATGTTTGTATGCAGCAATGTGCTGCTTTTGAGTGGTCTTTTTTATGAGAAAATGTGTGCGCATAGAATTTATATGCGATTATAAAAATATATATAAAAATATATAAAAATACATAAAATATGTATGAAATATATGTATTGAGAATAGAAATAAAAAAAATTAACAGTTTTTGTGGTTGTTTAAATAAAAGTGTTTTCTTTCAGTAAACAAGTGAGTGGTCTTTTTTATGAGAAACGAAAATATTTGCGCATAGAATTTATGTGCGATTATAAAAATATATATAAAAATACATAAAATATGTATGAAATATACATACATATGTATTGAAAATAGAAATAAAAAAATTAACAGTTTTTGTGGTTGTTTAAATAAATATGTTTTCTTTCAGTAAAAAAATTAATAAATAAACTCTAATTTGAGTAAATCTATTTAAAAATGTTTTTGTTTTTACAGCATTTTCTAAATTATGACCTACCATTTCAAAATAACATTGCTGAATGGATTTTGCTGCTTTATTATTTCTGTTGTATCTCAGCATTAATCGGCACAATTTTGTTCTCCAATTGGTAAGTGATGTTGGTTTGTTGTCAAATAACTGCAACTCACTGCACTAAATGAATTTATATTTATCACTCCCTTGCGTCACTTTTTGAAATAATACATTCTGGCACTTTGTCGCAACCATTCCAGCACTGGGCCAATGCAAACGTTGGTAGCTTTGTGCCAACATTGCGTGCATAGTTGATTGAATAATCTTCACGATACCACTTAACCCTTTCGGTTATTCTATGCCATATGGCATAGTCTCTTTTCAGTGCCTGTTTTAGGTAAAAAAACTTGTGGATACTATATTTTTGTTGTTCCTTAGAATAGTTTGAAGTTTTAGGAAAAATACGAAATTAATAAACTGAATAATTAAGTTGAGAGAAGAGAAGTATACACGTTTTTTTAATGGTATATCTTGAGATAGTGAAGGAAGAAGAAGCAGACAAAATTAGATAACTTTTTTAATTTGACGTTTTCTTTCAATTTAGATACTTTTTTAAAAAAATTTTGGCTGAAGTATATGAAGAAATATTCAAATTTTCGTTATGCATAAAAAGTTTTATGTTTAAGTAATTATTACAGCCACAACGATGTGGTTGCTCTCATAGAAAAACACTCCCAAATACAGGGTCCGAGTATAAAAATGTCAAAATTTCTTATGGAATGTTGCTAACATAACCACATAGAAGCCTAAAACGTAAAATTTAAAATTTTAACTTTCCCCAGTAAAAAGCTGTACCGAAAGGGTTAATAGTATAAACAGAATCAAATCGTCGGCCGATTTTTACGCACCGAACGTACGCTGTCAAAATTAAAACACACAGCAGTGCATGTGATTGCCCACAACGACGACGACTGCGATATTCGGCCGACGACGGTCGTCCGACGATAGAACAAATTCTAATTTTGTCGCAGTCCTCGTGCGAACCAATCAGCTGTCAGAGGGGAAAAATCGAAAATATAAATAAACGAAAAATTCTGCAAACATTTTGTGATTTGTGCTATTTTAAGGTTGCAAAGTTGTAAGTGCTTCAAATTTTAATAAAAAATTGTGCTAAATAATCAATTTTGTTTCTCCCCTTCGTATGTTTTAGAAAATGGACAAGACGGAGCTGCTAATTGAGGAAGTTAGGAAGAAAAAAGTGTGAAAGAAGAAGTGTGTTTGCCGTGTTTGCAGGAATAATTTTTGTGAACAGCTGATGCGAATGTCGCACCCATTCTGTTTCACTGTGCGTATTTTCACGACGACTGACGCGCTGCGTCATTTTTCGGTGCGTATAAATTCGGCCGACGATTTGGTTCTGTTTATACCATAAAGCACCAATTGAATTAGTTGTACGCCAAACTCAGATCGTTCAAATTTGTAGCAAGTTTCGTTCCAAGGTTAGGTTAGGTTGGCTTAGGGGAGATCGCTGTAAGTTTCTTCTCATATGCGCGTTTATATTTTCGAATGATTGGAAGTATTTACTGGCGCATTCCTGAAAGCTAAGTTGTCCTTCATTCAAATTCCGGACCCACATCAAAGTCCAAAGTTAGACAAACCCTTTAGTACAAACGCTTTTATGCAGTACACTGTCCATTACGCAGTACACTGAGGCCGCCTGCTCAGGTTTCAAAGACTCGCACTACATTAAACGGTTCGTGAAAGAAGAAGAGACGCCTCCATTTTGACGGAAGTGCAAGTGCTGTGCTTCACGTCTCTCTGTGTTAGCTTTGCAATACACTTAGTGCAATGGATTTGATGTGAGCCGTATTAAAAATTCTCAACACTATTTTCAAGAATTATAGTTTTTCATAAATTGCTGTTTTTCGCCGTTTAAATGCCAATTTAATCACTTTTTGTAGTTTGCTAATACGACACAATGCACGTAACGGTTACAACCAGTGCTGCCATCGCCCATTACAACCAAATGGAAACTAGCCCCAAAATTTCTCCATTCTCTCATACCATTTATACTTGCAAATGTGCAAACACTCATTTATAAAGCGCCCAGACAATGCCAAAGAGTTATGGGGAATTATGCACAAGCAACAGCAAAGTTAAGAAAAATGTTAGATATTATTTATTTGAACACTCAGTTTATTTTTCCGTTATGGCATACCATAAGGGTGCATCAAAATTCAAACTATAAACAAAAACTAATATTTTCTTTATAGTAAATCGAAGACAACAACACTTATTGCAATCCACACAGGTTTGCGTCTCTGCACAACACAAAAATACAACACAGTGCTGCCAATTTTGGAATGTCTTAAATTTGTTGCCCGCTCACACAACTTTGTTCGCGTGCAGCATTGTCAAACTTTGGCGTTTTGACGCATTTGACGTTTGGCACAACCATGCAGTGATTTTGCGTGCGTACGGTCGTGTTTTAATTTTCTGCAGTTTTTCGCGCAAATAAAATCGTGAAAATCGTCAAACTGTTGCTTTGTTGTGCAGCGAAAATTCGCAAACAGTAAAAAAGACAATAATTATTTATTGTGTGACATAAATTGCAACAGTCGACGTTGAACGGCATTGGTGGGATGCGCGTACTTTGCTTTGCTGCTGTTGTTCGCTCTTGTATTGAAAATTGACCAGAATTGCTCACGACTAAAGCATGCACCATTTGTAAACAGCGCAACATCACACCAACAAACTCGTTTCGCCAAATTATATTCCTAACAGCTAAAATAACGTCCAATTATTCTGCATAGTGCCGCATGGCAGAATCGGAAAGTGCTGTGGAAAAACTCGTCTGGTCGTTGGCAATAAGCCTGGCACAACATTTACTGATAACAGGCGCAGTTGGTGGAATTCACGCCTGCTCCATAATTTGATTCGCGCTGCAGCACGTTCTCATTCCGGGCCGAGGCCGGAAATCGAGCAACACAGCAAACGTGTACTTAAACGTTAAAATAATTAAAATAAAAAGTTCGTAAAAAAAATCGAAGAAACATAGAAGAGCAGCAAGCGTTGCTTGAGAACTTCTGTACGTGCGCTTGCCCAGCCGCTTTGTGCACTGTTCCGTACTGTGCCGTGTCGCTTCGGTGCCCGCCTTGCGCCCGCAGTCGCCGCGCGTGCTACGTGTGTTTTCGTTCTGAATCGGTTCGGTCCGACAGGTCGCGGCGCTGTTCAGCATCGGTTGGCCTCAGTTAATTGCGGAATTTCATAAGGAGTAGTACACGAGGCGCGCTGGCAACGTGTTCGCCGCAAACGTCTTAGCTACAAATTGTGCAGTGCATTTTTCATCGAGCAGTGCATTAACAGCAGCCGCAACCAAAAATGGTAAGCAAGATGCGAACATTTTGCGCTGGCCAGCAACATTTTACGTTTACGTAAAAGCATGCGAAAAGATGGGCCGATTGAAAAATTCGTAAAGTCAATTCGCAGCCAACTGCCGCTCTGGCCGCGCACGATTCTCAGCCGTTTGACAGTTTTCTTTGCGTTGCGTTTCCGCTTTTACAAGTCGTCGTTGCGCCGCAGCACCCCGTTTGCTCCAGCAATGATAGCGCTGTTTGTTGTTATTTTTTAGCTTCGCTTTGCATGCCAACTTCTGTGCGCTGCTTTACTTTTGCATAATTTTGTGCAATACTCGAAAGTGTGTGTGCGTGTGTATGTTTGTACAATTTCCGCAGGAACGAGTGTACCTGCTCAGAGTTTGGCTCGTCCCTTTTCCCAAGACATTCGTTTTTGTTAATTTTCTAGTATTTGTTATTCTTTTAGCAATTGTTCCTACTTCATCTGTTTTTTTTTGCATACGAATAGTGACATTTGCATTTTTGCTTGCTTCCAGTTTGTCAGTAGTTGTCTCGTTTACACTTATGAGGTTTATTCGAGAAACGAGTGAGATGTAGACGTGGTAGGCTGCTTCTTGTGCCGTGTTCACTGGCAGGGTTGCATTTTGGTGTGATGGAATCTTTAAAACGCACTTTAGTTTTGTGTGAAACAAATTGGTTTTGATTTTGAATTACTTTGAAAGAAATATGCATATAACAAACAATTATTTACTTACGATAAATATTTATACGTAGAAAGTAATAAACACAAATATTGTTGAACCATCTGCTTAATATGATTCTAGATTTCCATAGAGTACTAACAAGTTGTTATGCTTTCTTGAGACAAACAAAATTAACTCACAGCTGACTATACAAAATTAGAAACAATTAAAATGCACTTATCGAAAACAGTGAAATAATAAAAAGAATTTTCATACTAAGGCACAACAAAATTACGAAGCCTATCAGTAATGTTAGATCGAAAAATAAACTGTCATAGTTGATTTTACAGAAAATTAAAAATTATTGACAGGGATTTATCAAGAACGTTGAAACAATGAGTAATTTTCTTACTAACATACAAATTAATTACAAGGCATGTACAAAATGTCACATCGGATTCAATAACTGAACTCCGGGTGATATTTGCAGGAGAAAACAAAAATTAGTTGTCCCAGCTAAGTTGACAACTCGTTTTCTCTTTCGGTGGCTGTCCTCTCAGCTGGAAATGGCAAACCTCTGAGAGTGAAAATTGCTTATGAACAAGCTCCCAACCTGCCGTTCGGAACCGGCATAAAACTGTAGGTCCATTCAACCCGCGTACAAATTCACACGCACAACACGGGTGGTTGCGGGAAGCTAGGCCTTAGTCTCGCGTAAGCGGGCTGTCGTGCCAGTCAATTATATTAAAATTAGCTAAGTTGACAGAATAATAAAAAAAACATCACATCTTTTTCAAGTACAGTAAAACAATCCGAAGAAATTTCATACTTAACTTCAAATAACTTAGACTATAAAACAAAACAAAAGTTACAAAAACCACATGTAACTATAAAATCCGAACCATCGAAACCACAAGCCCTAGTAAGAACCTCCTTTCCCCTCCTCCTCTGGTTAAGGCTAGTCTGTAGTCCTAATATTTACATGGACAGTTTTTTCAAAGCTGATTTTATCTGCAGCCAAGAAAATCGAACAAAAGTGAGAATTCTTTTGCTATCAAAGGCTTTTTCCATATTTTCTTTCTCCGCTTTTATTTTTTATTCCTATATATCCATCGAAATGACAAACCCACAAATTATGAACATCTGTGCAATTTTGAATCCATTGAATTCGTATTACATACTAATGCAATATGTTAACGTTTGTGACAGTATGTCAAAAAGATACATACAGAGATTAGTTCACTCTGCAACTCTCAACTGTAGCTTTTTTGTGTGACAGTATTGGTTGAAATAGTTTTAATGTATGTACCCTGTGGGAAATCGGACCGGTCCAAGTCTAGTTTTTCAACTGGTCGCTTTGACAGTCATATATGACCTCAGAATCGACTCATTTTCTTGTAGCAAACTCACCCTTTTAACATGGCGGTGTCCTAGGCGAGGGTCAATTGTCCCCGTCTGCATCCATTTGCAACTAGTCCAAGGTTAGCCCGAAGTAAACCAGTTTTCAAACCAGTTGTAAAGCGACTAGTTTGCAAACTAGTTTATTCTGGATTAGTTTTCTAACCACTCGATTGTTACGTGGAAAATAAATAAATAAATAAATTGAAGAATAATTTCATAAATAAATAAATAAATATTTGAATACATACCTTTAAGCTGCCGCTGCAATTCGTTGCATTACGCAACCACGCAAAATTCTAACTGAAATCATTCAAGACAAAACGTGCAAATCGAGCAAACTTCGTGTCATAGAAACAGAAAGTTCGAAAAGTGCAAACATTTCTAAGTTGTTGTTGTAGCAAAACAATCGCAAGATCAGCCTTAACAGTATTTTTTTGCTTCTCTAACCTCTGTTTCGTTTTTCTCTTTTTTATGTGCTCTTCTCGCTTATGAACGCGCACACAGAACGTGAACGATTAGACGCGAACTGACTGACTTCTGCATCCGCTGACAGTCACTTGGACAACTAGTTGTCCAATTGACTACAAAAAACCAGTTGAAAGACCAATGAATTTTTGGAACTAGCTGTCTCAGGTCCGACAGGGTAGTGTGTTTCATGATATATTATACTAGTGTGACATTTTGTGACAGTGTACATGGTTACACTTTTATTTTGCCACAAATGTTTTTCTGTATTGATTTGGTAAAGTCAAATCAGTTAGAATGTCGGAAGAAGACAAAAATGTTTCTGATACTATACGATATTTTAATGGTACATTATTTTTTTGTGACAATAGTTACAAAACTTGGGAGCCAAATGCATCTTCTTCAAGCTTCAGTTTATCAGCTTCAGCTTTTATCCTTTTTTTTTTACACATTTTGCCTCTGTGGCACATTATCACAAATGTGACAAAAACAAATTATAAGTTAATGCGAGTGAAGTTGTTTGCTTCACTGGTTGCAACTTTCCTTGTTTGTTGTTTGTGTTGTCACAAAGTCTTTGACGACATACAGTAGAGATCCATAATGTGTTTCTATGTAGTAAACTTTTCTGTGTAATTCAGTCCCACTTTTTTTCCCGCTTTTGTCGTTTGTGCTCTCGCTCTGGTCATTTATCAGGAAATTTCATTTTGTTTGCTCTTCATTTCTCCATGATTTCATGTCGAACCAACAGGAGCCGCCCCCTAATGTCCTCCCCGTCGTTGCAGTTCTGCCATTATATTTATTTGATGCGCATGCGCACTGACCCCCACCCAGCGCCACCCATCCAATCCAACTGCCCGCAGCCACTGTTCCGTCGTTCAGGCACAAGTGCGAGCAAGGAAAATGCCGCAGAGTGCAGCAGAGCAGAGCGGCAGCTGCCGCTGCACATAAAATGCAGAGAATTTTTATATTCTCAGCGCGAAAATTTCTTGTAGAAATTTCCATACATTTGGTACATTTTTTGGCATTTTTTGTATCCTTGGCGTTCGCTCTCTGGCGCTCAGTGGTACGACGATGCGTTTGGGCTTTCTCTCTAACAGTTACGAAATTTCCGCTCTATTTGTTTGGCTGTGTGTATGGAAAATTGTCATGTTTCGTTTGGTTTTTGTTTTGTTTCGATTTTTTGCTTTCTCTCAGCTTTATCGGCATTTTTTGTTTTTATTTTTATATTCGGCAGTCCATGCGTTTTCCAAAAGTCCTCTCCCTCTTAGATCCGTTGACACAATCTTTGCCATCACACACGACTACACACTCGCACACACACACACACACACACACACACACACACACATGTTTAGACAGCATTCACAGTTTCTGCTTTGGCACTTTTTTCATTCACACATTTTTTTACATTTATTTGGTTTACGAGGACATTGGACATGGTACATTAAAAATTTTTAGCATTCTTTTTTGCAAGGTCGTTCGTTTTGCTTACATTGACTTGTGCTGGCTCTGGCTGCGTGTCTCCAGCAAGTTTGCCGTGTGTGTGTGTTTGTGTGGGTGGGGGCGTTTGTTTATTTGCTGGTCATGCTTGGCAGTTGTCATATTTTCATTCATGCGAATTGTTTTTTCGCACGCTAATTTTTTCATGCCGCTTAAACTTTTTATGCCGGTTGACTGTTGAAGGTGGGGGGTGGCTGTACGTGTTGCACGCTTAGCCGGCGTTCTTGCCAACTTTTATACCTTTAATTTATTTTTGTATGTTGAAATGTTCTTTCTTCATTCTTGATCTTGTCTTTCTTCTAGCGTTTTCTTTCCTAGTTTTCTTCTGTTTATAAAATTTACTTTTAATAAAAACACTTTGATTTCTCTGCCAATAATTGCCACAGTTGCATTGTATTGTAATGGCCTTTTGTTCAATTGCTTGTCAAGTTTTGGGTGTGGTCGTTTTGGCGACAATTGAAGTAGCGCCACTCGCTCCTCTCGTCAATTATTTTTTTGACAAATTGTAGTTTTGAAGATTTACTATAGTAAACGATTAATTAGGCATTTTATTGCTTAGCTTAGTATAGTTTTGCTTGTTTAGTTAATAAATTGTAATTAGAAGAAATCGAATTGGTGTTCAATCTGAACATCATAAACAATATTGAATACTACATCTTTGTTAACCACACTAGCGACGAGGTTTAGGTTAACAATCTAAATTAAAAGACTAGCTTTAGAAACCATTCTTTACGTTCCATGCAAATGTCCAGCACCTCGTCGAAGAGAAAATACACAATAAGCGCTAATCCTAACAAAAAACCTGGTTCACATCTCAAAAGCTTACAACAAACACCAAGGCGAAGAATGAAAGCAAAGTCATAGCGGCGAATGGGGTTCCTTATAGTTGTTAATATCTGTTGGAAAATTTACGCTTCAGCAATCGACTTATAATACTTTCCAAGATACTCGTATAGAATATTTAAAAAATATATATGTATGTATCAGCCAACACAGACGGATAGGTAACCAATAGTCTTTTCTATATTTGTTTGAAGTTAAATTCAAGCATAACTGACGGAGTTTCTATAGATGAGACTGAGATCTTTGCCTGATGAGCCATTATTTACCGCGCCGAAGTGCAGTTTTTACTAATTTTACTTAACTTAATCATCTTAGTAATGTAATATAATATAATCTAATGTAGTCTAGTCTAATCTAATAGTCGAATGCAAACTATTCTAATAAAGTTAAATCTACTTTAATTTAGTCCAGTCTAATGTAATGTAGTGTAATCTAATCTAATCTACTCTAATTTAATCTTAATCGCAATCTAATCTAATCACGCCTAATCTGGTCTAATCTAATCTAATCTTATCTAATCTAATCAAGCCTACTCTGGTCTAATCTTATCTTATCTAAGCTAATCTAATATAGTTTAAATTAATCTAATGTAACCTAATCTAGTCCATTAGTCTAGTCTAGTCTAGTCTAGTCTAATGTAAACTAATCTAATATAGTCTAGTCTAATCTAATTAAATCTAATCTAATCAAGTCTAATCTGGTCTAATCTAATCTAATCTAATCTGATCTAATCTAATCTGATCTGATCTAATCTAATCTTATCTAATATTAATCTAATCAAATCTAATCTGATCTAATCTAATCTTATCTAATCTTAATCTAATCTAATCTAATCAAGCCTAATCTGGTCTAATCTTATCTAAGCTAATCTAATATAGTCTAATCTAATTTAATCTAATCTAATCAAGTCTAATCTGGTCTAATCATATCTACTCTACTTTAATCTAGTCTATTCTTATCTAATCTAATCTACACCTTTTCAAGTTGTATATCAGAAAATTCAACGTGTATTTCAGATTTTAAAATTAAATTTCAGCGTTTTGAAACTGTATTTCAGATTTTAAAATTAAATTTAAGCGTGTAAAACTGTATTTCAGATTTTAAAATTGAATTTCATATTTTTCAAATTAAATCTGAAATTTAAGATTGAATTTCAGATTTTTCAAATTGTATTTCAGATTTTAAAATTAAATTTAAGCGTTTAAAACTGTATTTCAGATTTTAAAATTAAATTTCAGCCTTTAAAACAGTATTTCAGATTTTCAAATTGAATTTCAGATTTTTCAAATTGTTTTTCAGAATTTTTCAAATTGTATTTCAGAATTTTTCAAATTTTATTTCAGATTTGTGAAATTGTATTTCAGATTTGTAAAATTGTATTTCAGAATTTTTCAAGTTGTATTTCAGTGTTGTAAAATTGTATAGCTGGTAGAGCTTGAAAAATCTCAATATTATAGCCTGGAAGACAATTTTAAAAATTCTGAAATACAATTTTGCAACACTGTAATACAATTTGAAAAATTCTGAAATACAATTTTACAAATCTGAAATACAATTTCACAAATCTGAAATAAAATTTGAAA
This sequence comes from Melieria crassipennis, assembly GCA_963668005.1. NCBI lineage: Eukaryota > Metazoa > Arthropoda > Insecta > Diptera > Ulidiidae > Melieria > Melieria crassipennis. The sequence continues at coordinate 54,404,226 of OY764962.1, read as the reverse complement.
AATTCTGAAATACAATTTGAAAAATTCTGAAATACAATTTGAAAAATCTGAAATTCAATTTGAAAATCTGAAATACTGTTTTAAAGGCTGAAATTTAATTTTAAAATCTGAAATACAGTTTTAAACGCTTAAATTTAATTTTAAAATCTGAAATACAATTTGAAAAATCTGAAATTCAATCTTAAATTTCAGATTTAATTTGAAAAATATGAAATTCAATTTTAAAATCTGAAATACATTTTTACACGCTCAAATTTAATTTTAAAATCTGAAATACAGTTTTAAACGCTGAAATTCAATTTTAAAATCTGAAATACACGTTGAATTTTCTGATATACAACTTGAAAAGGTGTAGTCATATCTAATCTTTTCTGATCTAATCTAATCAAATCTAATCTAATTATATCGAATCTAATCTAGTCAGATCAACATTATCCTAACTTTACCTAACTTAACCTAACCCAACCAGCAATTTATGTAACCTGTAATAAATAAGAAATAAAACCGTACTCATAGCTTGGTCACCGCTAAGACTTAACCCTCAATCGCCCACCCTAAGTCCAGGGGACTCACTACGAACTTTAATAAGTTCGTACAGGTTGTGGTTTTATGTTTCGGCGTCCAGCTTTCGTATACCTTCACACAGGGTCGCGCTGAACGCGAAGACGATCGGAAGTTAGCGCACTACAATTACAAGGCTGAGTTTTGGCACGGAGTGAGTCCCAGGGACTCAGGGTGGTGTTTTGTGTTACAAAAATTGTACTTGTAAATTTTTTTAAAATCGTGTTAATTTAAATTTAGGATGCCAAAATGGCTGCGAAAAGTTCAAGAATTGAGATTGTTAACCCTTTGAGAAGTTTTGCTACTAAGAATTTGCCTTAGTTGTGCTAAAAAGGTATGTGAGGTATGTGCACAACATATGAAATTCAACCTGCTGCACGTTTTCTTATTTTATATAATGAGGTATTACTTTAAGTTTTTTTTCTGAATAGTTATTTGATTTTTAAGTAATTTATGTAAAAAGAATTGTTTTTGTTAATTTATTTATATCTTTTCTTTTTGCACAATGTTTAGTGTATGTTTTTTAGAGGATCTTTTTTCTATCAATTAAAAGGTGAATTTTTATTTGAGTTATGTAAAGATATGGAATGATATCTATTACAAGAGGTCTTAATGTGGCCTACAAAAAAATAAAAAAACATAAAAATTTAATAGGTGTTGCGTTATTTCCAAAACAAAAATTGTGAGTCCCGGGGACTCAGGGTGGGTAGATACGTGATTTTAATAGGGGTGGGTGATTGAGGGTTAAAGGAGAACAACATAAACCTAACCTATGTAATTGCATTCTACTGCTACTAGGAAGCTTCGGCATTGATTCTGCTAAAGGCATCTTTGCTCTTGGAACAATTTCATCAATTTAGTTTAGTATTTAGTTTATTTTCTCATTTTCCATTGTTTTTTCTTATTCTCCTGAATGTGGCTTGCATTGGTCTTTGAAGAGTTCCCTATAATCAGTTTGCCAGAAGACGCAATTGCGGCACTTAACAGCATTCGCTGTCAATCGATATCGCTGTCCGCGTTCCTCGAATTCCCGAAATGCAACAGCGAAATCCGCTGTTGAAAGCGCAAAATTGTGGACACTGCACGAAGTGACGTTGACTATGTACAGACAGCAGCAGCAGTGAGCCGCTTCACAAAACGCCAATGCGTCAAATTCAGCGGTGTATGTGCCGCTCGTTTGGCCATGTCATTTGTGGGAGCAGGAGAATCGGCCGCTGAACTGGCTTTAGTGCCCGCACAAGTGGCCGTGGCTTGCGCGGTCCGAGGGCGGGGGCAGCTTGTGCCAAACAACGCCATAATGCCCGGCACACTGCAGACGACCGTCCAACTATCAACCATCGATGGATGCGCGCAAAAACACACACACACACACACTCACTCACATAACGCATTTATCAAGAGTTCGCTTAGTTTGCCTCGTTCTCCGGTCACAACTCCACCTACATACCATGTACTCGCTAACACTATTCTGCAGCGTTTTGCTACGTTCTCGAGTGGGCCAGGCGGGCGTTGTGTCGCTCGTTGTTACTGCCGCTTCCGTGTGTGGCGAACGCGAACATCGTTCTTGATGTGTTGTTGCCGTAGTTGTGGCTGTTGCGCCCGCTTTTGGAGGTTCATGCGACAGCGTCGTTGTTGTCGTTGTCGTCGTCGTTCATGGAACTGTGCAACCCCCGACAATTCCGCTCGTTGTCCCGGTGCCCATCGTTGACGAGGGTGGCGGCGCACTTGCAAACTGTGCTATGTGTATCTGTGCCGCTGCCAGTTGCCATTGCTGTGCTTGTTATTTTCGCTTTAACTGCTGTCTGTCTGTCCGCCCGTTTGCCTGCCGCTTTGTCTGTCTGCCCGCGCATATTCACTTCGTGCATCCTTGTACATCCCCGGGAAAGGGTTGTTTTTGCGCTTGCGACTCTGCTTTTGCCGTCATTCTTCTCTGCCACATCCAGCGCCAGCGTCAGCTCCACATCGCTGAGCGCGCCTGAATTCGTTTCGAAATTGAATTTGTTAAATCTGACGGTGTCTGGCCGTTCCATCCACTTGCACAGCGACAGTTGCCGAGTTCGTTAGGTGCCGCAAAGACGTTTCGCCTGCAACGCCCCACAGTGTCTAAAAAATTGTCAGCAATTTCGTTTTGAGGCCGCCGTTTTGGAGCAGCTGAAGTCAGTGAATTATTGCCAACAATTAAAGGTGCTTTACGTATAAAACGGAACTGGTTTGTTCTCCATTGCCCGAGCAATGCACATTACATAAGAAGTGATCCTGTGCTATTCAATTTTTCAATGATTTCTGCTCTGACAACGAACTTTTACCATTATTTGTTGTAGCCAGTGATGTTGGGAACATTTACAAGCGTTGATTGTTTGTTTGTTGAAAATTTTCATTGAATTTAATTTTGGTGCGCGCATTTTGAACTTTAAAATACCTTATCGATTTTCGAGGTGGTGTCAAGTTTTGGGCAACGCTTAACAACACAAAGTGTGGTGCTGCGAGTGCCACTGCTGCTGCTGCTTGCGTGGTTGATGACGGGGATTCGTGCCCATTGCTGGTGAGAGGGTTGAATGGTTTCTACCAGCAAAGTGCATGTACCTTGACTGGAGGAAAACGAAAACTTGAAGTGATATGAAAATGTTGAACTTTAAAGTCAGACGGACAATTTCTCGGGGCATTGTTAAATAGTAGTTTGGGTAATTAAGAGCCCACAATTGTTGTGTCGCGTTAGTGAGTGTTTCGCGCGCTGTTAGTATATTACTCTCTGGAGAATAACGCTCGGGATTCCGGTAAAGTTCAATATTGAACAGAAATATGCACCAAATGTTACAGACTTATGTGCAAGAAACGAGTTAAACAGACAAATTCAAATTTAAGTCCCGAACTAAGCTTAAAATTGGATGCGGAAAAATATTTTCCTTAGTTGACTTTTGCATTCAAACAAATTTTTAGATGTAGGATTTATTTTCAGCAGACGTCCAGCCGTTTGTTCGTTGCAATGACCGTTTGCCCATCCGTTGGTTCGTATTTCTCTCCGTCAGTACATCCGTTGGTCGGTCTATCCTTTTCTTAATTCGATAGACGTACGAAACGACGTATTTATCCTTCCATTCGTACCTCTGTCTATCCGTCCTATTTGTACGTCTCCCTGTAGGTCCATTCTTTGGTTTGTCTATCCGACGGCACATTCGTTCGTATGTACATTTGTATGTCTGTTCGTCAGTCCATCTGTTGGTCTGTCTATCGGTCTGTCCATTCGTTGATTGGCACGTCTATCTGTTCATTCATTCTGAGTCAGTACATCCGTTGGCCTGTCTATCTGTCCATCCATTCGTTCATCTGGAAATTTATATGTCTGCCAGTCCATTCGTTGGTACGTCTATCTGTTCTTTCATTCTGCGCCAGTACATCCGTTGGCCTGTCTATCTGTGCTTTCGTAGCCTGTCCATCAGTTCATTCGTACGTCTACCTTTATATCCTTCCATTCATTGGTCGCTCCATCAGTTCATCCGTTGGTCTGCCTATAGGTCCGTTCAATTGATCATTTGTAAATTTGTGTCTTTCAGTCCATTCGTTGATATGTGTATTTATTAGTCCATTCTCCGTCAGAACATACTTTGGTTTATTTGTTCGTCCATTCGATCATTTCCACTCCTATCTTTCTGTCCATTCGTACGTATCTCTGTCAACCATCTTTTGGTCTGCCTATTTGTCCGTCCCTTCGTTCGTCTGCCTATTCGTATGTCTGTCCATTCGTAAGTCTGTTTATCTTTCCATATGTACGTTTGTCTGTTTGTTCATTCGTTTATCTGTCCGTCCGTCTGTCTAACAACCAGCTGGTTCGCATCTCTTGAACAAGTAGAATTTTAGGATGCATTTTGGTACAGCTTCCGCGACTAGTTTTAGCGTTGAAGGATTAGACATGCAGGTGCTGAGCGTAGATTAGTTCAACAAAAGGTATTGGACACTCTATCGCCGCCTCATCTCTGGAGATTTAGAAAAACTGATCTGAAAATAGACCCAGCATGAATACCAATGCGACAGTGTCATATAAGAATATCGACAAATGTTTCTATCTGCCTTAGGTTTGAGCCAAATCTGTTCCCCAATATTTGGCATCTTCTATTTGCCATATGGATGGAGGTGGCATTGAGGATAAATTTACAAGTAGTAAAAAGTATAGCAAGATTGGCAAAGTTCTGGACGATTTGCTTCGTACTACCCTGACTTGCTATTTTATTTGCCCTGGAGTTCCTTAGAATGTTCCTGTGTCCAGATACCAACACAAGTATAGACAAAGTCGTAGTTAGGAATCTCGTTTAGAGTTTTGAGGCAGCTGACAACTGTCCGAGACGGCATGGGAATCGAGTCTGTCTGAGAGAATTAGAATGTCGCTTGCATTTCTTGGTTTTTCTTCAGCTATTCTATTTTTAAGTTCTTTTTTTGTTGTTTGCTTAGTAAGTTAAATTTCTGTAGACTTTGAAATAAATGAAATGAAAATGAAAAATGAAATGAAATAATTGCAAGCTTCGAGTAGAGCGGCCAGCTCCGCCTGGCAAAATGTGGTCTCCTTTAATGACTTTGTATAGGTTAGGAAGCAATGAGGAGTAATTGATCCTGATCCATAGGGAACCATCAAAAAGTACTCGTAGGTTGAACCTATTTTCTGCTGGGTTCGACTACGACAATGAGTTCAGTCGGACCGACATTACAATGGCTCAGAAGTAGGAAGAATAGATTTAGGTTTAAGCTATCAAAATAGACATTATCGCCACTCTGTTGAGTAGTTTTCAATCATTAGTGCTCATATCTATATGTCCTTTCTTGAAGAGTAAAAAACCATCTTCTCAGTCCTCAGTATAAGAACAATCCCTTCTGGAATGAGAACATCAGTGTTATAAAGTCATTTTGGGTGTCTTGTAGACTTGGAGTTTCCAATGTGAACAAATTTCCACTGGAAATTTGCCGTTCGAAGTCGACTGAAACACTCTTGTTGCGTTTTTCTTTTATTTATTGCTCCTTATGTTTCTTATCTAAGTGGGAACTCACATTTTTCACTATGTTTACTAGTTTTAGTTTTGCTTAAGGGGATCTTCTGGTTACGAGCTGAAAATTTAAGTCTATTTTTCGGAGTAAATTGCGAAGGAACTACTTGAGATAATCCAGTAATTTTAAATATTAATCGAATTCGATCAATTTAAATTTTTTCAGTTATTCAGGAGACATATGGCTATGTTTTCCCGAGTACGATTTTTTTGATTTTGAAAATTTTCAAAACTAGGAGGTTTTTTGTAAAAAGTTTGATTTTCGACCATGTTTTTTGGTCTATTGGTGAGTGTAAAAATGGAACAAAATAAAATTTTTGATTGATCGAATTCGATTAATATTTCTTGAAGAAGTCTTACCAACAAGTTTGAAAAAAGCAACAACCTCAAGGTCGTTCTAAAGTCGCGAGTGGGATGACTGGATTATCTCAAGTAGTTCCTTCGCAATTTACTCCGAAAAATAGACTTACATTTTCAGCTCGTAACCAGAAGACCCCCTTAAAATAATTAATTCCACTTACATTATTTAAGTAAATTTTCAACACGATTCTATTCTATTTTCCCAACTTTCACTCAACTTTTACTCAGCTCTCAATTAGACTTTAATCAATTTCAAGTTAGATCTAATCAGACTTTAATTTGTTCTCATATCCCAGGCTTCCTTGAAAAAGTCCATTGACTTTGACGACGACTTTGAGGAGGATGATGATGATTCTGGTTCTGATTTTGACGATGATGAAGATCCAGACAAAATAGAAGTACCCGGTGAGTTATGAAAAATTGAATAACATTTTCATTAAATTGCATTTTGCGTGCTTGTGAAATTTCCAAACAAATGACAGAGTTGTGCCGCAACTTTTTCACTTTGAAAAATTCTTTGCCGCTTCAAATTGAATTCCTTCAAAAGAGCTCACACATACACTCTCGCACATGCACGCACACCCTCACACTGGTTGTCTGGTGTGTATGCAAAGGAAGCGCCAACTTATTTACACGCACAACTACCACCGCAATGGCGGCATTAAAATTTTTCCCAAACTAGCCGAAAATTTAATGCACAGCCGCATGCATTGCCAACAGTAACAAAAACCGAACGACAGTCGCTTCGGCGGAAACACTATGCAACGCAAACAAACCAGCAAATAGTGGCTAGCAGCCGCGTCAACTGCAGGGCAACTTTTTGACAAATACAATAACAACAACAAGAACAACAATTTTGTGTTTGCTCAACTTTTCGCAGCAACATTTGCTGTTGCATTGCGCCATGTGAATGTCGTTGCGTGTGTCGCTCCAAGTGCGCTTTACGTGCCCGAAATTCTTCTTGTACGATTTGGCAGTTTCGGGCCAAGTTTTCGCAAAGTTCCACCAAAAACCCCGAACAATTGCTGTCACTAACTATACGAACCACACGAGGCCAGCTTGGCTGGACGTTGACTGCAATATTGCAAAAATAACCAAAATCAGACGAATCGCTGCAGAATGTAGTTGGTAGGAATTTTCAATGCTAGCATTGTTGTTGTTGTTTGTTGGTGCATTTTGTGGACAAGTGTATGGTCTGCCCTATGGAGATAGTGTGTGCTGCTTTTTGGTTGCATTCGTATGTTGGTTGGCTTTTGTTGTTGTACTTCTCTTATCTTTTTCAGTCACTGGTTGCTGTTTTTAGTTGCACATTACAGAGAAAATAATTTACAAAAACAACAACAACTAGTGATCATTTCATAAAAGTGTATGGGCTACTCACGTGCGAATTGGACGAGCAGGGCAGTTGTGGCGCTATTTTGTTTAGAGGTTTTGAAAATTTCTTTGGAAAGAAATGATTAGCTTTTGTTTCATATGTCGGAATAGTCTAACAAACGCAGCACTCACACATTACATGCGTGCTTTGTACTACAACTTGATGTTCCAAGTTAATGTGTGTTGAATTTACTCGACTTTCGGAGAAATCTGGATAGATCCTGGAGTGCCAAGGTGGTTGCTTCTTAACACAGAAAGTGGTCCGCCGTCTCATCGGCCTTCCCACAGGCAGGACATAGTAATTTACATTATGAGGGCCGATAAAGGCAGCCTCAGAGCTTAAATATTGTAATTAGCTAAGATTAGATTGAAATGATAAATTTATCCGAAAAAGCTGAGAGAAGTGATTAGCTTGGATTAGGTTGAAGTGGAGGACAAAAAAAATTGCTTAAGAGTTCAGCTCAAAGGAAAATAATTGGACCACTTAACATTAATTGGCAAGACCCCACTTTACTGTTGCAGTTACCGCGCTTGATTGCTGGCTGTGTCAACTGGTATTTTCTTAATTTTCCAGCGCAAATGTGAAATTTTATGTAATTTCCTCACTGCTCATCAAAGTCCGATATAGTTGCACTGGTCCCACTGCATTCATTGATGTGCATTCTTAACAGCGAACGCAATGGGCCCAGCAACATGTCACAACTCCCACATTCCTGCAGCACACATACGCATAGCCGCAACTGGCCTTTAGGCTTTTTCGATCGAGAGGAGCAGTCAGTGCACGCACCACTGCCTGTCGCACATCAATGAACGCTTCTAAGCCGAGCGCGCGCTGACAGTGGAACTGCACACCTAGTTGTGGTGGGCAGTCAGTTGATACGTGCACAGTCCGAAAAGGATGGCGAGAGGTCCCAACCGCCGCCTACCGTATCTCAATGCACATAGTGTGTTAGTGTTGTTGCTGTTGCTGTTGCATGATGCCTGGTAAATGAATGCTGCATGTGCGTGCCAATCGACGATTGGTTAAGATTCTCCTCCTGCTGTGGCGTTCCTATGCGCAGGTATTCAAATCGCACTATATGTGCCGGTATGTGTGTGTGTGTGTGCGTCAGCATGGGAAATTAGTGGAATTAACCGTTGCCAATGTCATTATATATAACGCATAGTAAACTATGAAACCTATGTGTATGGGTTTCCGACCGTCGGTACTCACCGACTGCCGCTGTTCGCTGTGTCCAATTTGCGGCACACTGATTTGTGCACGACAGTTGTTTTTGGAAATGTTGTCCAAGCCTTTGCTACCCTTGTCGATAGTAAGTGTTCATTCCTTCAGAGCTTCAACTAATATAGAGACATAAGTTTGAGACGTTTTCTGTGCCTTAAAAGAAACAATAAACAACTTGTTTCCTCTCCCATCCAACTTCAAAAATTTAAAATTTTAAATGTTTCTTCAAAAATTTAAAATTTAAATTCAAATATTTAACTATCCATATTTCAAAATTTAATTGGTTTGACCGTTGACCGTAGTAGTTGACCGTAGTTGAAGTCGTTACTGGCTTTCAATACTTCGTCAATATTTGCCTTCAAGCCAGACTAGGATATGCCCATCGATGACAAAACTTTTCTTACTTCTACAGGAAACACAGTCTTTCTTTTTCCCTTTTATCGCCATGCAACGGCCTCTGCGAAGACTACTGATTTAGCTTTCAAATACTATAGGTTGTTTTTTTAGAGGTTTGTTTTTCGAATAGAGATAAAACTGGCATTTTGTGGTCAAATCTGGCAACTCTAATGTCATTTATGTTCAGTTTGGTTTGCCATTTCATCATGAACAGGTTGACAAAAGAACAACGCTTGCAAATCGTGCAAATTTATTTCGAAAATAATGGTTCAGTTCGCGAAGTTTACCGCAAGCTCCATCCATTTTATGGTCGACATAATCGTCCCTTAGAGCAATTAGTTCGGTTAACCATGGGTCGTTTTCGCACTACGTTTACTCTATGTGATAATACGCATCCGCAGAGACGTCGAACAGTGCGCACCGAAGAAACAATTGCCGCTGTAGAGCAAAATGTTGAAGAGGACCCGAATGAATCGATTCGCCACCGTGCACAGCAATTGGAGCTTTGTCCATCAACTTTATGGAAGATTTTGCGCAAAGATCTTGGCTTGCGACCTTACAAGATCCAGCTTGTGCAAGAATTAAAGCCGCGAGACCATGCAATGCGTCGTGATTTTGGTGTATGGGCCGAAAATGAGATTGATCTCGATGCTGATTTTCATCGCAAAATTTTGTTCAGTGATGAGGCTCATTTTTGGTTGAATGGCTACGTCAACAAGCAAAATGGCCGCATTTGGAGTGAAGAGAATCCACATGAGACCCTTGAGACGCCATTACATCCACAAAAACTGACTGTTTGGTGTGCTCTATGGGCTGGTGGAGTCATTGGCCCATACTTCTTCCGAAATAATGCTGGAGAGTCAGTTACCGTTAATGGAGACCGGTATAGAGCCATGATTACCGACTATTTTGTTCCCGAATTGGATGGCATGAATGTGGATGAGTTGTGGTTCCAACAAGACGGCGCTACATGCCACACAGCGCACGTCACAATCGATTTATCGACGGAAACATTCGATGAGCGCATAATTTCGCGGAATGGACCTGTCAATTGGCCACCAAGATCGTGTGATTTGACACCATTGGATTATTTTCTTTGGGGATATGTGAAGTCGCTCGTCTACGCCAACAAACCAGAAACGTTAGGGGACTTGGAAGCCAACATTCGTGGCGTTATTGCCGACATACGGCCCCAAATGCTCGAAAAAGTGGTTGAAAATTGGACCTGTAGAATTGGCTTTATTCGAGCCAGCCGCGGCGGCCACATGCCCGAAATCATATTTAAACATTAATGGCATAAAATTATCCTTCCAATAAAGCCAAATTGATGGACTTAAAAACGATTTTCTTGTGTTTTATTTCAATTCGAAGTTCTATACCTCTAAAAAAAACACCCTATACTTAATAATAATTGAACTGGGCTACAGGATATGTACTGTCCCTGAGTGAACCTCTATTAGATAGCTCGTTGGAGTCATCTTTGGACACTGTGCCATTGGATCTATGCTCATCAAATGGCGCATGTCGTCCAGTAATGTATGCAGAAGCTGCGGAGATGAAGAAGATGTAAAAATGATTCAACACTTCCTGTGCCACTGCCCGACTATGCAGGAAAGTGTCGGATTGGCACTGATTGGTTAGCTCCAGAACCATTAAAGAAGGGATTCATAATGGGCCAATTTGGCCTCCGAGTGGAAGTGTGGTCTCTGTGCCGTACCCACCTTTCTCTACCTAAGCTATAACATTATGCAAGTCTACAAGTCTTTAGCTCCTTCATCAAAACTTCGAACAGTGTTTCTAGGGATTTTTTCCCTTCAGTGAGAAACATATAAAATTACAAGTGTTTAGTTTCTAAGTCAGACCTTCGAACAGTAACAGTTGGGCTGAGAAGTTCGTATCGTTTTATAGAAAAACACATTTTTTTTGGCAAAATTCGATTTTATTATTCAACATAGTTGCCATCGAGGGCGATACACCGATTATAGCGATCTTCCAACTTTTCAATACCATTTTTGTACTACGATTTGTGTTTAGCCTCAAAATAGGCCTCTGTTTCGGCGATTACTTCCTCATCGGCTTTAAATTTCTTTCCAGCGAGCATTCTCTTGAGATCTGAGAACACGTAAAAGTCGCTGGGGGCCAAATCTGGAGAATACGGTGGATGCGGAAGCAATTCGAAGCCCAATTCATGCAATTTTACCATCGTTTTCCTCGATTTGTGACACGGCGCATTGTCTTGATGAAACAACACTTTCATCTTCTTCAAATGGGGCCGCTTTTTCGCGATTTCGTCCTTCAAACGCTCCAATAACGCTATATAATAGTCGCTGTTGATGGTTTTTCCCTTTCCAAGATAGTCGATGAAAATTATTCCATGTGCATCCCAAAATACGGACGCCATAACCTTACCGGCCAACTGTTGAGTTTTTCCACGCTTTGGATTCGGTTCATCGCGTGCAGTCTACTCAGATGACTGCCGACTGGACTCCGGAGTGTGGTGGTGGATCCATGTTTCATTGATTGTCACATATCGACGCAAAAATTCACTTCTATTGCGGTTGAACAGCTCCAAACATTGCTCTGAAGCATCGGCACGTTTTGTTTTTGGTCGATTGTGAGCTCGGGTGCCGCCCACTTTGCACATAGCTTTCGCATACCCAAATATTCATGAACGATATGTCCAACACGTTCCTTTGATATCTTTAGAGTGTCAGCTATACAAATCAACCTCAATTTACGATCCGTAACAGCCTCTTTTGGACGTCCACTGCGTTCATCGTCTTCGGTGCTCATATGGCCTGTACGGAATTTAGCAAACCACTTACGAATGGTTGCTTCACCCGGCGCAGAGTCCGGATAACACTCATCAAGCCACTTTTTGGTATCAGCAGCAGTTTTTTCATCAAAAAATAGTGTTTCATTAAAACACGAAATTCCTTTTTATCCATTTTTTTTCAAAATAACAAAAGTTGCTTCACTCAAAATGCTGTATCTCACAAACTAATAATCAGACAGCTGTCAAATTTATACACGTTTCTTTTGAAGGTTGGTACTACCTAAAAATGATACGGATTTTATTCTAGTGCCGCCATCTCATAGAAACGAATCGAACTTTTCAGCGCAACTGTTATTTCTATATAAGTCTACAAGTCTTTAGTTCCTTCACCAAAACCTTCAGTGAAAAACATTATATAAGTCTACAAGTCTTCAGTTTCTTCACCAAAACTTCGAACAGTATTTCTAGGGATTTTTAAATTCAGTGAGAAACATGTAAGTCTACAAGTCTTTAGTTTCTCTGTCAGACCTTCGAACAGTATTTCTATGTAAGTCTACAAGTCTTTAGTTCCTTCACCAAAACCTTTAGTGAAAAACATTATATAAAACTACAAGTCTTCAGTTCCTTTACCAAAACTTCGAACAGTATTTCTAGGGATTTTTAAATTCAGTGAGAAGCATGTAAGTCTACAAGTCTTTAGTTTCTCTGTCAGACCTTCGAACAGTATTTCTATGTAAGTCTACAAGTCTTTAGTTCCTTCACCAAAACCTTCAGTGAAAAACATTATATAAAACTACAAGTCTTCAGTTTCTTCACCAAAACTTCGAACAGTATTTCTAGAGATTTTTTCCCCCTTCAGTGATAGACATTATATAAAACTACAAGTCTTCAGTTCCTTTACCAAAACTTCGAACAGTATTTCTAGGGATTTTTAAATTCAGTGAGAAACATTATGTAAGTCTACAAGTCTTTAGTTTCTCTGTCAGACCTTCGAACAGTTACTTACTTACTTACTTAACTGGCCATAACAATCCGTTATCGGGTTACGGCCTGCCGCAAAACTTCTCTCCAGGCGCCTCTGCTTCGCGCGCGCCTTCTCCAGCTGGTCACACCAAGAGATACCAGGGCCTCTTCCACTTGGTCCTTCTACCGGAGACATGGCCTCCCTCTTCGCCGTCGACCTCCAACCATCGCATCGAACACCTTTTTCGCCGGAGCTTCGTCGTCCATGCGGCAGACATGACCGAGCCAGCGTAGCCGCTGGATGTTAATTCGCTGCGCTACGTCCATGTCCTTATACAGCTCATACAGCTCGTTATTGGTTCGTATGCGATAGTCGTCACCAACACGAACAGGGCCGAAGATTTTGCGAAGTACCTTCCTCTCGAACACTCCAAGAGCCCCTATGTCGTTTCGTGTCATTGTCCATGCTTCAGCGCCATAGAGGAGCACGGGCAAGATGAGCGTCCTATAGAGTGCAAGTTTTGTCGGTCGAGAGAGGTCTCTACTTCTCAATTGCCTACCGAGACCGTAGTAGCACCTGTTGGCAAGAGTAATCCTTCGCTTTATCTCCAGACTGACATCATTGTTGCTGTTGATGGCGGTGCCAAGGTAGACGAATTCCTTGACAACTTCAAAGGTATACCTGTCGGCCTCGACGTGAGACCCTAGCCGCTGCGAGTCCCTGCGTGTATACAGCATATACTTCGTCTTGCCCTCATTTACCACCAGACCCATTTTGGCAGATTCTCTGTCGATAGCAGCAAATGCAGCGGTGACATCTCGCTTGTTAGGCCCGATGACATCAATGTCATCAGCGTAGGCAAGGAGCTGGACACTTTTGTTGAAAATTGTGCCATTACGATGTACACCGGCCTTGCGCAGAACACTCTCCATGGTGAAGTTGAAGAGGTCGCAGGACAAAGGATCGCCCTGTCTGAAACCTCGAACGGTATGAAAGGGGTCGGAGAGGTCACTTCCAACCTTGACGGAGCTGCGCGTATTGCTCAACGTCGCTCTGCAAAGTCTCACGAGCTTTGCAGGGATACCAAGTTCAGACAATGCGGCATATAGGCGATCCCTTATCGGGCTATCGAATGCTGCCTTGTAATCGATGAAGAGATGGTGAGTTTCGATTTGGTTCTCATGGGTCTTCTCCAAGATTTGGCGTAGAGTGAATATCTGGTCGATGGTGGACTTACCAGGTCTAAAGCCGCACTGATAGGGTCCAATCAGCGCCTTGGCGAGTGGCTTTAATCTTTCACACAGTACGCTCGTCAGGACCTTGTATGCAATGGGAAGTAGGCTGATACCCCTGTAGTTGGCGCATATTGTTGGGTCGCCTTTCTTCAGCACAGGGCAAAGGGCACTGAGGTTCCAATCGTTGGGCATTCGTTCCTCCAGCCATATTTTGCAGATGAGCTGATGCATGCACCCAATCAGCTCACCGCCGCCGGCCTTGAACAATTCAGCTGGTAGCCCATCCGGCCCTGCAGCTTTATTGTTCTTGAGTCGCTGGATAGCGACCCAGACCTCGTCATGGCTGGGCGGTGGCACATCCACACCGTCGTCGTCGATTGGTGCCATCTGGACATCTTCACCACTGGCGGTATTGTTCCCTTCGTCGCCTGCGAGCAGCTTGGTGAAGTGCTCCTTCCACAACCTCAGTACACCCTGCGCATCCGTAACCAGATCCCCGTTTTCGTCTCTGCAGTATTTCTATGTAAGTCTATGTAAGTCTACAAGTCTTTAGTTCCTTCACCAAAACCTTCAGTGAAAAACATTACATAAGTCTACAAGTCTTCAGTTCCTTCACCGAAACCTTCAGTGAGAAACATTATGCAAGTCTACAAGTCTTCAGTTCCTTCATCAGAGCTTCGAACAATATTTCTATTATTTGTATTTCCCTTCAGTTTTTCTAAAAGTAAAACAGTTTTTTTTATCGAAAATCTTTTGCTTCTAACCATTTATTAAAACATAACGGGTGATGACAAGAAAATGAGAATCGGTTTAGGTATTAATAGTTTACATGTTGTTATATATTGTGTTTATGACTTTATATACATCGGATGGATACTAAATGTAATTACGAAAAAAATCAATGCTGGGTTGAAAATGGCCCGTTGTCAGCTGTGCAGCGTAACTTTCTCCGTATACCTTCACAAGAACGTTGGACAGACTTTTTGTCCATTTTGCGTATGCATAATCGGATGCGTTTTTTCAGATCTTCGCAGTTTGCTGCTCTCCAATTATTTTTGTATATCATTGAGCTTAAATTTCCAAAGAAATCTTCAATTGGACGACACTGAGGAAGATTTATTGGATTGCGCTCTTTCGGGACAAATGGAATTTTTTTCGATGCTAAGAGTCAACGGTTTGTTTTGCATAGTGTGATGATGCTTTGTCTGGCCAAAATATGAAATCATCATCGTTATGGTATTTTCTCAGAAATGGTATAAGAATTTTCTTTAAACATTGTTCTTGATACACTGTTTGGTTAATTGCTAAACCCGACTGTTTGAACCATGGCTTTGAAATTCCTTTTTCAGAAATCACGATGTACAGCATGATTTTTGGCTCGAATTTGTGCTTAAATTTATATTTTACATTATTGTCAGTTGCAGAAACATCATCAGTATAAAAACGGTCGTTTCCAGGGACTTGCGGCTTACTGGAAAATAACTTTCGTCATCCAAAACAAATAATTTTTTTTGCATAATTTTTAACCATCCAGCGACACTGTCGTTTAACTGCCAAAATTTGTGTTCCAGAATACTCTGGAGCTCTGCTCTTTTTGTGACTATTATTTTGAGCTTTTTTAGGGTTTTGCAGATGAAAGTCTGATGGCAATTAAATTCTTTAGCCGCGTCACGTTGACTTAACTTATCGTTATTGTTAAATTTTCCTTTAAGTCTTTCAACCACACGTTCCACACTTCCTTTCTGATTTTCCCGTATTTAGAACTCTATAAATAGTCGAAATTGGAATGTTTTCCGCCTTGAAATAGTCCACTGTAAACTTTTTTCCACGCAAATTAGTTTTTTCGTAAAATTGTACAACGCGTGTACGAAGAGCTTCTTGCTTAGACATAATTTCCTGACGAATGAAATGAAATAAAATTTTGAAAATATTTCGTGATTATATACGGTTTCCATAGAAACCAACGTGGGGAGGGCCTACTTTGAATTACCACTCGTTTTGTTTTTATAGGTATGCAAAGTTATTCTCATTTTCTTGTCATCACCCATTATTAAGACTTTAGCTGTGCATTGTTTCTACTTTATGTGCTTTTGCCGCATTCTACTCCATAAATATTTTGCAAAAGTCTTAAAGTTCTACACGCAAGCCAACGAATACCCCAACTAATCCATCGTAGACACAACACTCTGCCATATTTCCTCATTTCCATGCGTCAGAAAACACTTTCACTTTTGCCTGCAGCAAAAGCGTTGCCATGCCGCTCATAAGTTCTCGTATGTACCGGAAAATTGCCCTGAAAGTCAACACCAATCAACTGCACATTTCATGGACCCCTCATAATGTTTCATGTGCAAAAAACACTTTCACTTTCCTGAAAATTCGGCACAGCAGTTGGGGCAGCTGCAACCCCCGCCCGGCAACCGACTTAAATAAATTACCACACATTCGTTGTGCCTCGACTGCTCAGGCATAATTAATTTAAATAAAATACTTGTAGGCATTTTAAATGCCACACACGCACACACAGAGATAGACAGACAAACTGACTGCAGATAAATGTCTACTGTTCGTTGGTCATGCAGAATTTTGCAATGATTTAGCCAACTTTGGTGCATTTTATTGCTCAACCTATGTAGCAGTCCTTGCGGCATTGTCTGTTGCAGCAACATCTTCCAATTAACCGGACAGCTTATTGGCCACATTTAATGTGTGCTATGTGCGGTTGTGCTTTTCGTCGCTTACACTTAAATACAGTGTCTTCTTGCAATCTTCAAGTGGCCATTTATATGTTGTCGTTCGTTTGATTGTTTTTAATGCTGTCACACAGCAGGAATTTAGCCAATGTTTTTGCTCTTATTCTCAGCAATATCTCTTGTTCATATTTGTCAGTTTGTTTGTGTAGCTGTGTATGCGTGTGTGTTTTTGTATACGAAAAAAGCTGTCGTTTAAGTGGCCTATTGTTTTA
The DNA here is from genome assembly GCA_963668005.1 of Melieria crassipennis. NCBI lineage: Eukaryota > Metazoa > Arthropoda > Insecta > Diptera > Ulidiidae > Melieria > Melieria crassipennis. The sequence continues at coordinate 54,387,340 of OY764962.1, read as the reverse complement.
ACAAATTCACAAATGTACTCACTGTAAACTGCTCTCGATGAACACATCTCTATTCTCATCATTGCATATCATTTGTAAACTTCTTGTCTGAAACACATCTTTTCTCTGTCACCTTGTGTGTGCTTAGCTGCCTATAGGATTAACACCTGATAATTGTGTAAATTACTCAGTGTTATTGGCCTTATTTTCTCAATTTTCTATGCTATTTATGCTGGCTATGTTTCGGCAAATGATTGCTAGGCAAATTACATATATGCAGTAAGTTTCGTTGTTACAATTTTCTATCATATTCGCATACAATACTTGTGAGTTAAGAGAGCTATTTTCGTTTTTGTTATCATATTTTAATAGGCATTGCTTTATGGAAATCGCTTAGTGTCTACAACATTGCAGTGTATTAGTTTTGTAATTGATCTGTGTTAGAATTATAAATATTTGGGAACACAAGAGGACTTAACATTGAAAGCTCAAAAGATAGGTTAACTTCGCCAGATCGTGAATAAAGTGAGGTCTCAAGATCTTGCGCAGAAGCTATCAGCAGAATAAGAAAAAGGGACGTAGATAAGCTAGGAGATGGTCAAGCTTAGAACGAATCGGGAGAAGAATCTTTTGGGCTACAACCACGAATTTTACTGACCAATTCAGGGGTTGAAGATCTAATCGAAAGTTGGGTGATATCAGTGAGAAGAAAAATTACCAACTAAAGACAGTCTAAGGTCAAAGCTTCGGAGGTGCCAGTGGGCAGAGAAGTGCAGAGTTCTTAGCCTTGATACGATTGATAACTGACTGCATTGGGAGGATACATCTAACTTGGTTGAATCTTGTAGTTGGATACCTGTAGACTATGTTTCCAAGACTATGAGACCGCTGCGCAGATCGCGAGTGAGTGTTTGGAATGAGAAATTTTACATAGATAGTGTTCAAAGTCAAAGGTGTTATTAGGAAAGTTCACTATAACCTAAAAGATCTATTGTGCCTTCTTCGTCTCGCCCCTCGTGATGTAATAATTCAACTTGCAGTGCTTTTTCTATATTTAGTTTTTCGATTATTCGTTGTCAGGGTCATACATTCCTTAAATGTCATTTTTTTTTTAGATTTAGGACAAAGTCATTTCAGGTATCTGGCAACACTGGCTGGCGGTTTTGCATTTTGGTTATTGCAAAATTTGGACATTTTGGCGCAGTTTTGAGTAATTAAAACTATTTTTCATTAAGCTGCACAAATATCGTTTTGATTTTAGTTTTTGCTTGCATTTTTGGATTTTGAAAAGTGGAGGAAATGTTAATTTTTTAATGGATTGGACTTTTTTTGCTACTTGCCGTGAGATCCTGGGAATGTTCAGCACAGATTTGAAAAGTTTGCAAGTTCAAAATAGTATTTGTCAATAAATGGCACCAACGTTGTGTGAATGCTAACTTTTTGCTTCAGACAATTCAGTTCAGACAATGTTTGAGTAAATCACACCGATATTGTTTTGATGCTGGGTATCAAAAAGTTGGGTAATACAAAGTTGGGAAGTTTTGGCGTAGTTTTGAATAATTCAAACAATTTTCCAACTTGTCATAGAAATTAGGGAATTTTTGGCACAGCTTTGAAAAGTTCAGATAATTTTTGAGTAAACCACACCTTTATTGTTTTGATACTGGCAGTTTCGCAAAGTTTTGGGTGTTACAAAGTTGGGAAGTTTTGGCGTAGTTTTTAATAATTAAAAATTTTTTTTAATTTAAAAAATCTACACAAACGTCGTTTAATTTTATTTTATTTTTTTTGGAATTGTTGTTCTTTTCAAAAGTGATGGAAATGGTATTTTTTAATGAATTGAACTTATTGCAACAATGTTGTGTCAATTCTAAATTTTTGCTTTACATTGTTGGGCTTTTGAAAGTTGGTTTTGCTTGATTTAAGTACTTTCCCCACACATTTGACATATTTTTGCTTTTCAATTAAATGTCGTTTGCATGTAAATTTATTGCTTTCAAATTCATACCAATGTTTTTTTCCTATCTTTAACTTGAAAATCATATTAGTTGATTAGAGGCTGCGGTTCATGCCGCACTGCAGTCAGTCTCTCTGTTTCTCTCTCAGTCTTGACGCAATTAGCTGCCCGTCAAGATTATGCTAACAAGATTTCAATTACAAATACAAGTTGGCCGCCAAGCATTGGCAATGTTCGATTGCAAATATAATTCTTATTAAATATTTTATTGCCGGTCAAAGTAATATCTGCACTCTCGCTCCCCACTCCCCTCATCCTCATGCCAATCGTCGATTTGTAGTAATCCAGCAATATCTCAATAATTTATACACTTCGATTGCCTGCTGTGTCGGAGAGACGGCATCGTACACTGCCAAATATTACAAATAATTATAATTACGTTTATTATGCCTCGAACACACAATGCAAACACAATGCAAAGCGGCGGCAACTTATTGCCAGCGTGTCGGCTGCCTCTCTGCCAAAGTTGTTGTATCAAGGAAACTAACCAAATACACATACACACACACACACACACACACACACATCCATATAAATGTTGCCACGGATGCACGCAATTGCATAACAGAATACAATCAAATTAATATATGTGTGTGTGTTTGTGCGCGTGTGTGGTCCGTGTGTTTGCATTGGCAGTCAGGATATGCAAATTGCGCTGAAGGTTGTACAGCTGCGGTTTGTGGTGGGGGCGTTGCTTGCCCAAATATAATTCGCATGTAAGCGGCGGCGTGGCTGCGTGCCGCATCGCATATAATCCCATGGCTAACAGCGTCAAAATTTCGCAATTTGCCCGCGTCGCTGTTGGCATGTCCTGTTCGGACAGCTGTCCTTGCGCGTAAAATTTCTCAAGACGCCAAAACGCCATAGACCCTTCCCTGCCAGCAACACGCCACGGCGCCATGCAGCGCACACAACCAAAGGCTGTCAGTCGAACTGGGCGCAGGACGGCGCCCGAGCCGTCTCACAGTCAGGTCGCTCGGAAGACGCGGCGTTGTGGTCGAACGTTGGGCCGTCATTTGTATGCATGGCACTGTGCGTACTTGCAGAAACATGTACACACATCTATATATCTGTATGTGTGAGTGTTTGAGTGCACAGTTTGTGTACATTTGCTGCAATTATGCTGCAAGGTTATGCAGCAATGCACATTTGTACGTAATTAATACAAACGGCGCACGACACGGCCAGCGCGTCGCTAAGTTGTCTGTGGCGCTTATTTGTGCGGCAGCGCGACTGACAGCGGATGTGCACCGCACGATGCCCGAATAGGCTGCTGTGGTGCCTACACATTGCAACCAACAATTCGGTTAGGCAGCAGGCAATGCACACCTGGGCGCCTGTACGTTCCTTTTGTCTGGCCCTCTCCCCACGCGGCAAACCACGCCAATGCCAAATTCCATGCACAATATCTACGCTTGTATGCATTTGTAGTTTGTATGTGCAATGCACACACACAGACACACATACATATATGCATTTGCGTATGTGTGTGTACCAATCCTCAATACATGCAATTCGTCTTCTAATTAATAATCGGGATAAACATCTCACTATGTTTAAATTATTATCGCCATATTGCAATTGCCTATGTATGTGTACATATGCATTTGCATCTGTGTGTGCGTGTGCGTGCGTGTACCGCACTACCTCAAACATTTGCTAATTATTTACCTCTAAGTTTTATCTTATATATGTACTAACAACGTCAAGTACATCACTTAGGTTGGCACTTGCAATCTTTTCCCATGAGCCGATTTCAGATAATGTCAGCTTTTAACAGCTTGAAAATGCATTAATTTTGTGCTTAATTCTAATAAAATTCACACAGTCCTACTCGGCAATGTCCAAAAGATTACTATGAAAACCTTGAGAAACCTATTGAAGTAAAAATCACTAAAAAAAAAACCTGTTCTCTTTTTGAAGACCATAGAACGTAGTTTCCGATTTAGTTAGCGAATCTGCTGAACTTCATTAAGAGGCCAAAGTGGTTTGATTGTGTCACGTGTGGTTTTGATCATTCCAATGAACGAAACTTTTTACAGGATTTTATACTTTTGAGGTAGTTTTCAATGTTTTTTGCACACTTTTGGTCATGACTCCATGAATGTTGTTCTTTAAATTCGATAATTATTCGCACAAACAACATTCATGACATAATGCCCCGAACACATTGAGAACGGCAGCGAGACAACCACATCTATCAGAATATACAAACAGAAAATTCCTATGGAGACAATTATTTAGACGGCTTCGGGACCACCGACCACAGTTGTTGCTATCGCCAATCTTGGAACTATTTCTAGGTAATTCGCAGACAATAAAGCCAAATCAATTTGCTTTTCTGCCTCAAAACAGATGTTTTTTCCGGGTACTTAGAACAAATATTACAAATTTGTTAATATTTCAGTTGAAATTTAGGTACTAAGTACATGTTGAAAACAAATGAAAAACTAAATATTTGTACGCTCTCATGCCATATTTGATCCAACTAATTCGTGACAACTTATATGATATTTAATGCTTAGTGTTGAATCACAATTACTGCACTTCGATCATGCAAATAAATCAATCAAACGTATGCATTTTCAGCGTCTAATCTTATCAGTTCCAATTACTTTTCATTCCATTCTCATCATAGCTCAGCTCAGTGCTTTATTCACACCGCATGGCATGGCTTCATTTCTATTTGTTTACATTAGTCATCAGCTAACTGGTTCTTATGTTTCTCCATCTTTCGCTCTGTCTCGCGCCTTTTTTTTTTGCATGGGTTGTCTTTCTCTGTCGCTGGTTGTCTCGTGGTACTCGCACCATGTGGCATTTACCACGCGGTATTCACATTTGTTTCCACACTGAACGCTGACAATTTGTCATTGTTGGTTCTTTCTGTCAATCTTATCACGGCTTTGAAATGGAATGGAAGGTTGCCTTTGCCAAATTGATGAGTGTGGCTATGTACGTGTGTATGTTTTTGCCAGCTTGTCTGATTTTGCTATAATATTTTTTTATTTATTTGTATGTTATTTTATTTCATTTTATTTTATTTCATTTTATTTTATTTCATTTTATTTTATTTTATTTTATTTTATTTTATTTTATTTTATTTTATTTTATTTTATTTTATTTTACCTTATTTTATTTTATTTTTAATTCATTTCATTTTATTTTATTTTGTTTTATTTTATTTTATTCAATTTTATTTTATTTAAATTAATTTAGTTCAATTTTATTTAATTTAATTGATTTTTTAATTTAATTTTTTTAATTTTATTTCATTTAATTTAATTTTATTTCATTTTATTTTAATTTATTTTATTGTATTTTATTTAATTTTATTTTATTTTATTTTATTCTAAATTAATTATAAATGAAAGTATTGAATATTTTACTAGAAATTATTTAAATTTTAAATACTTTTCTATACATCGGGCCATCAATTTCCTGTGTTTATGCACCATTTCCCCATTTGTCTATTCAACTATTGATCTGCTCCACTTTTGTTTGCAGTATTCCACAAATTGAACACAACAATTTATTTCACTATTCATGTAATTCACTTTTCATGAAAATGTATCCCCCTCCCTCCCTCCTTCGCATCAATTAATAAATCTAAGCTTAAGCGCTTTTAGATACGGGCACGTTTTGTTCTAATGTCTCAGCTGTTTTGTTGTAGCTATTAATTTTCTGACATTGCAAAATGTGATCAAAACAGCCGGCTGAAATCTCTGTTTATATATAAAAATAATAATAATAAAAACCACGTGCTGCTCTCTCACTCTCACGGTCTTGCTCTCATAAAATTGCTGCTTGCTTTTAATTGCAAACAACGTCAACGAAAAAAGCGTCATGGGAATGGCCATAAAAATAAATAAAAGAAGCAGCAGCGACAAACAAAATTTTGTCGGCTGACCATGTGCTCGTGTTCACAGTCGACGCGCTGTCGTCTATGCCAGGGATGAGCAACGGCCGCTTGCGGCCCGTTAAACATGTTTATGCGGCCCGCCAAGCATTTCTAAAATGGAATTCATTTTATCGATTTTGTTCTAATGTTTATTATAAATAAAAATTATTAATAAGTGTTACCGCACATAAGGCCCGCCAAAAAATTTTACAATTCAAATTGGCCCGTTGATTAAAAAGATTGCTCACCCTTGGTCTATGCTATTTCTTTGATACAACAACAGCAGCCAGAACTCAATGGTCGACAGCAGCCAGCAACAAGCGAAGTGATTGTATAAATTTTTATTTCAATTAGTTGTTTTCTTCTTCTGAAAATGTAAACGTTCCACAAGGAATTGCATTAAAGACCACCGATCATTATTGCACCTGTATATCGACACATCTGAATGTCAACTCTTAGATTGAGCTCTGTTTTAGGCTTTGATTTAGACATATTGACACATTCTTCTCCTTCAGACCCATACATTTGAGAGTTCATTTGCAAATTTGTATATTTAATTTATTGAGGTTAGGTTAGGTTCCAGTGGCTGCTTTCTGTTGAAAACCTCACTTAAGCACAACTGAATGGACACATTGACTGACCTATACAGTTGAGAGTTAATACGGAAATCACATTATTTATTAAAAGTTAGGTTAGTTTAGGTTGGGATGGCAGCCTCCTGAAAAACTCACTTAAGCACAACTGTAGGGTTCGTTGTGATACCACATTGGGATTGAGATTATTTAAGGCTACTAAAAACTTGAAGGTACTCTAAAAATATACTTTTTAAACAGCAGTATTCTCTGTCTTCTGTCTTTCTTCTAGTTCTTCAAAATCTCATTCGCTAATCTTTATATTCTTTTTGAACTAATTCGAAATTTTCGATTTATGACCCGAACACATTAAGACGATAGCCACAGAGCCACACAACTACAAGATGGCTGTGCCTTCAACGGAAGTCATGTAGCCAACTGCTTCATTACAATGAAAACGGCAGCAACAGCGACATAAACAAACTCTGGTAATGTTCCGGTCAGCCAGGCAAATACATTGAGGCAATTTAGTGTTTAATTTGAGTTTATCAATTTTGCTGTTCACACAACTCAATTTAGATTACATCTCAATTTAGCTGTTATCGAAAATGTTATCAAACATGTTTTGGTTTTGACGGAAGGAAGGTTTTTTCTGTTCTGTATAAAACAGGCCTTAAAAGCATTTATTGAATATTTAGTAATATTTATTCAACATCCCTACTGATGCACAACATTTCTAAACAAAATTCAAAAGCAAACAAATGTTAACAGACATCTTTCGCTGCTATCAGTTTCTCACTTTTGTTTAGGTTCTGTCAATTGTGAATGAATTTGTTTATCGATAACAGCACAACATAGGGTTGAATGGTGAATCGAGCTCAATTTATGATCAGCTTAGCGCTAATTGCAAATCAATTTTGTTCAATTTGGAGCCAAAAAAAAATTAAAAAAGTCATAATTCTAAACAAAATTGGGGATCATTGCGCACTTCCGCTCTTAAGTATTTGTCTTTATTAATTTGATTGTTCTATAATCAATTTAAAACAAATAGCAATGTGTAGTAATATATAAGAATAGTAAATTAAATACAAACAAATTTGTAATTGTTGTTCAAAACACCCAGAAAAAGTAAAAAGAACGCCAACAAAAGCATCTGTGGTCGGTGCTCGTGTAGTCTAAATAATCATCTTCATAGGAATTTTCTGTTTATATATTCTCATAGACAGTAGCGGCTTAACGGGGGGGGCGGAGGGGCGGACCGCCCCGGGCCCCGGGCTGCGGGGGGCCCCCGAGAGAAGCTTGTATATACAAATTTAAAGTTTTTCAAAACTGAAACTTGTAAAAAACTATTTGCGCTCCACAATGATTGTTGAAAGGTTGCTTGTCACTTTTATCAATTGAAAGAGACAAAGTATCGACAATTGACTTTGAAATTGCAATAACAAATTCAGTTCAATAAAAGCAAAAAAACATCCTTTCTAAATAACAATTGTTTGCAAATTTTCAAAAAATGTTCCCTCGAAGATAGCAATATTTCATTTTTAACTTAAAATTGTCTGCAAAGTATGCAAATACAAAATTCTAAGTTAAAAATTAAATATCGCAACTTAGAGTTTGCTTGTAAACGAGAGGGAATTACTTAACCTCATTAAACTTTGTAGACGTCAAATAAATTTACAGTTATTATTATTATTTTTATAATTATTGGTTGGATAACAACACATCGTCTCGGAAATCCGGTTTTCTTCTTTGATACACATTTTTACGAAAGCAATTCTATGCTCCTTTAAGTAAGCTACTGCTACTGGGTTTTATATAATATTTCTGTACATTTCTAAACTACTCGACACGAAAAATGCACCTAAAAATAAAAGTGTTTTCTAGACTGGAACTTTGAAATAGAATAAAATTTAGATGTATGAATCTACAGACTGAAATCCAAAATATTTATGTTTTCCCTACCTGACATATTTTGGTCCTGAAACTTCAAAATTGAATATTTAGTTAAAAGGATGTCTTTCATTTGATACCCATATTTTATTATTTTATTTATTTTATTATTTTTATATTTAAAAAAATATTTGAAATGTGTATGTCCTTAAAATTTAAAAGTTTATTAAAAAGAACTTTGGGCCAGAAAATGAAAAACTGACTATGCCAGATTACTATAAATGATCTCTAGCTTCACGTCTATATCCAAAACTTTTTTTCGCGTATCTAATAAATGTAAAGTTGGTGTTTTTACTCACTGCATCATAACTTTGTCATTTTTCTTTCAATTCTATTGATGTTAGGCTTAATATTTGCTCAAGTAATAGATTTGCTCAAAAAGTAATATATTTGCTCATCTTAGATTTTAAAACTAGGGGAGATATTTTTTTTTATCCATAAAAAAAATATTCGAAAATTTATGATTTTCAGTCGAAAAATTCACTTTGTTACAATTTGAACAATCTATATATCACTGAAAAGGCTAAGGTATTATCTTCTTCTTGAACGACGGACAGCTCGTGTTAATCAGATAATTCTTTCAGGAGATATGTGCTCATAACTGAAACAACAGGAAAAATTTTTCGAAGATTTTTTGAAAACGCTTCTTAAAAAAATTTTTATTTTCAGTTTCGTGTTCAGAGGCTAAAGTTAGTCTAGAAAACACTTTATCTATGCACGCGATTGGCCCATTTTTTGTCGAGTAGTGTAATGATGCACTGATCGCAAAACAATCTAATCATCCTGCTCGGGTTGCTTGAAATAATGGCCAGATCGTAGTAACGAAGCAAGATTTGCGGTTTTTGCTGACGAGTTTGCTCTGCCAAAAGTTTTCCTAGTTTTTATCAAATTTGGAAAGATTTAGTAAGATTATCCTTTTATCCATTTTTAATTTTTTCTCTGGGATTCTATTGCTTTCTATAAAATTTCAATCACATATACGTTTCAAAATAATTTGTCCCTTTACTGTCCATTTACTGTTCAATGGAATACAAATTAAAAAAAAAATGGAAAAGCATAACCGGAAATTCCAGTTATTAATTTTTTACGCAAACTTATTCTGCACCGTTTGTGGGGGCCCCTCAGCCGTCGCCGCCCCGGGCCCCCGAGCACCTTAAGCCGCCACTGCTCATAGATGTGGTTGTGTTGCTGCAGTTTTCAATGTGTTCGGTGCCTGAGGTTGGTAATAGCGATAACTGTGATTAGTGGTCGTGTAGCTGTGTTGCCGTCTAGATGCATAGATCTAAGGGCAATTAAAGGCTTTTTGGATTACTTACTTAACTGGCCATAACAACCCGCTATCGGGTTACGGCCTGCCGCAAAACTTCTCTCCAGGCGCCTCTGCTTTGCGCGCGCCTTCTCCAGTTAGTCACACCAAGTGATGACAGGGCCTCTTCAACTTGGTCCTTCCACCGGAGACACGGCCTCCCTCTTCGCCGTCGACCTCCAACCATCGCATCGAACACCTTTTTCGCCGGAGCTTCGTCGTCCATACGGCAGACATGACCGAGCCAGCGTAGCCGCTGGATGTTAATTCGCTGCGCTACGTCCATGTCCTTATACAGCTCATACAGCTCGTTATTGGTTCGTATACGATAGTCGTCACCAACACGTACAGGGCCGAAGATTTTGCGAAGTACCTTCCCTTTTTGGATTACATAGAAGAATATAAACTTTTGCAATAATAATAGACATGAGCCAATAGTTCAGTAAGGGACGCAACGGTTCAAGCAGTCAGTGCTTGATAACCAAATCTAATCCAATCTGATTTATGTAAATGTTGGTTTGATTAGTTGGCAGCGGTACCAAAGAGGTCCTTGATAATAAATGTAGACTTTGAGTCAAAATGCATGCAGTCGCATTCAAGCAAGATAAGGAAATGTCCTTCATCACCTTTCATTCGTTGTACGTAATTTGCAAAACATTCTTTTTTTTTAATATTTCAACAAATGTGCTGTGTGCTAAATTATTCATTAATAAATTAATTTCAAAAATGGTTGCCAGCGCGCGTTGTTTTCGTCTTAATTATGCGGATCCAACTCTAACTCAACCAATATCTGATCTCGCAAACAATCTCAAACCCCATTTTGTATAAATCATACAAATTGCTATTTGCATTTTCTTGTCACTAAGGCCCACATCGTGGTCGTTGTTGTTGTTGCTGTCGCTATTGCCGCAGACAACGTTGTCGTCACAGCGTTGAGACTTGTTGCCAAAACATGTGAGCCACCTTTGCAAAATTAAAAAAAAAAGAAAACTAAAATGTGCTTTTGACTCGGTTTCATTATCTATCGGCTATGCGTGTCTTTGAGCATTTTGTTTTTATTTGCAAATTGAGCGAGAGAGTGACCAACTGCGGAAATAAAAATGCAAGAGAGCGCACAAAAAAATTAGCATGAAATCGGCCCCTTAGTGTTCCACAAGGGAGCAAACAAAATGTGTTTGCCTTTGGCGGGGGGTGGGATGGTTGGGGGGAGAGAGAGAGAGTGACAGAAGTATGGAAATAAATGCACAACACAGCTTTTCAAATCATATGATTCCACAGCACGTGTAGAAAAAAAACTACTCTTTATATATAAATTTTTCTATTTCTTGTGTGCGCTCTTCGTTGGCGTTTGGTTGTATGTAGAATTGTGAGAATTTTTGTTTGATGAGGAATTGGTTTGTTGTGAGTAAAGACGCTTCGTTGCAGTGAAGCAAAGGGGGTATGAGGAGAGATATTTTTGCAGGCGGTTGTTGCGAATTGGTGGAATAGAAAGAAGTGAAACAAAAATAAATGCTCTCACAAATTTTTGATTTTTTCTTTTAATTTTTGAATTTAAATTTTTATAAAATAAGATGTGATAAATAAATAAATACAAATTTTGTTTATTTTTAATTCATATTTTCAATTTTTTTTTACATTTACAGGCGGTGGACGCGATTTACAAACAGCTGTTACATACGCCAAAAACAACATACACAAAAACAACAACATTAGCAGCAGCAACAACAACAATTCCTTACTAGTCAGCAATCAGTCGCACAATACCGGCAGTGCCACAACAACTAGCAGCGCTATTGCCAACAACAACAACATGCCAAAAAAGAGCACAACGCCAGCAGGTAAACAATGAACAACTTGCTTCCGTGCACACACAACATTTACCCCATTTCAATTGTTTATTAACAAACCATTACAAAAACAACTAAAATATTATAAAAGCATTTAGCTAAAACCTTAAAGTAACGTCTTCTTTTTCAATTCTCTTACACGCTCTCACTTACTAACCAAATCAAATCAAACCATGAAAAAAAATTAAAAATCAAATCGCAATGAATTCATTCCTCAAAATCCCTTCAAACAATCTAAAGCCGTTGGAATGTCTGCCTATCCGAGCAGTTCGGCTGCAGCAGCAGCGGCCGCCGCAGTTGCAGCGGGCTATCCCGGCCTGCCCTCGCTGCCCTTCAATGCCAGTCAAATCATGAATATGGCCGCCTATGCGGCAGCCAATGCCGGCCAAATGCCGGTTGGCGGCGGCGTTGGTGTTGGTATCGGTGGCAGCCTCGGACTGCCCACTGCCACCATAACCAATGCAGCCGCAGCCACAGCGGCCGGTGGCAGCGGTGCTGGTGGGGGCGGCGGCAGTGCCGGTGGCTACTATCAAGCAAGTTCAAATCTCAATATGGCAGCGTCTTTATTGGCGCAGAGTAAGTCGAGTAATGTTGGTAACAAAGAACGCGTCTTCTTTCTATACTCAACTAAACATGCATTTTTGTTGTTGTGCCAGTATCTTTTAGATTATTGTAAGCGTTTACTACTAAATAGCATTAAATTTAAATACAAACATATCAAATACACACAAGAAACAACGGTACAGGTAGGAATAATGCAATATTTGAGATTTTATATAAATAGTTTCGTTGATTTGATTGTGCAGCGATTAATTGATTCAATGAGATTTGTTAGTTTCCTTAGTCGGATTGATAATAATTGTGAGGTGTTTAAAATTGGTTGAATACTTATGATTGAATATAAAGCGAATTATGCTTGTATAAGTATTCAAAAAAAGTAAATTTATAAACATAAGGTTTAAAAGTTTAATGAAGATACAAATTATTTAAGTATAAAAATATTAAAAATTGAATTAATCGGCTATAATCAATAATGCTACCAATAAATTAGATATAGCTAGTTTAAATTTTGTTTCAATTGTGAAATTATTGAAATTAAATTGTATGCTAATGATTAAGCCATTGATTAATTGCAAAAAGTCTAATTAAAATTAACATTTATAATCTTTGAATATAAAAATATGAAGAATTGAATTAATTGACTATAATCCATAATGCTACCAATAAATTAGTTGCAGCTAACTCCAACTTTGTTGCAATTATAAAATTCTATTATTTAAAAAAATTATGAGTGAAATAAAAACTAATATTAATCGACTAATACCATCGATTAATTGCAAAAAGTCGAATATAAATTAAGATTCGAATATATATTCTTTGAATATAAAAATATTAAAAATTGAATAATGCTACCAATAAATTAGTTACAACTAATTTTAGCTTTGTTTAAATTGTGAAATTCTATTATTTAAAAAAAGATAAGTGAAATAAAAACTAATGCTAATGATTGATTGATTAATTGCAAAAAGTCTAATAAAAATTAAGATTAAAATTCTTTAAATAGTAAAAATTGAATTAATCGACTAAATCAATTATGCTACCAATAAATTAGTTACAACTAACTTCAACTTTGTCCTATCATAATTGTTCGTTCACTTTTCAAAAAAGATTATAAGTGCAATTAAAACTAATGCTAATGATTAAATCATTGATTAATTGCAAAAAATCTTATAAAAATTAACATTCAAATTGTTTGAATACAAAAATATTAAAATTTGAATTAATCAACTATAATCAATAATGCTACCAATAAATTAGTTACAACTAATTTCAACTTTGTTCCAATTATGTTAATCTATTACTTATAAAAAATTATAATTGAAATTAAATTTGGTGCTTATGATTAAACATTAATTATTGCACAATTAAAACGTCTAATATAAATTACCATTAATCCACTAATCCCTGCACAAACATGATAAGCTTCCCAGTTGATTTCCTATCAAGTTCATTACATATTTCTTAAGTACCCGACAGCAATCAGCCAACACCTTCAGGTTTATTGATTTCAACAATTATTCATTCCACTTAAATACTTGAAAAACAAAAGCAACGTTCAAACCAAGCGACACTAATCAAAAACATTAACTTGCAATTACTCATTACGCCCAGCAGTTTATTTACCCCACTATCAAAAACAACAACAACAACCACACCGACCATAACAAGTTAACTAAACATCAATAAAAATTAGCAAGAAAAACGAATTCCCACACTTGGTTGTACTTGATGCGAGTTGTGTGCAGTTTGCCACTTCTTAGTTTTGATTTGCGTGTGAAATTTCTATTTTTTCGAATATTTCCATTTGTGTTGTAGCTTAAATATTAGTTTTATCTGCTGTTTTCTTTATGGCTTTTATGTCTCGACACACTACTTCTTTCTGGCATTTTTTGTACGTCTCTTCCTTGTAGTGAGCATGGGTTTTGGGTTCGATTCGGCGCCCTCTGCAGCGCCCAGCATGCCCGCCAATTCCATGGCGCCAGCGGGTGGCGGTGTTGGCGGCGCCAGCGGCATGAGTCCGCAAGCCAAACTCAACGCTTTAATGCTGCAGAAAATCCAGGCGTTGGTAGCAGCCAATCCATCATTTCTAACCAGCGGCATTCCAAACCAACTGCTGTCGCAGCTCTTTGTGCAGCCCATGAAGGTGAGTGATTCACCTTGAAGCAAATTTAATGTACATTTATTTTGAGCGCATTTGGTTGACTTTGCAGATGCCCACACAGGTGGTGTCACAGGAGGAGGAAGAGGTGGACTACGAGGAGATGGGCGTGGCCGAGACATATGCCGAATATTGGCCTGCCAAATGTGAGCATTTGATATTTCCTTCTACATGACACAATTCTAATTAATTCTCTTTCTAAATCTTTAGTGAAACTGGGCAAAAAGCATCCCGATCCTGTAGTGGAAACGGCCTCGTTGTCTTCGGTCGAACCCTGTGATGTCTACTATAAGCTATCCATACCCTCAGAGATCATCAACAGCGGCCAGTTGAGCGCTCTGCAGCTGGAGTCTATTACATACGCCTCGCAAGCGCACGATCACCTGCTGCCAGATGGCAGTCGTGCTGGCTTTCTCATTGGTAATAGCCAACTTGAATAACTTATATTGCGTCAGTCACTTCAAGTTGATATGTTTGTTCAGGTGATGGTGCTGGTGTTGGCAAGGGTCGCACCATTGCCGGCATCATACACGAGAACTATCTGAAGGGTCGCAAGAAAGCGCTTTGGATCTCCGTCTCCAATGACTTGAAGTACGATGCTGAACGCGATTTGTCTGACATTGGCGCTGGCAAAATTCAAGTGCATGCTTTGAATAAGGTGTGTGTAGTATTGTCTGTCACATTATTCTTCAATTCATGTCTATAATGTCTTCTTCCATTACGCAGTTCAAATATGCCAAAATATCGTCTGATGTGAATAACAACTGCAAACGTGGCGTAATCTTCAGCACGTACTCGGCATTGATTGGCGAATCGAACAATAAGACTGGCAAATACAAATCGCGCTTGAAGCAGTTGCTGCAGTGGTGTGGCGAGGACTTTGATGGTCTCATCATATTCGACGAGTGTCACAAGGCGAAAAATCTATGCCCAGTGGGTTCGGGCAAGCCCACCAAGACCGGTCAAACCGTGTTGGAATTGCAGAATAAACTGCCTCGAGCACGAGTGGTGTACGCATCTGCCACAGGCGCTTCGGAGCCCAAAAATATGGCTTACATGGTACGTTTGGGCTTGTGGGGTCAGGGTACAGCATTTCCAGCATTCAATGATTTCATTACGGCTGTGGAGAAGCGGTAAGTTGAGGCATGCATCAAGTTAAATATTTGCGTATAATTTGTTTATTTGCGCAGAGGCGTTGGTGCTATGGAAATTGTCGCTATGGATATGAAACTGCGTGGCATGTACATTGCGCGGCAGCTGAGCTTTCACGGAGTAACATTCAAAATTGAAGAGGTGCCGCTATCGAAGGAGTTTCGCAAGATCTACGATCAGTCAGTTGAATTGGTAGGTGAACGTTTATACCATTATTTTTAAAATAGTAACGATGATTCAGTAAAATTCAATATGCCATAAAATATTTACGCAATACGTTTTTTATTGGAATTTAAATTAATTGTAGTTAAAATGTAATCACCCGACTAATTCAAACTTATTATTTTTATAGTGGGTTGAGGCTATGCAAAAGTTCACCGAAGCCGCCGAGCTAATCGACGCCGAGAGTCGCATGAAGAAAACAATGTGGGGCCAGTTTTGGTCGTCGCATCAGCGCTTCTTCAAGTATCTCTGCATAGCTGCCAAAGTGAATCATGCTGTGCAGGTGGCGCGTGAGGCAATCAAATACGGCAAATGCGTAGTTATTGGCCTACAGTCGACGGGCGAGGCGCGCACTTTGGAACAACTGGAGAGAGACGATGGAGAACTGACTGATTTCGTGTCCACCGCCAAGTGAGCATTTAATTGCCATTGACTTCCCATAACATCAATTCTAACGTTATTCTTTTGTTTTCAGAGGTGTATTTCAATCGCTGGTGGAGAAACATTTCCCTGCGCCGGATCGCAATCGTATCAATCGCATACTCGGCCTGGGCATTGGCATCGAGGAGAAAAAGACGCCGCTGCAGTCCATCATTGAAGAGGTGACGGGCGGCAAAATGCACACGACCATTAAAGAAGAAGCCTCATCGTCGTCTTCCACGGCAACCGGCGCCAGCAAGCGCAAGTCATCACGCCAAGAGTCGCGCGCAGCGAAGAAATCGCGCGCCAGCACGTGGAACGACTCTGACGATGATTCGCAAAACGAATCGGATGATACCGATTTCAAAATGTCTCACTCGGAGTCTGAGGAAGAGTCTGAGGTGGCTGCACATTCCGATAGCTGTGAATCGTCGGATTTCAATCCGTTTTTCAGCGGTTCAGATAGCGACAATGATCCGTGGGTGAACTCGCGCGCAAAGAAGAAGAAAAAGAAGGCCAAATCAAAGGAGGCCGGCACCGCAGCGGCGGCTACTTCAACGACAACAACAACAGTTACGAGTAGTGGTGCTGGCGCTGCCATTGGCTCTATTAGTAACGCTGTTGCTGCAAGCGTCGTTGCACCAAAGCGAAAAGGTTGGTGTGTGGCAATTCATGAATCTTTCATTTGATAGATAAAATACTTCGTTTGCTTCCATTTAGGTCCGCTTAGCACACAGGACAAGATCCAAGATCTGCTACAGAAGAAGCAGGAACTGAAGGGCACCGTCACACAGATCGGTGTCAATGGCATCAAACTGAACTATGGCCCACCGCCCAAGGACGCTATCGAGCGTGCCTGCAGCATGAAGGAGGAACTTTTGCGTAAAATCGAACATTTGGGCGATCGTCTGCCGCCGAATACGCTCGATCAGCTGATCGACGAATTAGGCGGTCCGGAGAATGTTGCCGAAATGACTGGCCGCAAGGGGCGCGTGGTACAGTCGGACGACGGCTCCATACAGTACGAGTCGCGCTCGGAGCAAGACGTTCCGTTGGAGACGTTGAACATTACCGAAAAACAACGCTTCATGGACGGCGAAAAAGATGTGGCCATCATATCGGAGGCTGCCTCTAGCGGTATCTCGCTGCAGAGCGATCGGCGCGTACGCAACCAGCGACGACGCGTACATATCACGCTCGAACTGCCGTGGTCCGCCGATCGAGCCATACAGCAATTTGGACGCACGCATCGCTCGAATCAGGTGAATGCGCCCGAGTATATCTTTCTGATTTCCGACTTGGCCGGCGAACGGCGTTTCGCTTCGACTGTGGCCAAACGTCTCGAGTCGCTGGGTGCACTCACGCACGGCGATCGACGCGCTACCGAGACGCGCGATCTATCGCAATTCAATATCGACAACAAGTATGGCCGCACAGCGCTCGAGACGGTGATGAAGACGATAATGGGTTACGAATCGCCGCTGGTGCCGCCACCCAACGATTACAAGGGCGAATTTTTCAAAGACATAGCTGGCGCGCTGGTGGGCGTGGGCATCATTGTGAACAGCGAAGCGTCGCCGGGTGTGCTGAGTCTGGACAAGGACTACAATAACATTTCGAAATTTCTTAATCGCATATTGGGCATGCCGGTCGAGCTGCAGAATCGGCTCTTCAAATACTTTACCGATACACTGTCGGCGATTATTAATCAGGCCAAGCGTGGGGGACGTTTCGATTTGGGCATTTTGGGTGCGTAGGATGAAATATAAAGATTTTGTAACTTTTTAATTCGCACAAATCTTGAATACATGTTTTTCCTAACATTTTTCAGACTTGGGTGCTGCTGGCGAGAATGTGACGCGCGTCAAGCTGGTCCGTTTCATACGCAAGCACGCCACCGGCAAAGCGCCGACCGAGCTGCATACGGTGCGCGTTGAGCGCGGCATGATCTGGCAGGAGGCAATTGACAAGTGAGTAGTAGTAACGTATTCCGGCTCCCACAGCGTCCAAGGATGAGCGTAGCACAAGCAAACAACCATTTGAATTAAAAAAAAAATTGCACATTTGCCACCTCAACTCACATTTCCTCTCATTTTCCTCTCTTGTAGATATGGCGATTTGTTGAATGACTACGAGGGCTTCTATTTGTCGCATCAAGTGCGCAACAACAAACGCACTGCCGTGCTGGCTGTGGAAATCGAGACACCACAGACGCAGCAACAGGCCAGCCAGAAGAAGAAGGAGAAAAGTCCCAGCAAGCGCGACATCATGTTCCAAATATTTCGGCCTAATACGGGACTGCAAGTGCGTCACGAAACGCTCGCAGAAATCGAAAAGAAATACAAGAAAGTGTCACGCGAAGAGGCCGAACAGCACTGGTCGCAACAGTATGACGCGTCGGTCAATACATGTTCGCATGCGTACTGGAATGGCAATTGTCGCAATGTCAGCGTGGGCAACGAGTGCGAGGTCAGTAGTGGTACACTATTTTTTTATTATAATCTGAGAAAAAATGTTTAACACTATTTTTCTGTTGTAGGTGGGCCTGCGTCAACGCCTCTATTACGTTCTGGCCGGTTCAGTGTTGTCGGTGTGGACGCGCGTGGAACAGGTGCTGGCCATGCGCAATGCCAACAACAAAATGCAAGTGATACGCATGAAAACCACCGAAGGCGAGAAGATTGTCGGCACTCTCATACCGAAATCATGCCACGAAATGCTGCTGCAAGATCTCAAATCCGATGCGGAAAAAATCGAAGAAGTGAATTTCTAAATGCAGACAACCGTGGTGATGATAAAGTGGTTGCGATTGCAGCAGGTCAGTGCCGAACAAAAGGCTTAAGTCATTTTCTTATTTTATGAATCATTTTGTTTCGTTTAGTTTAACTCTCTTTAAATTCCTTTAACTTGTAGTTTATAGTGCGTAGTTGCCAGATTTGACTGTGAAGAAACGAGCACAGACGTTTTCCAAATTTTTGTTACTTTGCAGACAAAAATTTAAGCAATTCTAGGAAATATGAAAATTTCATAATTTATTTTTACCAATTGTTGTTACTACATAAGTCCGCATATAAGTTTGTGGACTTTTAGCCGACATGCGCTGTTTATGCCTTTTAAGATTCCATTGATTTCGTTTCAATTTCAATTAAATTTTTCCATGCTTGAGTTAAACTTGCAACTACAAAACAATTTTTTTTACCAACAAATGAAAACGCTTATTGATGGACTTTTTGTTTTTATAATATTTAATATAATTCTATTATAATTACAATTAATTACCATAATATATTTAAAGAATTAATAAAAAATATCTAAATGCAAGTAAAGAAAAAACTACTATCAGAGTTTTAAGCATCTAATATTAGCGCTGTATAGAATTTTAAATGTAAAAACTAAACAAAAAACATGCCGACTACAATTACTGACAGCGTAGCAACTTTGAATGTGGAGACACATACACACACACACACACACACACAAATTACAATTAAACTAAAACTGCAGACAGTGTGCTGAAAGTGCGGTTTGTGCTGCAAACGAGCAAAAACGCATTTGCACCTTTAGTTCGAAAAAAAATTGTCATTTACTTCTCATTAATGTTAACTGAAAGCCCTAAATATTTATATAAAATATTTTGTAAATTAGAAACCATCACTTATTAGTTCGTATAGCTTTTATTTATAACTATAGGAAATAAACAAAATAATACACAAAGATATGCAAAAGATTGAGGCTGCTGAATATGTGTCCGAATTGTTTAAGGCCACTTGCGTTAGCAGCTGAAAAAAACTCTTGAAACCATAAAACTACTGAAATATTGTACTACAAATGCTGCAAACAGTTTACGGCGTTATTATTTTTAAATCAGGAAAGGTTTCGTTTGAATTCATGACCACAGATCTTCTGTGCGCCTAAATGCGTTACTGAAATGATCTAAATTATATAAAAAAGTATAAACTAAATTTAATATTTAAATATGAATTACATAAAAACTCTGCATTAAGCGCAAATAAAATTAATAAATAGAACGTGTCGAAAAATATAATAAAAAAAAATTATATTGAACGGAAGTTATGATTTGTGTGTATTCTGTTCTTCTGCTGAGAGTCGTATTTTGTGGGAGGCAGAATGAAATTTCGTGGGCATGCATTTGAAAAGCGATTATGGAAAGCTGGCATTGGCAATAATCATGACAGCAAACCCAACAATGTGGCAACATAAAGACCAAAGTGCCTCACGAGCGAGCAGCTGCAATCCAACGTTGTGTCAGCGAATGGGCGTTTAAGAATTTTTCAAACTATGAATTTTGTTCGACAAAAAGATTATATTTATATTAACTTTCACTTATAAGGCTACCAATCAAAAGTAAGAAGCAACAGAAACACAAGCAGGAAGCCAGTAACATAAGCAGGAAGCCTCTCGGGATTTATACATTATTTACTAACTATAATCCAGTATTGTGGCGCATTTATCTTGCAATTTGTTTTATTGATACTGCTTTCAGCTCGTGTGAAGAACCAGTCTCCACAGCATTCTTAAGCATCCTTGCCTTCGTCCCCTTCTTCTGCTTTAATTTTCTCTTTGTAGTGTTGTGCGCTGTGAGCGCGCAATTGGGCGCGATACTTGAATGCTGCCGGACACTCCTCGCACAGGTAGGTGTTCTTGCCAAGGTGCGTGCGCAGATGCTTGGTCAAATCACCGCTTGCCGAATAGGCACGCTCGCAGTATTTACATCCATAGGGCTTTTCGCCGGTGTGCGTGCGCAGATGACGCTCCAAAATGTTACGAAATATAAAGCTGCAATTAACAAATATTGCAAAAATTGAATGCATACGACACCAACTATCAGCAAACTAATTCCTACGTCATGCCGCATTCCTCGCACTTGAACGGTCGCTTGCCTAGGTGTATGCGCTTGTGTTTGTTGAGCGTGTAGGAGCGTGTAAACCGGGCGCCGCATTTGTCGCACACATACGGCTTGATGCTTCTATGCATTGACTTGTGCTTGCTCAGGTCCGACTGCGTGGCGAATTTGCTGGGACACTCATGGCACTGGTAACGTCGTTCGTTTGTGTGCCGCAGTACATGTTGGCTCAAATTGGCGCGACTGCTAAGCGATTTGCCACAGTGCGGACACAGAAACGAGCGCAGCGATGCTGAATGGAAAGTTGAATTTAAAGCTATTAAAAGGCCACAACAAAAGTGCATAGATGTTGAACAAACCCTTGGCACAGCGCTCCTGTTCTTGCTGCTGCTGATGCATTGCCATGTGATCTTTTAGCAGCGCATCGGTGCTGAATGTCTCCGAGCACTGCGGACATTTGTGCGTGCGATGTTCCGGAAATTTGCGAAAATGTCCATTCAGTTGCGCCAAAGTTTCGTAAATCTTTGCGCAATGATCACATTTGTAGTCAATCTTTACGCTGCCATTGAGATGCGAACCTTGATGTGCCACCCAAGAGTGACGCACTGCAAAGCGACGCGGACAGTAGGGACACTCGTAGCCGTCGGGCGGCGTTTGCTGCAGCAGCTTATTGTGCGAAAGCTTGTGTGCTCTTAGCTGGTGTACGGTGTTGAAGCGATATTTGCAGTGTGCACATTCAAACGGATGGCTGGGCGAGTGCACGCTGAGGTGGTGCCGCATTCCGGCGAATCGTTTGAACTGTTTGCCACATTCTGTGCACTTGTGCTTGAATGGTGCGTCGCCTTTGGGTCTGCGATAAATCAAGGAGAGTTCAGTTAATGGTGAGTTATTGAGTGAACGAGGTTTTACTCACTTCTCAACCACTTCAACGTTGTCGTCTTCCTCTATTTCGCAATATAAAGGCAATTCACTGCAAGTAGTAAAACGGTGGATATTATGGCATCAGAAAATTAGCTTTATTTTTCTAATTCATTCTTAATTTTTTAGGTTAGGTTGAAATTTTTTTGTATAAATACTATTGCAATTTGAGCGTCAGATTTGTAAAATTTGGTTAAAAGAATGCATTTCTCTTCTAAAGTAGAGAAAATATGCTTGTGAGCTTATTTTAATTAAATGCTTCTACAAATCTAACCTAGAAATATTTGTATCTTCTTTTTTTTATTCCTTGTTTTTTGATTTGATAATTTGTTCAAATATCCATCCGGCATATTCACCTTTCATCTGCATTTGCTACGTCCGTTTTCAATTGTAATAAATGTGTTTCCGGTAGTGTTGGTGGCCTTGCAGCCAACTCGATTTGCTGCGATTTTTCCCCATTGCCCTCTTCAATTTTGATGTCCATTATTATTGTTTCCACCTCTTGGGTGTCACACCCCTTTTTGTTATCCTCACTGGCCCGTAGTAGCTTCGGTTGTGATTCCTCAATATCTATAGGCACCGCGTTGCCTACACCCTCCTCCAGCTCTATTGCATCATTCATGAGCGGATCGTCTGTTGACGGGTGTCGCTGTATGGTGGCAGTGCATATTGCTGGCTCCATGCTACACAGCTCCGTACGCAGCCGTTCGTCCGACTTGATACATAGCTGCTGAAATTGATATGCGATCTTGAGCTTATGCAAACAGTCGGCACATATATGTTCCGGCAGCTCGTCCACCCCAAGCTCAACGCTCAACTGTGGCACACACATCATCAGTATGTCAGCTATGGTCACCTGCTGGTGCAGACTTTCGCCGAGCGATAGAAACTTCTCCAGCCGCTGCGTTGTGCAAGCACGACACACAGGATAGTTGAGACGGGACGCAGCGACTGCTTCCATTGTGGGCAGCGTTGCGAATAGCGCCAATTTGATTTTATAACAAACTAACTTGATTTTAGGTCACTAATAACTTTATATCGATTCTATTTAAATCAAGACTTATATTTTTGCATTGGAAAAATCGGCTTTCCGTGGCCACAACAAATATACAAAGCCTAATACAGAATATAGTCTTCGAAATATATGTGGGTTTGTTATTGTTTTGGGGTTAGTGTTACCGCAATGCAAGTAACCGCAAAGATATACTTGATACATTTCTGAGTACTGAGATGCGGTGTTGCCAGCTCAGCTATTTTTTTTAAGCGAGAAAAGTACTTTTTGGCAAGTGAATGATCGCAATGAGACAAACATGAGGATTGACATTCAAATGTGTCATAACTTGAATGCTGCATGTCAAAATCACTTAAGGGAGTGTTCCCGTCTAGAATGCCGATTTTAGGCTGTTTTTCAAAAAATTATTTTGGAGCTACAAGGCAACATGCAATATTCTGGTTTTTTGCTTGTTGTTCCTTATTATTTGGAGAACAGAAACTCATATTTGTGTCAAAAAATTTTATTTTCTAAGTACAAATTTTCAGTGGTCAATGTGACCTTGTTTTCACTGCTGGCCGATAAGAAATTTCGGGAACCAGTAATCTGAAACAGAAATGGGTATGCAATTATTAATCTGCAATAAATTCCGCGGATGCTAAACCACAGTTTTAGTCAAAATGTTGATTAGAAACGAAATGGCGGCCATATGAAAAAAAATTGTCCAGTTTTGCCACCTTTTTTTACCTTTAGAGTGCTTGAAAATCTATTTAACAATAATTTTTTGATGAAAACTTTGGTTTAGCATCCAATGAAAACTATCTAGAACATTTTCCCAAAATTTCAAGTCGATACCTCTCATAGTTGCTGAGAAAAGTTATCGGCCAGTACAAAAAATGTGGTTTCGAGAAAAACGCGTTTAAAGTTTCGACATGACATCAGTTTCGACATGAAAGTCAGTTTTCGGCGAGCTGAGATTACTTCAATTAACATGCAAAAAAGTGGGTACTGAGTTTGGGTGGGTATGGAATGCATTCGCCGTGGCTCAGTTGGTTAGTGCGTTGGACCGCGAGTCGAAGGCAGCGACCGCAGGTTCAAATACTGCCTGTAATAACACCTAAAAAAAATAACGGGAAAACTTGTTTTCTCTTTCGGTGGCTGTCCTCTCATCTGGAAATGGCAAACCTCTGAGAGTAAAAATTGCTTATGAAAAAGCTCCCAACCTGCCGTTCGGAACCGGCATAAAACTGTAGGTCCCTTCAACCCGCGTACAAATTCACACGCACAACACGGGTGGTTGCGGGAAGCTAGGCCTTAGTCTCGCGTAAGCGGGCTGTCGTGCCAGTCAATTATTATTATTATTATTATGGAATGCATTCCTCGAGTATGGGGTTTTTGTTAAGATTTGAAAAAACTGTTACATTTGGCCAGTGAAAGCTGTAAACTGTCTTAAATTGTATATTTTATTTACCTTTTCGTCGCTTTCTATTAAAAAAATTGATATAATTTATTTTTTGTATTTGAAACGTGAAATTTATAATTTCTTTTTATTTTATTTTGGGAATAAGGTGGTGGGTATTTTTTTTCAAACGTTATTTACCTGCTCTACAAGCACCCTGTTTGATCTGATTGTCTCGGACAATTGTGTTTCAGCAACGTGAAATAAATCACTATGTGTTGCAGTAAATGTCAAATAATATTAAACATTTAAAAAAGAATCGCTTCGAGCTGAACATTCGTGTTGTATCCAAAGTTCATTAAGCTACTTTGGTTGTATCAAGAAACCCCGAACGTTG
The DNA here is from genome assembly GCA_963668005.1 of Melieria crassipennis. Lineage (NCBI taxonomy): Eukaryota > Metazoa > Arthropoda > Insecta > Diptera > Ulidiidae > Melieria > Melieria crassipennis. The sequence continues at coordinate 54,362,689 of OY764962.1, read as the reverse complement.
CGACGCCGTCAAATTGTAATTAAAACGGCGCCGCACTGCATTCAACAGCTGTCAGTTGCAGCGAGATTTCATAAGTGGAAACACGAAATTTTATAAAAATGAATATAACGCGAAATTTTAAATTAAATTATTTACAAAATTTATTAAAAGAACATAAACCATTGCAACAATTGCGCTGCGTAACACAGCAGGTGGATAAAAGTAGCGAAGAGAATGCAGCAACAGCAAAGCAGCAGACAAACACAAACAACGATGGCATAACGCACTTTGGATTCCAGACAATAAAGGAAAGCGAAAAGGATCAAAAAGGTTAGAATACCTAAAAATTTGCACTTTGCACAAAATAAATTAGTGTTAAAATTTGCTCTTTGACATTGAAATAAGCAACGTTTTTATTACTTTGTTTTTTTTAGTGCACAAGTTGTTTGAAGATGTGGCGCATACTTATGATCTGATGAACGATGCCATGTCCCTGGGTATACATCGCCTGTGGAAGGACATTTTCGTTGAGCGTTTGGGACCCACACACGGCACACGACTGCTGGACATGGCTGGCGGCACGGGCGACATAGCGTTTCGGTATTTGCGCTACTTGGCGCGACAGCCCAATCCGCAGGCACGCGAGAGCCATGTCACCATATCGGACATTAATCAGCACATGCTGAATGTGGGGCAAAAGCGCGCCATGCAGCAGTCTTTGACCGAGGCAAATATGCCGCACATGTCAATTAACTGGCAGTGTGCCGATGCGGAGAAGCTGCCCTTTGAAGATGCCAGCTACACGGCGTACACAATTGCGTTTGGTGTGCGCAATGTCACGCACATCGATCGGGTGGGTAGTTGGTTTAATATTGTGCAATGTCACAGCGTATGAGTTGGTACTAATTTTTGATATTTGATTTGTGTAGGTGCTGCGCGAAGCCTATCGTGTGCTGCAGCCAGGTGGCCGGTTTATGTGCCTGGAGTTTAGCCACCTCACTAATGACACGCTGCAGTGGCTGTACGATCAGTACTCGTTTCAGGTAATACCGCCAATGGGCCAGATTTTCACAGGCCAATGGCAGCCCTACCAGTATCTGGTGGAGAGCATACGAAAATTTCCCAGAAAGGACGACTTTAAGAAGATGATTGAAGACGCCGGCTTTTCCATGGTGCAATATGAGAATCTTACTTTCGGCATGGTTAGTATACACTCGGGTTTTAAGTTATAAAGTTTGCTGCTGCAAGCAATATGTAATATGTTTTTGAAGTTAAGTTGGCATAGTTAAGAGGATTTGTGTTTAGGATTTACAAATGAAGTTTTGATATATAAAAAAATAAATGCAATTTTATTATAAGCGTATTTAAACTTTTCCACGTACTTGTAAATGTCTTTGGCATGCAAAATTGTGTTGGTTTCGTATGGCAGCACACAATAATAAATAAATTTGTTGCAGCCAAAAACGCAACACACCAACGCTCAACTAATCTACGTTTAAAATTGTATTGAATTTTCAAATGAAACGCCTACGCTTGCAGTCCGTGCACGTTCGGGTTGCACACTAATTGTGTACATGCTCACTGTTGCACTGTGGGCCGAAAGCGTTGTCTTTTGGCTAAAATGATGATAGGCGAAAGGGGCAGGATGAGGTTTATGTGAACAGGCGTCCGCTTGAAGGTTTGGGGCGTTAAACTTTTGTTGATTCGTCATTAGCTGCAATCTAACGATTGTTCCACGTATGCATTATTAATAGTTATATAAATTTTTGCAATAGTTTTGTGTTGACATTTGAATTATTTAGCAGCGGTTCGCGGTGTTTAGTTTTTTCGAATATGAGTTTCTTATTTGCTGATTCTTTTTGTGTTCAGGTTGTATGATAAAGCGTCACCACAGCTGTACAGTGCTTCTGCTTATCAATTCTGCTTATCAATTCCAGTCAACGAAAAACTGTGTCCTTGACTGCTAACACTGAACTTGACTGCTTGCATGCTTAGTTGACGGGTCATACATTAAGTTTTTTTTTAATTCGCATTTAATGACATGATTATAATATCATACAATTGTTTTAATAGCAGACATTTAGTAGATAATTGTCTCAATTTGCCTATGGAAGATTGCTTGGAATTTGGCACCAACTTGTATGCCACAGCTTTAATTGTATGCAGATTCTAAAAACAAAATTCCAATCTATAAAATTATGAATAACAAGATACAAATTTAGTTAATGATAGCAAAATTAATACAAATTTATTCCAATAAACCCCGCACGAGTCATGCGAGCCATCAACTCTGTATGTATGTATGTCCTAACGCAATTTGAATATTACTCATACGCCACACATGCCAACTGAGTTGTACGCCTCCCTGACTGCGCGCTGCTAATTGTACGCGAATACAAACGTTCGCAAGCGCAAATTTCTAAATCACAAAGCAATTAATGTGCGCTTAATGTTGCCCAAAGAAAACGAGGTGGAGGTGACAATGGTTGGCTTTGCCATTCGTTCGTTACAACAACTATTGTATGCGATATAATTTTTTGTAACACACCTATATTGAGGTGAAATTTATGAACGCCTCAAATGGCCGCTGGCGTAATAGTTTAAAAAGGCTACAAAACAAACCATTTGCTTTGCTGTATTAACTAACGTTTTCGAAAAAAAGTCGTGCAAACTAAACAAATCATAAAAATCAAAATAAAAGAAAAATTGCATATGCAATTAAACTTTGCATAAAATTATATGTACATAGGTACATAATGAATATAAAAGCAGTGAGGGATATGTGCGTATGGGGAAAACGTAAATGGAAGACGGAAGCGTGCGTGCGGCGCGTTCAAAGCGTGACCAGTTGGCAAAAATTCGTTAGCGTGCGGCATTTGTTTACGATTTTAATTACTGCTGTTTAACAAATAACTGATTAGTTATGGGCGTTAATGGCAGAGTTGCCATATTATTATAACTTAAAGTAATGTTTTCTTGATTTAATAGAGAAAGTAGATTTTTACACTTTTTAATGAATTAAAAGTTTTACTCTTTTTAATGAATAAAAAGTGTGGTTAAAATTTAAAATAAAATGCCGTAAGTATGGAGTCAGTGTTATGCCTCTTTCACCAATCATTGGGGTGCCTTGGGTTTGTAAATACATTGAGCTGTGTAAATATTGTCGCAGTAGTTGCGAAAGGGTTAATGCAGTTTGACGAATAGCTCTTGTACGAAATCGCAGAGGCTCCGAAAAGCTTCCCGGCACACAAGAAAAATTGATCAGACTGTGGCAAATGTTTTGAAAATATTTAGAGATGTACTTCTACTAAAAAATCGGTCACAAATAAGTTTGTTTTGCTCTAGAAAAGGTAACTAAAAAAGTTAGAAATTTTGCTATGCTTTCTTTGACTTTGAAGAAGCATTTTGAGCTGAATTTCTACTAGGAAACCATGCTGGTGATTACAAAAAGGTCTATTTTGGTCTAGAAAAGGTGAACTAAATATTTATAGACATTTGCTATGCTTTCTTTGATTTTGGAGAGCTGAATCTTTACTAGAAAACCGTTCTAGCGATCACAAAAAATTTGTTTTGCTTGTTTGTTTTTGTTTGAAAAGGTGACTACAAAATTTAAGAAATTTTCTATGCTTTTTTTGATTTTGAACAGCTGAATCTCTACTGCTATCTCTACCCGTACTGGCGATCACAAATAAGTTTGTTGTACTTTAGAAAAGGCGAACTTAATTATTTCAAACATTTGCTATGCTTTCCTTGACTTTTGATAAGTATTCTCTGATTTTTATGTAATTTATTTATGATCTGAATATTGAGATTAGTGATTGTTGTGATCTTTTGTGCAAATTAAATGATAATGTCGTCAGAAGGTTTCGGATCTCTTTTTAAGTTGGTTTCATCAGGACATATGGACGCGCCAATTCTTTGAGCTACTTCATGGTCTCAGCTAAAATTCCAAATAATTGATTTGTTAATGTCTAAAAAAAGAAACTTCAAATATTTATTTGAATAAAATTTAAAATATATATGTTACAAACAACAAAATCCAAATTAAAAAAATGCTTTCACTGCGCATGCGCGCGCCTTCTCCTCCCACTTCTACCCTCAACCAGCTAAAACGAAATTTTACTTTTTGTTATTGTAATTTTTTACATATAAATTCCCGAACTTATTGCACTCAAAATCAATTTCTTTCAATCTATTATTGTAATTTCAACAACGATTTCATGCCAAACGTTTGTTGTTATTGTTGAGCCGCTATCAGTGGAACGCGTGTGTTGACAGCGTTTTGTTATTGTTGCCTTATTGTGTTTTGTTTTTGGGCGTAGTTTTAAATGCCGACTTGCAATGTGCGCGCATGCGCACCGAATGCCAATTATTGTTGCGTTCAAATATTTGACGCCCAAGAGTTGGCGTTGTTGTTATGACTCTCTGCTGTTGAATTGTGACAACGGCAGCAGTTAAATCTTTATTGGTTTTTTTTTTGGTTACCGTTGTGTTGTAATAGTATGGTTACTGTTATTGTTTTGATTGTCGATGTGGCGTTGAGATATTTGGCAGCTAATATAATCACAAAGTGGAAGTGGAACTGGAGCACTGGCGCGCGCTGATGTATGTAATATCGCACTGGCCGAGATAAGCGAAAACAATTTTATGCTGACGTTTGCAATAACTGATTACAAGTGAATGTGTCTGTTGTTGAAGTTACAAAATTAAAATCCAATTTATAAAATCTTTGCTAAAACACTATTAAAGCAATCATCCTTGATTTGTCTGTAGTCAATTTGCCTTCACGTATTCGTATTCAGGGTTTTTATTTTGTTGTGTTTAGATATTCTAAAGTTGGTCGCTTTTGGTATTTTAATGAATGAACTACAATTTATTTAGGCACAAAATAATGTTTTATTTAAGCTAATAAAAAGCGTCTAAAGCTTTAAATTGGTGCACTATTTTTGTAAGGTTATGGCTTTGGCTGTCTCAAGGACATTCGATCAAGTTGGGCACAAAGTCGAATTAGTTGCAAATGGTGGGCAAGAAATGAATTCTTTCTTCTGAAAGTATGTTTTTTTAAAACTTTTTCAGCCACTTTTTTGGGGTTTCGAGCTGGTAAAACTAAAATGAGTAACTTTTTCCATAACACTTCTCCAAAGGCCATTCGATCAAGTTGGGCACAAAGCCGAGTTGACTAATGTTGAATTAGTTGGGAAAGAAATGACTTTATCTTCTCAAAGGACTTTGTTTTAGGTCATTTTTCGAGCTGGTAAAACTAAAACGAGAAACTTTTTCGGACATTCGATCAAGTTGAGCACAAAGCTGAGTTGACCGATGTCGAATTAGTTGGAATGCGTGTCTGTTGGACAAGAAATGAGTTTTTATCTAAAATTGAATTTAAATTTATTATTTTTATCCTGAAATGACTTTGTTTTAGGACATTTTTCAGCGACTCTTTTTGGTTTTCGAGCTGGTGAAACTAAAATGAGAAACTTGTTTCATAGCTTCAACAAAGCTTCTTCATCTAACTGTCTATCTATCTTTGTCTTGTGTTGGCTATGCTAAACAATTATTATTTTACCTGAGTGGATGATTAGCTCATCGTTAGCAATCATAAATGATGAGCTTGCCATCGATTACTGCCAATGAAAAACATTTTCTTATGTATTCCTAAAACTTCTACAGTCGCTCCCAATTCAAAGTGTTATTCCATTCATTCCCTCTCCTTCTCTTTGCTTTAAAAGTTCGCCTTAGTCAAATAATTTGCTACTAATTCGGCATTTTCGCACACCAACATTTGCCACGCACTGCCATTAAGTGTCTTCAACAGAACATTAACCCATTGAGCGGCAACGTCATTGCCGGTTGCTCGCTTTGACCGCAAATGTCAACGGCAAATTCCTTATAAATCACTTCCCAACTAAAATTAAATTCCAATTCCGATTCCGCTGTCGTGCAACAGCGGAAGACAACCTTAATACAACAACAACAATTATGAAAACATTTACAGTAAATCGCATTCGATACCATAAGTAAACGAATCAAGTAATCGCGTTCACTTTCGATTTCGCACAAGGAATGTCAATGATGTGCAACAGAGACAGAACATAGTCAAAGTGGCCAGAAAGTGACACCAACGCTAACAACAAACAAATTTGGAAATTGCCTAAAGACCGCCGAACGCGTCAGCGTACAAAACCATCGCGTTTTGGTCAATACGAACGCAGCTAAAGTCGGCGGCGGCACGTGCACGGAATGAATAATCCAGCAACGCATTGGCTGCATTGCGTATTGAAATTACATGGTTTTTTGTATTAATTTTTGAGTGGCGCTTTAACCCTTTCAGTGCCCAAGCAGAGTTTATTCAAATTTGTTTTAATTATTGGCAGCGTGGCCAATGGTCAAAAATATTGCAATGCTTTACTGAAAACGTTTCGTTATCAAAACACCAAAACACCTGCACAAGGTCTGAGAGGGTTAAGTCAGCGCTAGCAGCAGCCACAGTGCGAGCAGGTGGAATCGCTGCAGGCCAAAAATGCAAATTGACTGAGCAGTGCGCGTTGGATATGCGTGGCGGCGCGCTTTTGGTGCGATTGCAAAATTTTCAGACGCTGCAAGGAACAGCGTCGGCCACCCGACCAGACATCAGCTTTATAAATACAGCGTCGACATAGGAAGTCCATTTCATTGTTGAGCGAACAATTGGCGCGCTAACGTTGTCGTCGTCAACCGTCGCCGTTTGTGTGTGTGTGTGTGTGCAAACGCGCGCAAATCATTCAAAGAAACCTCCAACGGATACTATTCGAACGCAACGTTTATTGTGGATAGGCGATTGTGTGACAATTGTGTGGTTTTTGTAATACAAGAAATACAACGCAATGCAAGTGAAAGCGCTGAGCGCCACACTACTGCTGGCGTTGCTGGTTGGTTGCAGCAGCGCGGCCAAATTGCGCAAAACGGAAAAACTGACACAGCTGCGCGCAGCCAACGACTCAAAAGATGCGGAAAAAGGCGCAGCGCAGCATGTCGAAGTGGCAGCCACATCACAGCAGCGGCAGCCGCAGCGCGCCGAGGAGAGCGCCAAGGACGTACATAAGCGCGGCATCTTTTATCATGGCGGCTCGCATGCGCATCTGGCGCCGCGCGCCGCCTATGCCACGCACTGGCCGAAACCCTATGCAGCCCACTATGGCTACAGCTTGAACTTGCCGGGCGCCACCGCCTTCTCGAGCGTTTCTACGTCGCCCAGTTTTGGACATGGCTTGGCGCCTGCGGCATTTGCTGCTGCGCCGCACGCGCACTCCTTTGCGCCCACCTACGCGCCGTCGTTTGCCGCCGCGCATGCACCCAGCTACGTGAAGTATCCAGCCGCTGGCGGCTTTCACTTGAAGTCGCTCGCTGCTGCGCCCGCAGTTGGATTGGGCGCACATGCGGCTGATTTGGGCGGTCACGCTGTGAGTTTGAGTGGCCACTCTGTCGGTCTGGGTGGCCATGCTGTCGGCTTTGGTGCTCCAGCTGTCAGTTTGAGCGGCCATCCTGTCGGTCTGGGCGCTCCTGCCGTCGGTTTGAGTGGCCACTCGTTCGGTGTGGGCGGTCACGCTGTGAGTTTGAGTGGCCACTCTGTCGGTCTGGGTGGCCATGCTGTCGGCTTTGGTGCTCCAGCTGTCAGTTTGAGCGGCCATCCTGTCGGTCTGGGCGCTCCTGCCGTCGGTTTGAGTGGCCATTCAGTCGGTCTGGGTGGCCATGCTGTCGGCTTAGGCGCTCCAGCTGTCAGTTTAGGTGCTCCAGCTGTTGGTCTGGGCAGTCACGCTGTGAGTTTGAGTGGTCACTCAGTTGGCTTAGGCGGTCACGCTGTCAGCTTTGGCGCTCCGGCTGCCTTGCCCGCTTATGCCACATCGGCCGTGGGTGCGCATGCGCACGGCGTCTCACATTTTGGGATTCCGCATGTGGCGCCCGCCGCAGCCGCGCCCGCACCCGTCTTGCCGTACGTGCTACGTCCTGGCGGCGCTGTGGTCTCCTCGTACAACGTCAACTATCCGCAATTCCATCATAAACCTGCGCTGGCCGTGCCACAAGTGGCGCCCGTGCAACCGTTGCCCGCCGTGTCGCCCCTGCCGACCTTCCATCCGCTGCCCGCCGTACAGCCGCTACAGCCAGTGCAACCGCTACAGCCGGTTCATCCTGTTGTGCAAGTACAACACACGCCTCAACCGTTTCCAATCGCGCATCCCATTCATCGTCCACTTCATACGTATTTCCAGACGACATTTGTGCAGCCGCCGCGTGTGCCCATTGCGCCTGTAACGCCCGCCGTGCCCGTCGTTCCAACGCCACCGGTCTTCCCCACCTTTCCCGCCATACCCAGCTTCCCCTCGGCGCCCGCATTCCCCAACATTCCCACCTTCCCTTCGGCGCCGGCCGTACCCACTGTGCCCGCCGTACCCACCACACCGGTCGTGCCCACTGTTACTGTGCCTCCGAACCCGGTCTTCCCCATAGGCGTGCAGCCTCCGTTGCGTCCACAGCAGCCACCCAGCTTCGGCGGTGTACAGCCGGAAGCGCAATTTCCGCCCGTCGTGCCGCTGCCCGGCTCACAGCCGTCGAACAGCGGCAGTGCCGAGGCAGCGCCGCAGATTCCCTCGGGGCCGGCAGCGCCGTCTCCACTACCTGAGCCCGAGATACCGCAGCCCACCGAACAGCCATGGAAGCCCATACTGACCTATGGGCCGCCGTCGAATGTGAACCGACCTGCCATTACGCTGTTGCCGCCCTACGGCAGTGCGCCGGGCGAGGGTAAGTAGAATGCCGCCGCGAACTATTTGGCCAAAACAATATTTAATGCGTTTCACTTCTCATCGCATTCCGCTTCAAAAGCTTACCTGCCGCCGTCCGCGCCCGCACGGCAGCAGCTTCAGCAGCAGCAGTCCGGCATTTTCGATAATCTGAGCGATGCCGAGATCGAGCACATCTTTGCGCAGGCGGCCAGCTTGGCGGCGCAGGATCAGTCTCAGTCTCAGCAACAGCACCAACACCACTACTCCCACTACTAGCGGCGCTGCAGCTGGGGCTTAGCAGTTAAGGCCTAATTCATAGTATTTGGGTTAGTGAGTGTGACTGGGTGCAGACGCTGCCACGCCCAAGTACACACACGCACAACCATACACATGCTGCACATGTGTTGCACTGCGATGTCAGGTGGCCAGGCCTGCAGCTCGATGTATGTGTTTGGTTTGTGGACAAAGCGTAGAGTGAAATCAACGAAACTATTGCATACACTTAAGTGCATTTTCTTAGTTATTTATGTGGTTATTTAAGGCATTTTTTAATTTATTAAAATTATTGAATGTGTTGTGCTCAACAAAAGTTATACAAAACAAACAAAAAATTGCAAAATATGTTAATAACAAAATTTAACAAATTTTTAACGAAATTGGAAATTTTTAAAGGGAAATAAAAATGAAAAAAATTTAAAGAAGAAGGTTTAAATAATTTCAATATTTAGAAATAAAAAAATATGAAAAATCAATATAAAAAACAAATATTCATAAAATAATTATTACAAATTATTTCACATCGGCTAAGGAGTCAAAATGCAAAAAGGGAATAAAAATGCAAAAAAATTAAAAGGCAAATTTTTGAATAATTTTAATATTTAATAATTAATTTAAATTTTTATGAATTTAATTCGAAATTCAAGAATCTTCAGTAGCTGTCTGTGAAAAACTTTACACAACGTTAAGTTTTAAATTTGGAAAATGCAATTAAAAATGCAAAAAATTAAAAGAAGAATTTTTGAATAATTTTAATATTTAATAATTAATTTAATTTTTAAAGAATTTAATTGAAAAATCAAGAATCCTTAGTGACTCTGTGGGAAAATTTACCTAATTTTAATGCCTCACCGTTAAGTTTTGAATTTCAAAAATGCAAAACTTTTATAAAGTTCTGGAAATTGTTATTGCTTTTAGTGGCCAAAAAGTGAGCTTTTCCAAACTTGCTTTGAACTTGAACTTAGCCTCCTGTCGCAATGACAGCCGCATGCAGCACAGTTAAAAGAAAATAATTTGGCGCGCAAAATGTTTTTGTGCTTTTGGGCCAACTGGCGCAAGCTTTTCATTCATAAAATCACACCGAATCAGCCGGCAACTTATGGCAACTACCTGCGTGTTGCCACCCATTAAGTCGACAGACGGGTATGAGTTGCCACTGTTAGTTGTGCTGTTGTTGTTGTCGTTGCTGCTGCTATTGTTGCTACTGGTCCAACGCGCTTTGGCCGTTGAGTTCTTGCAGCAGCTATCAGCAGCGGCCGCATTTCAGTTGCTTTTGGCATGCGGCCGCGTTTAGTTGTGCTGCCCGTGTGCGCATAACATGTGAAAAGTCGCAAAAGTCGCCAACAACATTCGTGTGGCTGTAAATGCAGTGCGCTGCATTCCGTAAGGCTGCTGCTGATCCGTGACGGTGTCTGTTTGTGTGTTGAGTGTTTTGAGTGTGTTTGTGCGCAGTCAGCACGCACATCCTTTGCAGTCGGCGCTCTTAATTAAGTTCACCTGTCAGTGCGCGCACTGCCGTAGTGGTTTGTGTATTTTTGTGCTCGTATCACTTTTTGCGATCGCGCTGAAGAATTTGAGCCGTTTTCTGCTCTGTCCAATTGTATATTTGTTGTTTTTTCGTATTTCCTTTTGAATTTAAATAACGTCGTCACGGTGCTAACGCCGGCTGTGTGCTGCGTGTGTGTGTGTGCGTGCGTCTGCGTTCTTCCCTCGCGCACTTTGTATTGGCTTTTGAATACATATTTCGGCCCATAAATCGCGCAGATAGTAAAATTGATTGAATTTGGTGAGCACGTGGACAGAGCGGTTACGAGCTGCTAAAAATTGGCGCCGAATTTGTACTATATATGATAAATTGGTATTTCTTAAGTGGAATGTGAAGATAAATGCTTATTAACATGAATGGCGTTTGTGCATATGTATGCATATATATGTACACATGATATATACGTATGGCGAATAGTTCAAAACGGCAGCAATTAATTTGCAATAAAACTCGCATAAATTACAAAGTCTTGTGATAGTTAATAAAACAAACTTGCAAACAATATTTAACTATAGAAATTTTAATTTAAAATGAAACATTAAATTTGAATATTTACATTGAATAATAATAATAAATAACAATTATAATTACCAAATAAATAATAATAATAAATACTAAAAAAATAATAATAACACTGTGCAAGTGCAAAATTTAGACATGGGGGGGACCTACTGGGTGAGTTTCCTATAGGTATACTGAGTTGAGATCCACCAGCCGTTTGGTAAGATTGGCTCTAGTTTATGAGAAATCCGAATTTGAAGTTTGGTAATTTTCGTCAAGTATGCCGCTTAAGTAGGTCCTAAATCGTTTCGAATATCGCTTTACTGTCTTCGGCAAGTTTGTAGATATTTTAACGACTAACAAATTTGCTTCAGACACCAATTCAAAAAAAATACATTCAAACTGTGTAATTGCGTTGTGTGCATTTTTTTGCGCAGCGCTACGTGGCGTATGAGTGTCATTTAATTATAACACTCAACGTGGCGTTCAATCAGTCGTTGTTCAGACAGCAACGAAGCAACACGTGTGGTGGCTGTGTCAATTTTTGCCTTGTGTACGCTGCAAGAAATTTTATGTATGAAAAAAATAGATGTTTTTGTTGTTGTAGTTTTTGTGTGTATGCTTTTTTGTGTTGGCGATTGGTTTCGTATTCGCTTTTCGGTTTAATTTTATACAGTGTAGAAAAATTACTCTGCGCTCACTAACACAATCTCATTGTCAATTTTGCCGACCCCTGCTGTAATGACACCTAAAAAAATAACGGGAAAACTCGTTTTCTCTTTCGGTGGCTGTCCTCTCAGCTGGAAATGGCAAACCTCTGAGAGTAAAAATTGCTTATGAAAAAGGTCCCAACCTGCCGTTCGGAACCGGCATAAAACTGTAGGTCCCTTCAACCCGCGTACAAATTCACACGCACAACACGGGTGGTTGCGGGAAGCTTGGCCTTAGTCTCGCGTAAGCGGGCTGTCGTGCCAGTCAATTATTATTTAAGTACTGCTCTAGCCTCGATCGGTTCTTGACTGAACTGACTGACTGACTGACTTGAAAGATTTCATGTGCATTCAAAAGGCTGAAATTTTAGTGAGTACCTTTCAAAACAAGCGCAAACAGATTCCCTACCTTTTGTTAACGACCTGAACCTTTTCAGGTTGGAAACTTTTCAGACCACCCTTGTAATGCTGCAACGATGGCAAATATCTACTCATATTCCCTGCAAAACAGAAGTTGTTTTGATGACGAAGCCATGGAATCGATTTATATTAATAATATTTAAAAATATTCAAGATTAGAGTCAAAGTGTCTTAAGTTTTTGGGATCATGCTTGCTAGATCATGTTTGGATGTTGTTATGTTTGCTTTCTAATGACTTCTGTCGAAGCTGTGTGGACAAGAAAAGGGAAGAAAGCGTGAAGGTTGTCGAAAAGCGAAATAGATTCCATAGGTCTTTGAGTTATTGGTCCATTGCTGTGTGGCCCTTATTATGTGGAAGACGGAAGAATCTCCTGGGTAGCTTCTTCTTCTTCTAAGCACATTATATACTGCCCACCTGGGCCAGTACTAACTTGCAGAAGAGAAGGTCAGACATCTAAACCCCCATGAGTTACTGAGATTTATTAGGTCGGTGAGATTAGAGGATGTTCTCTAAAAACTTGTAGGGGGCAATATGCAGATCATCTCTAGTCTTAGTGCAACTAACCCCCATTAAATCTATCCATCTATCTTCTTCTTTCTATTTATCCAACTTCTTCTTCGACAATCTAGAAGAGCCTGTTGATAGGACTATTCAAACTCTACTAGCCTTCGTAAAGAGCTCAAATTGGTTCAATGAGTGAGCGGTTTTTAGCTCGATTGATTGTGATATCACAATGTGTCTTTGAGTTGGCTTTGTCTTGGGGCAGCCACGCCTACTTATCTGATTTGCCAACAGAGATAATGAAAGTAAAATCATAAATAGGACATTCATTTAAAAATTTGACTTCCTGGAGGAATATCACTCAGAAAGATGTTAGGTACTCACAGACATCACTCGCAATGGTCTATGCCTGCGAGTACAAATACGTCCTTTCCCGTAACCCCACTCTGAACTTTACTTAATCTTACCACTCAGTGCCGCACACAGGGGGGGCGGGGGGTGGTACAAAATATGGTATCGAATGGTATTCGGCTCAAAAGTTGTACGCAAAACTCCCAAAATGAAATCCTGTGTGCGCTACTGTAACCACTGCTTGCAAACCTGATTATTGTTCTAACAGATCAAGCTATAATCTATATACTACTGTGTACAAAGAATACCCGGAATTTGTTTATAATTCAAAAAATCTTTATTCTTCCAAATCAATTTCATCGCCTTTAAAGTAGTCCCCCCCGATGCAATGCACTTATGCCAACGGACTTTCCAATCTTCGAAGCATGCCAAATAGTCACCTTCCGGTATGGCCTTCAATGCGCGCGCCGATTCACGTTGAATCTCTTCAATCGATTCAAAACGGTGTCCTCGAAGTGGTCTTTTGAGTTTGGAGAATAGCCAGAAGTCACAAGGAGATAAATCAGGCGAATACGGTGGCTGTGGAACGATATGAGTTTCATTTTTGGCGAAATGCTCACGAAGAACCAATGCCGTGTGAGATGGTGCATTATCGTGATGCAAAAACCAAGAGTTGTCTCTCCATAAATCCGGCCTCTTTTTGCGAATAGCTTCACGCAAACGACGCATAACGCTCAAGTAATATTCCTTGTTGACAGTTTGGCCCGGCGGAAGGAACTCATAATGCACAACACCACGATAATCGAAGAAAACTGTCAACATGACCTTGATTTTTGAGCGACTTTGGCGCGGGTGTTTCGGCCTTGCCTCACCTTTGGCACGATATTCGCTCGATTGGTCGGCTGTTTCCGTGTCGTAAGCATAGATCCAAGTCTCATCTCCAGTAATAATGCGTTTCATAACCGATTGATAATCAGAAAGCATTGTTTCACACACATCAACACGACGCTTTTTTTCGAAGAAATTCAAATTTTTTGGGACCAATCGAGATTTGACGCGTTTGAGGCACAAAATGTCCTTTAAAATTGTGTTGGCCGATCCATTTGATATTCCAACAATAGAAGCAATGTCTCTGCATGTCAGCCGACGATTTTCCATCACCATTTCCTTCACTTGCTTGACGTGTTGCTTATCAGTTGATGTGCGTGGTCCGCCTGACCGCTTCGTCTTCAACGCGTACTCTGCCTTCTTTGAATATTTTATACCAATCAAATGTTGTTGTTTTTGATAGAGCATGGTCTCCGTAGGCCTTCTGCAACATTCTCAACGTTTCCGCAGCGGTTATTCCGTTCAGGAAACAAAATCTGATCGCACTTCTTTGTTGGATAATTTCAGACATTATAAAAACCGCTGAATTCACTTTTTGCGTCTCACAAAACCAAGCGTAACTCAAACACTAATGAGTATTTTGACGTATAATTTGACATGTGAGCCTCTAACAGTTGTACCAACCTAATAAAAAAATAATTCGTCGAAAATATTTAACCGCGTAGTTTAAATGGGAAAATTCCGGATATTCTTTGTACACAGTAGTATATAAAAATGAATCGTGGTTCGTTCGGCTGCTTAAAACTTGAAAACGACTGGACCAACTTGGATACTTCCTGCGGCGGGGTTGTTTGAAAATGTTACGTGAAGGTTTAGGAAAAAAGAAAAGTCGGGAAAGCGGGCCGTGGCACCACAAGAATACATTTTTAGACAGTAACTTTGGAACCATAAGTCACACATCAATTAAATTTGGTACAAACTTACTATTTAATCATGTCCTTCGCCCGAGGGAATGGGGTGGGTATTGAACAAAGGGGTGTGGCACCGCCCATACAACTCAAATCTTTTAAATGGAATAGCTTCCGAATTGTTAGTCGCACAGCATTGAAATTTTGTGTACCGTCGTTTCATAGATGTGTCATTCTAATGTTAAAATTTGATGGGCGTTGAACAAGGGGCGTGGCACATTTTTTATGACCCAACATTTCAGCAGAACTGTAAGTCGCACATTAATGAAACTTGGTACGAACCTACCATTTAGTCATATATTTCGACAGAGGGAATGGGACAGGTATTTAACAAGAGGGCGTGGCTCCGCCAATACAACTCAAATCTTTTATATGGAATAGCTTCGGAGTTGTAAGCCGCACAGCATTGCAATTTGGTTTGACATCCTCCCATAGAAGTGTAATTCTACTGTTAAAATTTAATGGGTGTTGGACAAGGGGCGTGGCACATTTGTTGGGCACAAACTATCCGCATAATTTTCGAACTGTTAGTCGCACATCAATGAAACTTAGTACGAACCTACCATTTAGTCATATTTTTCGACAGAGGGAATGGAGCGGGTATTTAACAAGAGGGCGTGGCTGCGCCCATACAACTCAAATCTTTTATGTTGAATAGCTTCGGAGTTGTAAGCCGCACAGCATTGAAATTTGGTGTACCTTTGTTTCATAGATGTGTCATTCTGCTGATGAGATTTGATCGGCGTTGGTCAAGGGGCTTGGCACATTTTTTATGATCCAACAGTTATGCAGTACACACACACACACACATCAGTGAAACTTGGTACGAACTTTCCACTTAGTAGCACAATTCGACTAGAATAAATTTGTGAGCATTGGACAAGGGGGCGTAGTACCGCCTCAATTTTTATATACATAGACTAGCTGGGCCCTGCGGCTTTGCACGCAAGCTCTCCTGTTTCCCCGATACGAATTCTTAACCCATTGTTGAGCCCATCAGATTTTGATTTAAAAAAAAACATGTGTATCTTTGATTTCGAGTGTTTTAAAAATTTTGAAGTCAGAAGGCCTTTTAAATCATATGTTTTCACATTTACTCCAAACAAACTCTTAACCCTTGGTTTACCATGGTAGATTTCGATTTAAAAAAAAATTAAAATCACGATTTTATTATTTCCCGATTGAACTGCTTTTGATAAGTTTAAAGTCAGAACGCCCAATAAATCTTGGTCCCCATACAAATTGTTAACCCATTGTTGACCCCGTTATATTTTGATTTTCAAAAAAGTGAAAAACACGTGTCAGATTATTTCTCACAAAGACTACTTTCCCCAAGTTTGATGTCAAGTCTAATTCATATTTTCCATTTCACAGTTTCTCCATACATACTTTTAACCCGTCGTTGATCCAGTTAGATTTCGATTTTGAAAATAATGAGAATCACGTGTCTAATTATATCTATTTCAATTATTTTTACAATTGTTGAAGTCAATAGGCCCATCGGTTCGTGTTGTTTGTTTCGGAGCCTTTCCGCAAATAAACCTTAACCCATTGTTGGGCCAGTTAAATTTTGATTTTCGAAAAATTATAAAATACGTGTCGAATAAGTTTTGATCTACTATATATTAGAATATTTTCGGGAAGTTCAAATTCAATATGTTTATTAAATCACGTTTCTTCATACAACACTTTAACCCATGTTTTGCCTTTTTAGACCCCGAATTTCAAAAAATCCCTTCTTGGCGAAGGTTAATTCTTCAAGATGTACCTACAGTCCAAAAATCATGTTTGTAGCTTCAGCGGTTTGGGCTGGGCGATGATAAATCAATCAATCAATCAGTCAGTCAGTCAGGATAGACAATCTATGCATAAAAAAATGGAGGTGGTACCACGCCCCCGTGTCAAAAACCCACCCCATACCTCCTGTCGAAGGACACGACCAAATCGTTAGTTTGTACCGAGTGTCATTGATGTGAACGCTCTAGTGCCACGCCCCTTGTCTAACGCCCATTAAATTTTACTGGTGGAATGAGACGTTTACGTCATGACTCTGTACCAAATTTCAATGCTGTGCGAATTACAATTCCGGAGATATACCATATTAAAAAATTTAGTGGTATGGGCGGTGCCACACCCCCTAGTCCAAAATCCACCCTATTCCCCCTGCCGAAGGACGCGACCAAATCGTTAGTTTGTACCGAGTATCATTGATGTGAACGCTCTAATTCCAAAGTTACACCGGAATTTAAAAAGTGGCACGCCCCCTGTCCAACGCCCATTAAATTTTACCGGTAAAATGACGCATTTACGCCATGACACTGTACCAAATTTTAATGCTATTCGACTTATAGTTTCGAAGCAATTTCACATTAAAAAAGTTGGGTTGTATGGACGGTGCCACGCCCTCTTGTCAAAAACCCAACCCAATCCCCCTGTCGAAAGACACAACTAAATAATAAGTTTGTACAGAGTGTCATTGATGTGAATGCTATAGTTCAAAAGCTAAACCCGAATTAAAAAAGTGCCACGCCCCTTGTCCAAAGCCCATTAAATTTTACCGGTCGAATGACAGGCTTACGCCATGACACTGTACTAAATTTCAATGCTGAACGACTTATAATTTCGAAGCTATGCCATATTAAAGAATTGAGATGTATGGGCGGTGCCACGCCCCCTTGTCCAAAATTTACCCTATTCCCTCCTGCCGAAGGACACGACCAAATCGTTAGTTTGTACCAAGTGTCGTTGATGTGAATGCTATAGTTCAAAAGTAACACCGGAATTGATAAAGTGCCACGCCCCTTGTCCAACGCCCATTAAATTTTACCGGTGGAATGAGACGTTTACGTCATGACTCTGTACCAAATTGCAATGCTGTGCGACTTACAATTCCGGAGATATACCATATTAAAAATTTAGGTTGTATGGGAGGTGCCACGCCCACCTGCCGTACAAACATCTAATATCGCTATAAACCACCGCATTAACATCTTCTATCACATACGAAAAAAATTTTCCCAAAAGAATGAACCGTTTTCGCAAACACTGGCTACACACAAGAAGTGAACTTTTTTTTATATATACAAGGTGCGTCCCAAAGTAAACAGGACTTTTGCAATAGGGACGTTTCTGGTGGCGCCATCTATGTGTGAGGACATGCGTTGGAAAGGTACATCTTTCATTCACATACTGTCTAAATTTCATGACATTTGGTCTAGTAGACGCCGAAATATCCCGCTCAATGTGACAGTATGTTTTTAACTTTGGTACGAGAATGTCGATCGAACAAAGAGCTAATATTAAGTTCTGTTTTAAACTTGGTAAAACTTTTACCGAAACGTTTAAATTGTTAAAGCAAGTTTATGGTGATGATTGTTTATCCCGTGGCCATGTTAATGAGTGGTTGAATCGATTCAAGAATGGTCGTGAAGACTTGAATGACGACGAACACGTCGGCCAGTCGAAATTTGTGATCATCAAAACTGTGCGTGATTTTATCAAAATGCAGCTAAAATCATCATTGGAATTGATGGAAATGGAATTGAACATCTCCAAAACATCAATTGATCGCTTTTTAACCGAACATTTGGGTCTCCGTAAAGTGTGTTCTCGCTTCATTCCGCACACTTTAACCGACGACCAAAAAGCGCAGAGAATTGAGCACGCAAAAGACATCGTTCGGGAAGCCAGACGTGATCCAAATTTCTTGTTCAACATCGTAACCGGTGACGAAACGTGGTGCTTTCAATATGATCCCGAAACAAAGCGTCAAAGTGCCGAATGGAAGCACCCAGATGAGCCAAATCCGAAAAAAACCCGCCGTGAGAAGTCAAAAATCAAAACTCATCTCATTTGTTTCTACGATTCAAAGGGAATAATTCATCGAGAGTTTGTTCCACCGGGAAAAACAATTAACGCTTTGTTTTATGTTGAAGTTTTGAAGCGTTTGGTGCATCGCATTCGTCGTATTCGGCCAGAATATCGCGAGGAAGGAAGTTGGCGTTTATTGCATGATAATGCACCGGCTCACAGAGCCCTAGTTACGACCGATTATTTGACCAAAAATCGCATTTTTACCATCAATCATTCACCGTATTCGCCTGATATGGCTCCCTGTGACTTCTACTTATTCGGTCAGTTGCATTTGCCGATGAAAGGAAACCGTTATAAGGACGTTGAGGACATCCAAAAGGCTTGTACCAACATTCTGAAGGCGATGCCGGCCGATGACCTAAAACACTCATTCCAAATGCTTTTGGACCGTGCAAAACGTTGTATCGAAGCAGAAGGAGAGTATTTTGAATAAATAAAAAGAATTATACAAAAATAATCATCCGTTTTCTTTATTTTATAAAAGTCCTGTTTACTTTGGGTTGCACCTTGTATAGATTGTTTGCCCTGACTGACTGACTGATTGATTGATTGACGCATCATCGCTCAGCCCAAACCGCTGAAGCTACAAATATGAAATTTGAACTATAGGTACATCTTGAAAAATGAACCTCCGCTAAGACGGGATATTTTGAAATTCGGGGTGTAAAGGGGCAAAACATGTGTTAAGGTGTTGTATGAAGAAAAGTGATTTAAGAGACATATTGATTTCGAACTTCCTGAAAATACTCTAAATCAAAAATAATTCGACACGAATTTTATAATTTTTCGAAAATCAAAATTCATCTGGACCAACAATGGGTTAAGATTTGTTTAAGGGTAGACTCGAAAAAAAAACGTAAACCAATAGGCCTATTGACTTCAAAAATTGTAAAAAAATTGAAATAAAATAATTGGACACGCGTTTGTCATTATTTTCAAAATCGAAATCCAAATGGAACAACGACGGGTTACAAGTATATCCATACATACACATTTTTTGAGCCTTTTGACTTCAAACTTGGTGAAAGTACTTCAAATGCAAAATAACTCGATACGTGTTTTTCATTTTTTCCGAATTTAAAAATCGCACGGGGTCAACGACCGGTTAAAAGTTTGTATGGCGAAACTGTAAAAAAACATGAATTAATGGGGCCACTGACTTCAAATTTTGTGAAAGTACTCTTAGTGAGAAATAATTTGACACGTGTTTTTCACTTTTTTGGAAATCAAAATCTAACGGGGTCAACAATGGGCTAACAGTTTGTATGGAGAAACACGATTTATTAGTCCTTTTGACTTCAAACTTAGTCAAAAAGCACTTCTATCGGGAAATAATTAAAATGTGGTTTTCATTTTTTGAGAAAATCGAAATCTACCGTGATAAACTAAGGGTTAAGAATTTGTTTAGGGTAAATGTGAAAACTCATGATTTAAAGGGCTTTTGACTTCACAATTTTTGGAAATACTTGACATCAAAGATAATAGACATATGTTTTTTTAAATCAAAATCTGACGGGGTCACAGATGGGTTCAGAATTTGTATCGGGTGAAACAAGAGAGCTTGCGTGCGAAGCCGCGGGGCCCAGCTAGTATTGTAGAAACGTCAACTGTTCGCTTAATTTCAAGCATCACTGTATGAATATTCTTCTACTCATTAATTGGTTTGTTTTCAAAGGATGCAAAAAATAAAGTTCTTATTGGTGATTGCTGCATAAATCAAAGAAAGAAAAATAATAATGAAAACAATTTTATTAACTCATTGCTTGCGACTAGTCTAGCAATAGTTTTTGTATTTATTTGTGGTTTTTGTGCCGCATATAATTTATGTTCAGGTTTGTTCTTGGTGCAAATTGGTGAACTTATCATCATGCAAATTTTGTCGATCATAAATCAAAATTTGAAACATTTTTTTCCTCAAATTTTAACACATATGTAAATAAATTTGGCGCTTTATGGTTTATTTTTGTGTCCGAACTATTGCTGATTTTTTCTTTGTTTATTGTTGTGAATTGGTTTTTGTTGCAATTTTTATTAGACATTGTGATATTGCGGCATTTTGGCTAAATTTATTTTTAATTGATTGTAGAAATTTGTGTTTTTATTTTTTTTAATGATTGCAAAATGCGACTGAAAAATATGTGATGGTCATTTTGAGAGTATATTTTAAATGGCATATAAAGCTTTGAATTTGGTTATTTTCTTGATGGTTATTGTTGGTTATTGTTGGCCAAAAACACTTAATAATGTAACACAATGAGGTGTGCAGGTGACAGCAAAGGTGAGAATGATTTTGAGGGCAAATTTAAAAGAAATCAGAAGGTTAGGGACGATGAAGCATTCAAGTTGAATTAATTTGGGTAGTTGAGATTAGGACAGGAGCACAAAATACACAGGAAACCAGTGACTAGGAGAAGGAAACAGACACAGAGAAGGTCTGAAATCATTAATGAGTCTTATAAAATTTGTTTGATAGATTGTTCGATGAGTTAAGACTTGAAACTTGAACCACTTAAAGGCTCCAGATTAGGTTATATAAGTACATAGATTTGTATATATGTTGTTAACTTAGGATTCAATGCAACATATGGTCCAATTGTTGACTCTGATTCATTTCTCTGATGATAAATGCGTTCACTGATTTGTAGTTTGCAAACTTAATCCAATTTAGTATTTGGTTAATTAAGTCAATATTGTCAAAAATGTCTGGCAACCATAAAAATATTCTTTTTATTGCTCTGACTTTAATTAATGTTGCAAGCCGTCAACCTTTGCATTACTGTTGTTGTTAAAACTAATTAAAAACAATTCCTAAGTGAAGATCTGTCAAGCCTAATGTCACCAATAAATTCAAAAGATGCCACACTTGATTGGATTCACTGGCGCGCACAGAATTTCATTTTGAGTGACGTTTCGTACACATTTTTTTAGCCCAATACCAGTGGAAACCATATTTGCCAGCCAGAAGTTTTGCAAGATACAAATATTTGAGGGGAATTCAAGCCCCGAACCCACACCCCCTTGCGTGTGCTACTGATTAGGTAGTTTGTTTTTACTTACTTTGAACATTGCTGAGATTTCATTTAAGTGCTTAGAAAGGCCAATGTATCGCTGACGGTCATCAATTTGATATTGAAAAACATTGATACATACATAAAATAACATTTATATACAAACGACAAGCGTCCGTGTGAATTCGCCAGTTCCCATTGCTTTAAACATTTTGCTTCAAGCTTCTTCATTTCACTTTCAAGTAACTTGAACTTTGAAGCAGATATTATGATAAATACGAGTTTGTGTATGTGTTAGTGTGTGTGCCATTTTACGATTGAACTTTTGCTCTGTGGAGATTTGACCCTTGAGTTAACATTTTAGACACTTTAAATGGCTTAT
This sequence comes from Melieria crassipennis, assembly GCA_963668005.1. Taxonomy (NCBI): domain Eukaryota; kingdom Metazoa; phylum Arthropoda; class Insecta; order Diptera; family Ulidiidae; genus Melieria; species Melieria crassipennis. The sequence goes on along the minus strand of OY764962.1, from coordinate 54,340,586 downwards.
AAACATAATTGAAAAATTATGTTTTCTTTTAGAAAACTGTTCAAATACCTGTGTATGCATGCGTCGGTGTGTGTGTGTGTGCTTGCGGAAGTACTTAAGTGCTTGACCAAATATCACACGTGGGGCTGCTGTTAGCCTTTGGCTTGCAAGTAAGTGTGTTATTTCATTTTTCAAAGGCAGAGTGTTGGACACAACAAAACACTTCACAATGTTGCAAGAAAATATTTACTTAAATATGTATAGAAGAAAATCTGCCTAAGCTATTCATGTATAAAATAATGCATAAAGATGGCAATAACTTTCAAAACGGTTCTTATTAAACTTACAGACATGCTTGCTGTCATCTGTCTTGCTGAATTTTTCCATAAAATAACCAAAAAACTTGTCATGCAAGATTTCCGTCATTTGCCAGCATCTGAAATGCGGTCCTTATGAAATTTCGTTATGGAATCCTTTTTTGATTTTTTATACTAAACTGTGGTCTTTTGTTATGAAACTTGAATATTGAAATGTGTCACAGCTGTTACTTAGGTGAAAAGATTTGGGCTCTCTCATAGTTGCTTGCAGTAGGCGGTAACGTTTTTTAATAACATTTTGTTTTAACGACGACTTGCACAATTTTATTGCTACTAATTAATCATCAACTGAGCAACTGGATGGCTTATAAAAATACAATAAAAAAAAATAGAATCTAAGGTATGTGAATTTAGAGAGTGAATGAAAAGGATTCAATGTCCTTTGTGCTTATCTTTTGCCCTTTTGCCTTTTTGTTTTTTGACATTCCCTACTGTCGGTCAATGGGATATTTTCTTTTTTCTTGAGTTTTATTATCTCACAGTTCATTGGCCGCTAAAATTGTTTCTAGCCCTTGACAACCAAACCGCATTGGTATTGTTGCCACAAGCTAAATTGTTATAATTCGCAATAATAGCTAATCACAGACAAACACACACACACACACACACAGCAGTTTAGGAGATAGGAGGGTTTTTAGTGGGTGAAAGTCTTACAAACTGGCTTTTTTCCCTTTCCCCCCAAAAAAACAAACAAACACACACACATGTTTACTTCAATTATACCGCTTGACGCACACATATCCCTATTCCATTCTGCTAGCAACCACTCACTTCACATTCACTTCCGCTGCCACTTCCCCATCCGGTGCCAATTTTCTCAGTCGTTTGGTTTGTCACTGTTTGCCACTATTTATGCGTATAAATTTCATAATAAATGGCGTTGAACAATTTTCTACAATTGAAAATTACACAACAAAAAAGTGAGAAGAAATTGAAAAAGACTGCGGTGCTGGCAGTTAAGAAAGCATTGCCAACTTATTGAGAGTTCTCCATGGGGTTATGCTTGTAACCGCAGGGGGGTTTCGGGGGTTCAAATCCACCCAGATATCTGTTGGTTACAGTAATTGTGGGTAGCAAATATTATTCCGAACCGAATTGAGCTCTAAAGTTGGGTACAGAACTTCTCCCAAGAATCTCTTCTCTTAATATTCGTACGAGTAACAATTCTTGGTTTACAGCAGTTTTTGAATCTATTTTGATGCTTACCACGTTACTCATTCAAAATGTATAGTACAAATTAGCCGTTTGATAGATACGTGTACGAACGGACAGACAAAAGGCCAGGATAGATGCAAGTACAAACTTACATTACTAAGTCGATTTTATTGGTAAAGCTATTATTATTATTATCTTTATTATTATCTTCTATTATTATCTTCTGATCAAAGCATTAGTAAAGCTAATAATGAGCAAAACAAATTCACTACTCGAACTCACTATTGACTTGTGATACCACTTACTAAATACGAAACCTCATTGGCGACTTCATTAAAATGCCAAAAAAAAATCTGAGTGATTTATATAAAAATGGCAAACACTCAGCCAATTGTTGAAAAAGTCCTCAAGGAAACTTTGAAGGCACTCGCCATCTTTGCACATTGCTTCTTCTTCTTACTACCACTTATTACGGTCAATGACTCATGGCCTGACCAAGTGGCACTTCACTTCTTAGGAAATGTCAAAAATTGGATCAACTCCTGGATTGCCTCAAAAGACGAGCAACTTTTTCAACACGGAACCCCTAGGCTGCCTGTAAGATGGGGAAAAGTCTTAACTAATGATGGACCATACTTTCAATAAAATACATTCTACCAATTTCTCTGAATAAATGTTCAATGTTATAAGAATCTTAAATCTTATTTGAACATTCAATAGTTACTAAATCTTAGTTATATAATCTTAAAAATAATTTTTAAAGGTTAGTCACGTCACTAGTGACTATATAGTGACTATATTAGTGACTATTTTTGAATGTCCAATCAGAGCGATTACAATTCTTAGTCAAGTCAATGAGTTGTGAGGTCTTGGGACGGTTTCATACTTAATATTTCTCATGCTATCTTAGTGACTTTAACTGAAAATAGTCTCAACTTGTGATCCAACTTACTAAACACAAATGCTTTCTATAATTTAGTGACTTTACTGTAAAAATTGTTGTCAATGAGTCGCGAGGCCTTAGGACGGTTTCACGTCTTCCTGCTATCTTACTCTGACTCGTCTTCATACTAACTTAGTGACTTTAACTGAAAGAGTCTCAACTTGTGGTCCAACTTACTAAACATAAATACTTTCTACAAGTTGGTGACTTTAAAAAAAAAAATAGTTTTCAAAGGTTAGTTACATTACTAGTGACTATTAGTGACTATTTTTGAACGTCCAATCAATGATCACATACTACAAGTTGTGAGCTTTTAGTCCGATTGCATACTGACCTGTTTTCATACTAACTTAGTTACCTTATCTGAGAAAAAGTCTCAAAAAGTCAGTGACTATTCTTCCAATCAAAGTGATTACAACTCAAAACAAAAGTCAGTAAGTTCTGAAGTCGTAGTTCGATTTTATAAGATTTTTTTGTTCACTTTTCACAGTTTTATGATCCATAAATTCTGGTATTGTCCGACTTTGCACAAATCAAGCGGCTATGTTATCCAAATTTCCATTCCATCAAATACATCAAATATGGATAACGTTTTCTCCTTGATTCCAATTTGCTGATATTCTGCTTATTTTGTTTTCAAAAGAATCTTAGATTTTTAGCAACTGACAGCAAAACTTTTTTTTTTGCATGCATTGCATTGATTTTGTTAATCAGTACGCAAATAAATGTTGTTATTATTTTGCGCGCTCAACACAAATTTGTGTTCTGGTTTCCCTAATTTTGGAACTCTACTGGCACTTAATTCAATTGGTTGTCTGTCTGACTGCTTGTTTGTCTAGTTGTCTGCATGACTGGCTGCTTGTTTGTCTGTCCATCTTTTTGTTTATCTCTTTGTCTTTCTCACAAACAAATATACATACAGTCTGCTTGTCTGTTTGTATTTTTCCAGAAGCATGTCCCTCTCTCCTTTTCTCTGTCTTTTTCTCTGCCAATCTGTCTCACTTTTAGTCTGTCTGTCCATTTGACTTTTTAATCTCGTACAGCTTCAGCTTGCAAGTGTTCCACTTTTCGTTGCTACTTTTCATTTCACACCAGTTTTAACCCTTTATTTGTAAGCGTTTAATGCAGTTGATTAAGTCAGTTATTTAGTGCGATTCAAGACGCACAAAAGTATGCTACGTAAGCGTTAATTACATTGGTGCGGAAATGCATACATTAAGTCAGCAAATAGCGCTTTCAGCAGCCACACATGAGGGTTTGGGCCACAGACAAATGAATTCAACCCAATCAGACCGATTAATCGGCCACAGCGTTCGGTATCGGCCAAAAGTATCGGCCATTGATTCGGTTATTGCTATAGGACAATTTTATTTTAACTAAATTGAAAGATTATTTTAATGTTATTTGTTAATCAATTTTGAAAAGTAAATAAATCATTATTTTGATTTGTTAATCAGTAAAACATTCGAAAATCGAAAAGAATTAAAATTATCAAATATGTATATAATTGAATTATATTGAAAAATTAAATGATTAAATTAAATAATCTATGAGATTTATTTGCTTGGGCACTGAACCGAATCGGTTCGGCCGATCCTTGTGAGTTTGTTGAATTGACATCAGTCAGAAAATGAGTTGAATCTGTCACTAGTCTGAAAATAAGGTATTCATGAATCTGCATTAGCTAAATATGAGCTCTGTTCTGAATCTGTCTAGTCTTTCAGACGAAGTATCGAAGAATTGCATCTAATTTTGCCCTAAATTTCGAATCACTGTACGCCGACAAGTTTATTTCATTTATTTAGTTATACAAGTTTATGCTCTGCTCTTTGACTATAACTGAAATAATTTGTAATTATGTTTTAATTTAAATCGATTTAAATTTTAATTTCGCATTTCGCAAGCTTTGGATGGATTTTCAGAGATTTATGACACACATGAACATTTACAAACATATACCTGCATACACATTTATTTATACATATATTTCCATCTGTGCCAAAAATATATTTCGAAAAGTGTGCATTACGCCTCATAAGCTTGCATTATTTATTACTTTACATACACATGTCAATATGTGCGCTATGTTTGTATGCATGTGTGTTCAATTCATATTGTTATTGTAATTCATATTTATTTCATATTTATTGTAATTCATACGCATTCCACTATGCGCTGTGCGCATTCCGCTGTGTACATTACAATAAGTTTTGAAAATAAAATAAAATAAAATAAAATAAAAAATAAAGTATAAAATAAAATAAAATAAAATAAAATAAAAAATTAAATAAAATAAAATAGGAATCAAATTAATTATAAGGATCTCATGATCTGTTAAACATTCACTGAACTCAACACTGAGCCAGTGGTGATTCTCAAAGCAGTGAAATAATTATCCTGTCGACCTTAGTTGAAGGAGCTTAAAATTCCAACCTAGCACTTTGAGTGAGATGCTTTATTGTTGTTGGTGTTTAAAAACCAAGCGGAAAGATTAAGTTTTCTAAAATTTCTCTTGAAGTGTTTGGAAAATGTGTGAATGTGCTTGTGTGTGACTCTGTGTGGTTGTGTTTTGTTATGGCGAGCACATTTAGTCGCTCGACGAAAAGCAAAACAGCTGAGCAGATTTAAGCGCTAAGAACTGAAAAGTGCTGCAATTTTGCTTGGCCAAAGCAACGTTGGCCAAAATATTGGAAAGCGATAAAGTGTGGCAGTAAAAGGCAAACGAATAAAAGACACATAAAACTGCACCCACGTTGATATTTGTTTGGCCCAGATTAGTGCCAGAGATATGCGGAAAGGAATTTCTAAAGTTCAGGGTAAAGGTGCCAGCTAGTTATTGTTGTTGTTGTTGTGCATGACTGGCTTTCAAACTGTGCTGGTTTTACTTCAGTGGATGAATGTTTTTTTTTCAGGCGGCTCAGGTGAATTAATGTTTTTGTTTATAAAGTTTAATGAAAATATTTATAATATTTATAAAATTTTAAGCAACGACTTGTAGTCTGATTAAATGATATATGGATATGGCTTTATTTACTCGGCATTATTCGCACACAAATTTCTGTTAGACACTTCGCTGGCGCAGTTGCGAAAAAAATGGGCACGGGAATTTATTTTGTTTTTTACCTAAATTAAAATTAATCGGAAAAAATTATTCATCGACATACTTGCGGCAGTAATTTAGGTTTGTTTTTAATTAGTGATTACAATTCTTTGCTGCTGTCGATGCATAAACTAAAAGTAAAATAATTTAAATTTGTTTATTTTGGCGCAGAAGTGTTCAAGTGAGCAGCGTTGTTGTTGTTTTAAGTAAAAATAAACGCTGACTGATGGCGTTGATTGTGTGTTGCCTGTGGTTGTTTGGTTGGTTGAATGGAGGCTGCGGCTGGCAGTAATTGTATTGATGAAGTGTCATCCCCACCCCACCGCCCCATGACAACCAAAAAAAATTGGAAATGAAATCAAAATCTGGAACACAAATCGAATAATCGAAAAGTTGGAAAGCCACAAATGTGCACAATAAACATTAGAAACGCTACTAATGGCAACAACAACAACTACTACAGGTGGCATTGCCTGCATCTACATACACCCACACAAATATATACATACACACATGTATATACCTATATATACATATGTATACATACAAACATATATATGTTTTTGTACTGTGGGCCTGTTTTTGAGTGCGCACGCACCTAAAATATTTTAGTGGCTGCTAATTCAGCGGGCGTCATAAAATTTAACTCGCACCAATGCTTGCGCCGCAATTTTGGTTGCTTTCGTCGATTTTTTTTTGCTTTTGTTGTTTTTTGTTTATGCCTTTTATTTATCAGTCCATCTGTTTCTTTGTGCATAAACTCCACTGTTCGCGTACTTTCGCTCGTCCATTCATATCGATTAAATAATGTCCGTTCGTTAGCCTGTTTGTCCTTCTGTTCATCAGTTTCATTTGATCAGTTACAGTTTATCAGTTATCAGTTTATCAATCTATCCGTTTCTTTTTGCGTCCATTCCACTTTTCGCCTCGTAGTCCATCAGTTTATTAGTTTCAGTTTATCTGTTTATCAGTCCATCTGTTTCTTTGTCCGTCCATTCAACTGTTCGCTTACTTTCGCCCGTCCTTTCATATCGATTAAGTAATGTTCATCTGTTAGCCTGTTTGTCCTTCTGTCCATCTGATAAGCTCATCAACTTATCAGTCTGACCGTTTCTTCATACGTCCACATCCACAGTTCGCATACGTACGTCCATTCATTCGAATCGATTTACCAAAGGTGATTCTTTAGAATAATAGTCCATCTGTTAATATTTAAGTCCATAAGTCTCTCAGTTCGTTCGTTTGTTCATTCGTCCATTCAACTGTTAGCGTACGCACGTTCATCCATTTGTTCGTACGTTCTTCCATCCGTGATTCTGCTTGTTCATTTGTTGGTACGTTTGTTCATTCATGACTTCAATCGTTTGGGATTCAGTTTTTCGGTTTTTGTCTTTTGTTTGTACAGGGTGGCGCAAAAGTTATCAACTCATCGGCAGTTGCTATAACTTTTGCAAATATTGCCAAAAGTAAATTTTTCATTGACATTCATTCTTTCATTCATTCATTCATTCATAAACAAATTCATTCATTCATTCATAAACAAATTAGAGCCAAAGAACACTGGGTGACAACTTTTGCGCCACCCTGTAGTTTGTCTTTCGTTAGGTCTGTCTGTCCATCGTAAATCCATTTGTCGGACCGCTAGACAATCAGTCCGTGATTCTATATGTCCATCTGTCTTTTCGTCCCTTTGTGCATGATACGCGTTTCCGTTCGTCCAACTTTTCATTCGTTAGTTTGTTTATTCGTTTTCTTGTCTATATGTATGTACCTACGTCTATAGGTGCGTCTGTCTGTTCGTCTGTCCATTCATCTTTCTTTTTATTTAACTATTCATTTTCATTTCATTTTGTTTGTTCCTTTGTTCATCCGCCTGTAGGTGCTTCCGCCTACTAGTCTATTTTTCCATCTTAACCCTTTCGACCCCGAATTTTAGCCTGTGTCTCGATATTACTTTTTGGTATTTAAATCATAAAAAACTTGCCTATGAAGTGTGCACACGACATTTGAAGTTGCCACGCCTCTTTGTTAGAGTTCTAGACCCAGTTTACTTTTGAGCTTTGAAACGTTTAATTGGCACTGTTGATGATGTTTCTTTTACTTACTTTTCTAACACCTAAAATGTTTCCTTATTTGTGCTAAAATCATTGATGTTCTGGCACCTTCAATTAGAACATTAAAAAAAACTAGGTGTTATAGAAAAAAACTGATTTGAATTTTCAAATCATTTAAGTTTTCATTGCGAAATCAAAGTTAAACAAATTCATAAAGTTTCTCTGTTTCTCTATTTCTCGATTTTTTTCGTATATGCCTCAAAGCACTGTGCGACTGTGTGTCGATGTGTGGGCATCTCAGTTCGTCTGTGTTTGTTTATATTGCACACGACTGAAAGTTTCCGCCTGTCAGTTGCACGCAAATGGTAGAAATGAAATGCTTAAGTGGCCCTACAATTGACCACTTAATGAACTTTTGCTGCAGTTGGTAAATGTTTATTTTGGGCCAATCTCTGCCCGAACGAAATGATTTTTATTCTTTGTGTGTGATGAGTGTTCGAACCGATAGAAGTGTCAAACCATAACATTTAGCTTACGTAATGCAGTCTCCTTGTTTATTTTTGATTGAATTTCATGCATGTAAATCTGTATGCAATGGTGTGTGTAAATATGTTTACATGTGTATGTTTTTTATCAGCCTAGCTTTTTTTTGTAACAAACAAAGTGGGTTACTTCGGTATTCATTAATCAATTTGCATTATTCACGCATGTGTTGAGTTGCCCGAACAACTATTGTACGTGTTTTTTCTTTTTTATGGCGTTTGTGATGGTGTTTTACTATTGACTAATAAAAAACAACTTGGCCCATTGTTGTGTAGTGCATGCATAAACGTGCTAATCATTTATTTTCATTCGAATTTCAATTTATTTTCATGCTTTTGCTAAGAAAGTTGAAGTTAATTTTAAAAAATTGCTTCAATATTGACCAAAAACAATGACGTTGTTTGAGAATGCGATGAAACTTTATTAATGGTGCTGCAAATCTCTAAAAATTACGTTAATCTTAAAAACGATGGGGTGATGTGTGCAGATCGAAAGAAAAATGTCCTCGTGGATGAGTGTGTGATGACCCGATGTCCAAAAAGCAAATGAAAGCAAGAGGCGTCGATTGTCGCACTCTGCCAAAGGGGCCCTTTCACGCACGTCTGTTTCATGCAGGGCAGTTTCACGCAGGACCGTTTCACTCAGTGCAGCTTAATCTTCAACAGACAGATTGCAAATTGTTTTGACACTAAATGTGCGTAATTAAGGGAATAGTAGAAGAAAGTTGTTGCATACTTTTAGGATGTGGCTCTTGCTAAAGTGCTTTTAAAAAAATTATGATTTAGATAGAATTGGTCACTTAAAGGAGGTTTTGTCATTTGTATATAAAAAAACTAAATTTGAACTTGAAAATATTTTAACTTAAAATGCAATTTTCTATTTAAATTTAAATATTACATTTTTTATTAAATTGTTTTTAATTTACACTTTTCCATTTTATATATATTTTTTTTAAGAGTTTATAGAAGCACAAACGTGCTCAATGAAGCTTCGTATTGCCATAATAGATTCCCCTCAAATAGCGCTCAGTGTCATTGCACCATAGCCTGAATATTTTCCTTAATCTTTCATAAAAAAGCAGAAAAAATTGGGTTTTTTTTTCATATACATTTATGTATTTTTCAAATAGAAAGGTTATATAAACGAAAAGAAAGGAAAATAATTAACAAAATCTAAATCAACAATGCATTCGCAGCCCATTGTCTGTTTGACGTGGGAAATGAGTGATGGCTTTCACACACGCGTTCATAAATACAACACACACCAAGTTCGTAAAGCTCATAGTTTAATAATTCTCTTTTCATTTCATTATTTATGCGTTGCTTTGTTGAACTGTTTGTGGGACTTTCTATCGTTTCGATTGTCTGTTTCTCTGTGCAAAAGTCGGTGTGTCTGGCGTTGTTAGATGTTGGGACGGTCAGGCTTGTTTGTGTGTGGGTTTGTCCAACTATTTGGGTATTTGTCTGGTTGTCTGCTAGTGTTGTTTTTCCACTAAATTTTTTAGGTGATGAATGATATTAATTTGCATGGCTGGCATCTATGATGCAATTCAGTTGGATTTAATATCAATTCAAGGTCAATGCGAGTGTCTTCATTTTATGCTGACAGCTTCAATGTTCTGTTTATATACGAAATATTTACTGTGTGGCAGTGTAAAGAAATGGAAAAAAATGTAAGCAAGTCAGTGTGACGTGGTGTTGAGATGTGACTGATGTGGGGCGCAAAACCATGGGGCTTCACATAAGCTATCTTATATAGTAGAATAGTATGTGTGAATAACGTTCTTGAGGTAATTGGCATCTGAGATGTGTTTATGAAAAATGTTTTTCGGCAAAGAAGATGAAAACTTGGCCACAAAATTAGTAAAAGTGCTAAATCTTTGTTACAAATTCTACTTCTTTCGATTTATTGTTTTATTTTATTATTGTTTTACTTTATTATTTTATGAAGTTTCAACAATCAATAGAACTTTGCTCTTATTTTCGCACCTTAAATGTAGTTTAAACTAACAAATTGTGCCTGCAATTAGCTCCTAATATTAAACACTAATTTTATTTTGCTTTAAAAACTTAACAAGACTAAACAAGAGTATTCAGTGAACAGCAAAACCATGCTTCATGTATTTTCATTTGATTGTATTAGTTATATTTAAACGTGTTTTATTGAGCAATAAGTCAAAGTAAAAAAACTTAAATCTATAATTTATTCATACACACAACGCTAGTAAAAATACCACAGCTAAAAACCAAAAAAATCAAAGCTACAAAAACATGTTAATTATATGCATGAATATCATTTAAAATATACCCATTAAACGGTAAAAGGAGATAAAATCGAATTAGTAATGAAAAACACTGAAACCACGGTGGAAGGGGGAGGAGGATCGCATTAGCAAAGTGATCCCTATAGAATCGCGAATTTTACTATTACTCGTAAAATTAGGCGACTAATTAAACAACCGGTTAATCAAATCATCGCTTAGTAACTGTTTTTTATGATATTCAACTATGTACTTGCTATATCGTTTTTTTTTTAACTGGCTCATTCGATATGGTTTAATCCAATTAAAACAATACATGCCACAATATTTTGAAGAAGTTTTAGGCAGCTTTACACGCATGAATTTCAGGATTTTATCGAAATAATCTTCACTGAAACTAAGTTATTATCTAACTGTTAAATTTTTTAATCTTAGTTAAAACTGCCAACTACCGTATGCATTCGGCCTTGAACTGTGGGTACCCTCCCTTATTTAATTCTAACCTAAATCGTCCCTACATAATCTAACCAATTTATTGCCCGTCAAATTTTAATTCGAACATTAAAAATCATACCTTGTTTAATCGTTTGTGATTTTCTTTATTTTCTCTATTAATTACACTGTGCAACAGCTTTTCTGCAACAGAGTAACGACCATATATTTCTGAAAGAGGACGTCGCACATATAATTTTTGCCGAACAAAGTAATAGTCCAGCACGTCTGAGTTTTCTGCACAGAAAAAAGTTGTACTGTGTTATTATTATTATTATTATTTGAAGTACTTTTTTCAAGTCTGAAATTAAGCAAACTGACCCAATGAAACACGTTTCTCTTAGAACTTTGTTACCCCGAGACGATGATTTTTTTCGAACACGGTCCCCAGGAGCGAAATTTTTTTTCTTTGTATTGTTCATGTAAGAAAGGCTTCAGATAATTTTTAGATTTTTTTTACACAGTAAAACCAATGCCATATTTTGTTTTCCTGTACTTTACAAAAATCTTATTTCGACGACTAGTTTACTCAGAATAACTGATAATTGCACATTACTGTTATTGCACACACTGTGTGCAGGCTGTCTTATAGCCTCGGAAATCCATTGCACACACGGTGTGCAATCGGTCTCGAATGGGTTAAACGAAAATGAAAACAATATATGTATATTATAATCCTACATATTAGGTTAGGTTAGGTTGAGGTGACTGCCTCTGTATGAGACACACTTAGGCATCTTAATGGGCCCGTTGTGATACCACAGATTCCACCCGTTTAAAATGCGTATGCAACACTGTTTTTTCAACATGTGATACACCACACATTTCAAACGGATGGGGAAAGGGAGGGGAGCGGATCTACAGTTTAACGCCGAATCCGAACGGCGATGGGCAGTTTTTTCTTTCACACTTGGAGGTTTTGCCATTGCCTGCCAAGAGCGCACTTGTGCGATTCTTGTAATTCTCATTCCCTTCATCTGGATAGCGACAGAAGTAGATGAGTGTTTTTTCCAGCCCAAGCCAGGAATCGAACCCGGGGCGCTCGGTATGAGAAGCCAGCGCGCTACCCGCTGAGCTATCGAGGCCGACAAAATTAACTCCACTTTTTATAAAACTAATTATTTAAGCATAGTTTCTTCTTGTTTTTTTACTTAAAATCAAAAACCGACGCCATATTACTTGCCAAGTTGCAACCAATAATTGCTATGCTCCACTGTTTCACAACAACATCACCGTGCCTCACTTTCGCTTAATAACAACAAGCAAACAAAGAAGTTGATAGCTCGTTTTCACTTAACAACAACAAATACGAGTACTTCTGCTTTTTGCATTTGTTGTTGGTGGCTAGCGGTAGCTTGCGTTGACTCTTGCTCGATTACAGTTCAGTGCTCATGCGTTTGTTTTTGCACCAATTACAGTATTTTTGTTTTACCACTCTGAGAATGATGTTGTTGCAATCATTATTGAACAGGTACCGCTGTTCTTGAATTCACTCTCGCAATGACAAAAATACATCGTCGCTTTATTGGTTGATGCAAAAATGCAGGGCAGAGCGCAGAGCAGTAATAAAGCAGAACAGTTACGAAAGCAAGAACCGCGCGTTTGCTATCGCGCAATATTTCAGCCCATCAATGCCAAGAATTTAGATGAGAGTGCCATGTGTTTGTTTTTTCTGTTTGCTGTTTCCATGGGAATAATCGTTTACTTACTAAATTAAACCGAATAAAATTCACTCTTGTATTGGTAAAAAATGTTCGAAATTGTTTGAAAAATAGAGGCTTCAAAGCAAGTTCAGAAAAGTGTTGGCGTAAAAACTTGTTGTTGTTTGTTTTTTAATATCAACTAGCTGACCCGGCGAACTTCGTCCCGCACGACATTTGTTGTTTTCTTATAATGATTGAATGAATGGCGAATGTATGGCGATGCAAATTGACGAAGAAAACCAACTAAAGGAAGAGGAGGGAGCTACTGATTAACGCATTCGAGACCCTCAAATAAGCAATGTTGCTGCTAAGTTTTAGTAAAGAAATGGATTGCTCTTGAACCAGATTTAGATTATAGTGGCAGGGTCACGCCCCATTATTCAATACCCGCACAATGCCCTCTGTCGAAGGAGAAAATGGTAGGTTGGTACTAAGTGTCATTGCTGAGCGACTTATAGTTCAGCGAAATATTTGGGTCACAACAAATGTGCCACGCCCCTTGTCCAACGCTTATAAAATCTTACCTGTAGAATGACCCATCTATGGGTCGACGGGGCACTAAATTTCAGTATTGTAAAACTAACAATTTCAAAGATATTCTCTATTAAAAATTTGGCTTGTATGGGCCTTTATCAATACCCTCATCATTTCCTCTGTCGAAAGATATGAATAAATGGTAGGTTCGTACTTAATTTCATTGCTGTGCGACTTATAGCTCAGCAAAATGTTTGGGTCACCACAAATGTGCCACGCCTCTTGTCCAACGCCCATCAAATCCTACCAGTAGAATGACCCATCTATGGGACGACGGGGTACTAAAATTCAGTGTTGTACGACTTACAATTTCAAAGATATTCTCTATTAAAAATTTAAATTGTATGGGCGGTGCCACGCCTCCTTGTTCAATAACGTCATCATTCCCTCTGCCGAAAGATATGAATAAATGGTAGGTTTGTACTTAGTTTTATTGCTGTGCGATTTATAGTTCAGCGGAATAATTGGGTCACAAAAAATGTGCCACGCCCCTTGTCCACCACCCATTAAATCTTACCAGTATAATGACTCATCTATGGGTCGACGCTATATCCAATTTCAATGCTGTGCGCCTTACAATTTCAAAGATATTCCATTATTAAGATTTGGCTTGTATGGGTGGCGCCACACTCCCTCGTCCAATACCCGCCCTATTCCCTCTGTCGCAGGACATGACTAAATAGTAAGTTCGTAGTGAATTTAATTGATGTGTGACTTATGGTTCCAAAGTTATTCAATGCTGATACTAAATATACCTACCTACTACAGAATGTCCAGAATGTATAAACAATGTTTACCTCTAAACTTATCAGTGTTTCTCTACAATATTATGCATGCATTATACATATAAACCTTCCTCTTGAATCACTCTATCCATTAAAAAAACCGCTTAAAAAACCGTTGCGTAGTTTTAAAGATTTAAGCATACATAGGGACAGACAGCGACGCGACTTTGCTTTATACTATGTAGTGATGATAAAAGCAACATTTTTATATATTTTGGTGGTGTAAAAAAATGAAAAACTAATCTGAGTTGATGAATCGCATATCCAAATCTCTAGTTTTACAACACTTGTAAACGCTCGAATGTCATTGTTGCATGAGCAAACAATTAAAAAATCAATATTAAAAAATACAACAACAGCAAAATTCCCAATAGCTATTTAATAGTAGCTCGATTGAAATTTGCAATTACCAACACCATTGTTTACACACACACGCATTTTATAACCACATATTTATTAGTTAGTTGAATACAGCAAATTTTCAATGCAATGTAAAATTTTCCTATCCATTGCCAAATCGATTTCAACCAACCAACCAATTTATGTATTGTTTTCTTTGCAGCGGTCATAAATCCAAAACTTACAAGCGCTGCGCCAACCAATCGAATTCTTGTGTCTATTTTCGGGCTCCTACAGCGAAGCAAGTGGCAAAAATGCCGGCTGGTTTAATTTAATTAAAAGCAAGCAGCACTCTCGACGCACATCTTCGACGAGTTTGTTGCCAAGTGGTGTCTCGATTGCTGTTGCTGTGTTGGTGCAACATGCCTGCAATTGGCCGTGCCACACTTAGATACGGTGGCTATGCGGTGCTCGTTCTGGGTGAGTAGGTGTGATAGCAAAGTTGCTCCATCAATTAGGCTAATTTAATAGCAATATTGGTTAATTAAATTAATTTACCACAGTGCGATGCGGCAATTAAGAGGTTAAAAGCCATACAACCCAATTTAATTTAAGCTATGATGACTTCATTGTAGGAGAGGTCATTTGTTGTGGACTCAAACCATTTCGGAAAACCAGAATCGATGGACCAATACAATTTATTAGTTGACTTTAAGGTTTTCGATTTTTTGTTGTAAAAATCTATGCCAAACCTAGAGCTTTCATTCCTGTAAAGATTTCATAGATCTGCACTAGAAAAATTATACTTTCGATTCATTATTATGTTTCGATTGACCAAACCATTTTTAGTTGACTCTGAATTCTTTGACTTGGCACTAAAAAATTAATGGCAAAATTAGGTTTTTGATTCATGTCTAAGATTTCTTTAATTAAGCAGTTCAAATCGATGCCAAAACTAGTAGGTTTTTGATTCATGTTCCAAACTTTTCCGATTTGTCACTAAACATCGATGGCAAAACTAGATTCGAAAAAACTCAAATCATGTAAAGAAGTGTAAGTTGATTAGACATAGTCGAAAGATCTTTTCAAAAGTTTATTCAAATCAATCTTTGCTTAAAGTAAAAATCAGATCCCACATCTCCGCACTGATATTTAACTTTAATAGTCGATTTAAATAATCTACAAGACTTCTAACGCAGAAGTTGAGTTTCACCACAATTCACTGCTTTCCAGCTACCAACCAACGAAATTTAACTGACTTGTTTTCAAGTTTTAGACTAACGACGCAGATAAACAATCAACAAAAATTACAAAAAAACTGCATAAAAAATGAATGAACATTAAATTTTGCGTGACACATTAACAGTTTCAATATTTTGAGACGCAGTGCAGCTGCAAATAAATGGACCGACAATATGCGGCAATAATCTTAATTTTATTAACTCAAATTTAATGATGCGACAAGAGGCGCAAACTTGAGGCAAAAACGAATGAATGCGAGTACAAGAAAAAATTTATATTAAAAAAAAACTCAACAACACAGAAAAATTACGCGTAGGCAACAAACGAACAGTCACGCGGGCAGAAAGGCAAAGAGACAAATTTTAATGGGCAACATTTGTTGTTGTTGTTTTTTTGTTCGATAAGGAAATGAATGCGTTTCGGCCATGTTTGTTTATTCTGTAAAATTTTAATTGCCAACACGTCATGTCGATCGCCGTTGACAGCGACTGTTAACATGTTTTTATTGAGGGCATGGCATGCAAGAGTGCATAACTTTGTTTATGTAGAATACACAAACAACAGTACCAACAATAATAATAATAGGAATAAAGTCTTTATACCAAATATTGACTCCAAGGTTGAATTTATTAAAAAAGCCTTAAAGTTTCAGGAAGGAGAGAAAATCTGTTACAAAAAACAATTTAATATTGACAATGAAATCTTAAATGGAAAATAAAAATCAAAACACAACAACTTACACTTAAAAAAAAATATAGAGAAACGTTGTTGTTACAGCCAAATGGAGAACTTAATTAAAAAATTTGAGATTTCTAATATTAGTCAGTAAAAATCCAAAGCAAAAGGATTAATGTGAATATGGTTCGAAATATGTAATACAAAGTTAATTGCGAATCATGGAATGGTTCACTAAACCACAGGTCTGCCACCGGAAATGCACATTCAAAAAACGGCGACAGGAAGTGCCAAACGTATACAGAAACCAATCGACTTGTGGCAGACAGAGGTGAACGGAAAAAATAAAGCAGAATACATCTGAAAATGTAAACATTGTCAAGAAAGCGTTAAAAATAGTCCACAGTGTTCCCACGCATTGAATATGTGTGGAGGTTATGTTGGCTCTGCGGCAGAGTGTTGCGATAAAGTGGGAGGAGTTGTTGCGAGAAAGTGTGACGAGATGTTGCAGCATTGCGTGTGCTGCCGCGCATTATTCATAGTTTTTTGATGCAGCAGAAAGAGAAAGAAACAACAAGTAGGAAACGCATAGGGAAGAATACAAATTAAACTGCACCCAAGCTGAGCAAGTAGGAAATGCAAAAATGTAGTGACAATAATTACAGTGAAATGAATGGTACATTCGAAAAAATCCAATTAAGTAAATTAAAAACTGAATCAACATTGAGAGATCTAAGATACTGAAACAGACTTTATCTATCTACATATTTCATTAGCTTTGTAAAAATGTCCTTAAAGTACCATCGAAATTCTTATAACAATGACATTGACTTTTACAGTTCTAAGTCTTACAGTTCATTCAAATGTTTACAGTTCCTAAGCTAAGTGTTCTAAGTACCAGCAACTGCTCTTATATTTTAGTGTAACTCAACAGTTTTTTTTAAATGGGCTCAAAATTTCAAAAACCTGCCCATAAGTCTGAGAAAGACACAGTTAGAGGAAGACTACTAAAATTTCATTCATGCATTTGTGCTCACCGAAAAGTTAAAAGATGCTGAAAGAGATTCTGAGATTCATGGCGCCATCTGTTGTGTAAAGAAGGTGACAGCAGGACTGGTTGGGCACTTCGCTAAGATCGGTTTGGTGCGCTGTTTTTTGATAATGTCCGCTTCCCTTTACAAGCATTGCTGGTGCACCGTGTAGCTGTATATTGGTTTTTTTTTCATGAATTTTGATGTAGTTGTTTTGTTGTAGTAAATTTCACTAGCTTTTCAAAAATAAGCTCAAAGTTTTCAAATTTTACAGAAAACCCTAGAAAAACAAAGTTGCTGAAGAGCTCGAATTAAAAACGAATTTTAACTTATTTAGAGTTCCTAAAACAATCTGAATTAGTTCCTATCTTGTGGCAAATTTCAGCAGCTTTTCAAAAGTTCAAAAGCTTGTCATGATTCTTCCACTTGATTTCTATTAGTGTAGACTGTTAGTTGAAAATTGAAATACCAAGAGCCTGTAAAACAGGTAAGAAGGAGTGCAAGGAAGCTTTCTGCACGCGCCACTTAAAGGCGCTGATAATAAATTAAAGAAAACAATTCCAAAGACTAAAGACAAATGCACAGCAACCATGGCGCTGACGTGGGTCACTGTGATTGAGATTTAAAGTGGATAAAGCGAAGTGTTGAATGCTGCAAGTTGTTCACATTTATTAGCAAAGAGCTGAGTGCTGATCAGATGAAGAGGTTAAAGAGTTTAAAGTTGAAGTGATGTTTTTGGGGCAAAGACAGCAAACAGACAAGGAGAATGCGAAATAAGAGAAAACGGTTTAAAGCTTGTAATAAGATTTGATTGTAGTGTAATGTGTTGCGAGCTTGGAACGAATAGCCAAAGGCCCTTCAAAGTTTTTAGCCATTTTGACCATTCAATTCTTTTGAAAAGGGAAAAAGGAAAAGGATGAGAAGGGAAGTCTTTGGGATCATTTCAATCTGCCCGCACGAAAATTAGAAAGGAAAGATTGTGTATGAGATTAGTGAACTGTGAATCGTATCACTGACTCATTGGGTGAAAAAGGAAGTGAGTAGTCGAATAAGATTATTTATGAAGTTAGACATCTTTGTTGCTTCAAACTTTCAAGTTGAAAGCGTAAAATTTAAATTTTTGTTGGAAATGTGTGTCGATATTGATGGTCGTTTGTTGGCAGTTCACACAAAACGTTGACAGCGCCACGTGGTTGCATGATTGATGCATTGCACACAGTGTTCATGCATTGAACAAACGCATTGGTTTCAGCATTCGACAATGTGCAATGACAATTTCGATTTTCGAGGCATACACATTTAAATGAATGCCTTTGAAATTCACAAAATTTGCATGCAATTTTCGCGAGTTAGCGTTGTTTTGACTTTGACATTCGATTTTGGTTATTCATCAATCAATGAGAGAATTTCAAATAATAATAAACTATTGAAATGTTTTTGTGCAAGAAATGTTTGGTGCAATCTGGTTTTGTTGCATTTCGGTGAGCAGTGTGCAATTTGAATGGATTTGAAATGCCAATTGAAATCAACCAAAATTTATAAATATTATTCTTACTGAACTAGATAAATTAAAATAAATTAAATTTCATTAATATTCTTGCTTACTTAACTTTATTACTTGATTTTAAAGCTAAGTTAGCAAGAAATTGTTTTCAATTTAGTTTACATTATAGTTCAGTAAGAATAATATTTTTTTTATATATTTATATTTATATTTATATTCTTATTTTATTTTATTTTATTTATTTTTTTATTTTATTTTATTTTATTTTATTTTATTATATTATATTTTATTTTATTTTATTTTATTTTATTTGATATTATTTTATTTTATTTGATTTGATTATTATTATTTATTATTATTTTATTTTATTTTATTTTATTTTATTTTATTTTATTTTATTTTATTTTATTTTATTTTATTTTATTTTATTTTATTTTAATTTATTTTAGTTTTTTTTATTTTATTTTATTTATATTTATTTTTATGTATATTTATTTGTATTTATATTTACATTTATATTTACATTTTACATTTATGTATCACTATTTGTACTTCAAATAATGCAATGGCGAAATAATGGCGAATTGTCTTGATGCCCAAATTTTTAAAACCATAACTTCTTTATATCTTCAATCAGTCAGATTTTATGTCCACAAAACCAAACTATCCTCAAACCGCTCGACTTTTCCCTTTTGTTGGAAAATCCTATTCATTAGTCGCTGACTTGCTTGTCCTGTTCGCCAGCCGTTTGGATTATTAAAATGAAATGTACACCCCGATATGTAAATCAGCGTCTAGTTATAAGTCATTCGATATTGAACAAACTTGCACAACGTTCACTCAACCAACACTTTTCCCATACTTCTTCCATTGCAGTGTCTCTTGTGCCGGGACCGGCCATCACATTGCTGCCGCACACATTGTCCAAAGGCAGCAGCGGCGGTGGTTTTGCTGCCGCCATGTTAGCGCTACCCGAGGTGGGCGCCGAGCTAGCGGACGCCATAATCGCGCCCGATGCGCTGGACAACTGCCCGCGCGGCTATTTTCATTGCAACACATCGGCGCAGTGTGTGCCGCAGCGCTCGAATTGTGACGGCAAGGCGGACTGCGATGACGATTCGGACGAGTGGGACTGTGCGAATGACGTGGACGCCAAATACTGGGATCATTTGTTTCGCAAGCAGCCGTACGGACGGCATGACGATGTGCCGCTGGAGACGTGCTGTAAGTCATCTCACACACACCCGCGCACTCGTATCTCTGTCTGTTGTTGTTGTTATTGTATGAGTGACAGTTAAATTAGCAATAATTGCTGTTAACGAAGCCCACGCACACAATTGTCAGGCGTCATTTGGTTGTTATTGTTTTTGTTAATTACCCAAAATTCGTGCTGACATTAATTGTAACTGTCAATATTTTCCGCTACTTGGTGTGTTGTTTTTCCTTTTGTGTTATTGTTGTTGTTGTTACTAATGTATGATTGCATTCATTAAGCGCAAATTTTCTTTTGCAGTTTGGCCCACTAGCGGCAATTCGAGTTGCCTGTGTCGCGGCAATGAGATTTTATGTCGCTTTCAGCAGCTAACGTCAATACCGGCCAATCTGCCCGCCAAGGATGTGGCCATGCTGTAAGTCATGCAAATAATTACTGCAGCATTGTTGTTGTTGTTGTCGTTATTATTGGCGACACCAAACCAACAATTAATAAAATGTAATGCTGTCGCCGCTTTGTGGTTGTTGTCGGTAAAATCATTCTTGACATTGGCAACACTGTTTGACTGACAGCTGCTGACGTTTTGATTTTTTCTATATATTGCCAATTAGCCGTTTAGGTGAATTTTAATGCTAATTGTTTGTGTTTTTTGTGTTTTTCATGTTCTTCGCCTTTGGTGGATTATGTTGACAGCGATTTGACGGGAAATAATTTTTCGATTATTGATGCAAACTTTTTGCAACAGCTACCAATGGTCGAGAGTTTGTAAGTACAAAAGTTGTGGAATTAATTATTTAGAAATTCAATTTTTACAGTTTAGCTTGTTTAACCTTTTTCAGCAGGAAATTAATACAGTTTTTGCTTTTATACAAACTGAGGTCGAAGTAGCTACACTTCGGACTCCAAATATTGAACATTGAGACACAGAAACGTTCAACCATATCAACTCTTGTAATTTGAGGACAGTGTGTGTGATATGATGAAGCTGTGTTTTCAACAACATGTTGCTTACATTTATAACGTAAATAAAAAAAAAATATTGCTTCTCCATCTCCAGCAAATATGCCACAACACAGAAAATGTCGCATGTTACACACTGAAATAATTTATTCACACATGCGAGTAAAGGACAACAATGACGCCCACAAACGCAAACTCACACACATGCACATACAAACAAAAGCGGCAAAGGATTTAACACGTTTGCCATTGGGAAGGCGGTTTATGTGATTTTAGCGACGGGGTGAAATTTTCAACTTAAATATTGACATATTTCAGTTTGTAGATATAAATTCCACGAAAATCCTTAGGCTGCTAGCCACAATCAAACGAGTCTGAGTTGTGTGGGAAACTTTTTGCATGAGAGGTAAAGAAATACAGACAAAAGTGGTTAAAAAAAAAATGTGGAGTAGTTTTTCAATAGCGTTGGCGACTGTTTTAGCCTTAAAAGGGAACATTTATACGAAAAAAAAAGCACTCAGCTCTTTGAGTATTTCAAAACCTTTTAGCATATTTTGAAGGCACTTCTGTCACAACTGTGACTATCTTTGAAGGGAAAAACTTATTAGAAACAAAAGTACTCAGCTCTTTGGATCTTTCAAACCTTTTAGCATATTTTGAAAGCACTTCTGTATGTGGCAGCGTTGCATAGATTGTGACTAGTTTTATTAGAAAAACAAGAGTACTCAGCTCTCTCTTTGGGTCTTGCAAAATCCTAAGAATATTTTTAGAGTACTTCTGTCTTGCAAAAGCCATGACAAAAGTAGAAAAAAGTCTGCAAACTTTTGCAAAGCAATTTTTATATGGTATCACAATGTCAAACAGTTTGTTCAGAATCTAAATTTTGTTGTAAAAATGTTGTACATACCAGCATTGTTTAGCTTAATTATCAATTCATATACGAATCTATGTATTTTTTCTTCACATTTTTAGGGTTTTAAAATTTTGTTCCATTGAGCGCCTGGCAACGTTTGCATTCAAAAGACTAGCAGAAATTCCATTGAAAACGTTGTAAGTATATTTGTGCAACATATTCGTATTTTTCTTATTTTCCTCACATACTTAGTTTACAAATGCGCGCACATAGCTGCTTCTGTCCTACGTTTGTCTTCCTTTACGGCGAATTTCTTCCCACACGCGCGCTATCGCGTGTATTGCTATCGTTCGTATGGCCATAATTCGTGACAAGGCTTGAATTTATTGACATTTATTGCCAGTCGTGTAATTTCTTGCTGCATTTTAGTTAAATTTTTGCTCATAATTTTTATATTTTAAATTTTACGCAATGACTTTTTGTTGTGTTTTTATTAAGAGTTGACCAATTTCTTTGTTCACAGATACTTGGACGAGAATAAAATTTCAAGATTGGAGCCGAATTTATTTCCACGCGGCAATAATTTGAAATTACTGTAAGTTATTGTTATTATTATGAGAAAATATAGCCCAAATAGAAACACATAAATAGTGTAGCTAGAAAATTAATTAGTAATTATTTTGTGGCATAAAACCAATAACGCCTAATTTATTTTCCCATATAAATTTGTACATCTCGCAAGTGTTGCCAGTCATGCAAAAGATACAAAAGTGGTTTCTTTGGGTTTCATTAAATTATAAAAAAATTCAAATATGCATTGAATTTTCCATTGACTGGGTTTTCGCTTTCAATTTGAAGCGTGGTTGCTCTTTTGCTTGAATGCATCATCGTTCATCATATACACACAAATACTCAAACTGCTGCATAATTTTGTTTATAATTTTGTTGTTGCATGCTACATTAATGGCAATTTGTGTTGCATGCAGCAAGCATAATAAATGAGCAGCCGCCATGAAAGCGTTGGCTAATTAAACGAGTCGTCTCAATGAATTTATTGGTGCGAAAAGTTCCGTATACGACATGTTGAATGGTGGGAAGTTTGGTAGGTTTATAGGTAAAAGAAATAAAATGTGAAAATTTTAATGAAATGTAAGCAGTTTTAAATACATTTTTTTTTAAACTTAATATTAACCTGTTTTACCTAGAAACTTATGTACCAACATTTTCACTGCCCTACATGTCGTATTTCTAACTTTGGGCGCCGCTATATTCACTGAGAAGAAAAAACATCCACAAGGAAACAATAGGGGCATACAGGAACGAGACGAGAAACACCTCCAGCACGGTTTTCACCGGCGGTTCCACAATGCATGAAGATACAGGAGCTGGTCTTCGCTCAGACTTTCTGGGGACTTAAAGGTCATTCACACTGTCAGACCTCTGTAGTATTTTTTAAGTGGTGATCTCTGCAATCTGGAAGACTGTTGAACTAATCTGTGACAGATGTCACAATTTTCGTGAATAGTCAGGCCGTCCTTAGAGCACTGGAGGCAGCTGTAGTAAAATTGAAGGTAGTGAACAGTCTCGAGAGTCCAGGGGTAGCGCGCTGGCTTCTCAATCCAGAGGTCTTAGGTTCGATTCCCAGCTGAAGCTAGTGAAAACACTTCTATCGCTATTCACATGAAGCAGATGAGAATTACCTGAGTGTGTCGCATACAGAGTCAGTGACTACCATCTACCTAATTAGGTAGATAGGTCATACTGTGAGGCATAGGACATCACTGATTTACTCTGTGGTGGGTTCCGCGCCACTCAGCAGCAGTGAGTTGTCCAGAAAGTGGGTCGCCTTCCCCATTACCGAAGTGACTAACTCTGTGCTTCCTCTAATATATGTCGTTCATATGAATATTTGATGGTTTGCCCAAAAGAAGGTACTGTCCCTGAGTAGAATCTCCATTCGACAGCTTGTTGAAGTCATCACCCTGCTCTATTTTGCTATTGATGTCTAGTAATATCTGTTGAAGTTGTGGAATTGCAAATGAGGTAGACAAAATTTCCTGTGTTACTGCCGGTGTTTGCAAGTATTTGATGTCTGTAGAAGTTATGGAGATGAAGAAGAGGTAGAAACGATACAACCGTTTTTGTGCTTCTGTCCAGCTCAGTAGGACTCCATATTTTGGGGACAAAAATCCTGACGAATCGGGCTGTTGCCGAAAAAGTTAAAATATAGAATCTGTTCTCCTTTATAAAGAGATCGAATTGTTTTGGCCCGAATTGAGACTGTTGGTGAGGTTCATAAGAAAACAAGAACAGATTCGCAATGGACCATTTTGACCTTAGAGTGGAAGTGCCGTCACACCTATCTTACCTGACTTTTACTGAATATCTGATATTTTATTAAATTTTATTTTTAATAGAAACTTTAATATCAACAAATTAAATCAAATTTAATTAACATAATGTACTTTAAATTTAATAATGAAATGCCATAATTTTTCCACAACACAAAAACCCAAAGCTTTACTGATTTCATGCTTCAAGTGCAGCATTTTGGTTCGCTTTTCAATAGCTCAATATGCGAGTACTGCTAAACTTTTCAGCTTTTGTGATAGTCTGCGCTTTTGTTATGCAAATGTGTGACTTCAATTGATATGAAGCAGTTGCCATAACGCTGAAGGCACATCTGTGTGTGTATTTGTGTGTGTGTGTGTGTGTATGATAGAGAAAACACAATCAAATGCCAACTGTTGATATGCTGCCGCTGTAGTGAAATTGAGAAGGAAAAAATTGTGCTGACAAATCGTCTGCTCAGACATAAAATGCACTCGATGTCACTATTGTCTCCATTCAATTCCACACAAGTACAGCTTAAGGCAAACATGTTTGCCGGCAAGGACCTGAAAAACGCTCTAATACGATTGTAAAATAATTTTGAGTGGGCTTATTCAGTAAGTCATAGAGGATATTATACAAGAAATGTCTGCAGGATATGTTGGCGTGTGCATGTAAATTGCAGTTGTGGTCATAAGTGTCAGTGACAGTTGGCTTTGAATGCATGGCTGTTGGATTTTAATGCATAGAAATAAGGAAATGAGCACAAATCTAAGAACTGAATACTAGGAACTCTAATACGGAGGGTTTCATTATTTTTGTAGTGTAACAATGCTGAGAATGAAATTATTTGAATTTAATTACATTTTTAAATTTATTTCTTAAACTAAAATTTCAACCCCTACTTCTCAGTTTACCAGCCTCCACAAAAGTCTATGCTGCTAAAAAACAAAAGTCCCGCCATTAAGTACCCGTTTCATTAAAGTGACACAACAGCCACAACTCAGCAGCATTGCAGGCATTTTGTTAGTTTGCATTGTAAGTGGCTTTCATTGTCAGTGGTTTGAGCACCTTTTAGCGTGGGGAATTGCCAACGTGAGTGCTTTTTGGCCGCTGTACCGAGTGCGTTATGGCCTGGCGCAATATTACTCATACGCACCATTGTGCGGCGCCACACTTTACGCACTAACGCACCGAAGTGCCTGCACTCAACACTCTTCAAACTTGAACAATCACTTTCGTTGGCTTATTGGGAAAGTTGAGCTGAATAGTTGGAAGTGTTGCAGTGTTGCTTGCGTAGGCTGTCAGCACTGCTTGTTGTGCTTTGGCTAATTGTATCGTTGTCATTGTACTTTTGACAATTTATAGCGCATAATTTTTGTGCAATTGTGCGTGTGCAGACAATTTGCGTAAACTATAACTACGCGCATGATTAACTTTATGCTATGCAATGTCAACCACAATCACAACAACAACAACAATAAGTGTGAATAGAAAACTGAGTTTAAAAGTTTTTGATGCTGTTGAAATTTTCTTGTTGTTTTAATTTTGTTTTGGCGAAGGCGTTTCCCAGAGTCACAGTTGGTTTGAGGTTCTTGCAAAATTTTGCAGTTGCTAATTTGTCTGGTCGGCGCACAGGGCGCTGCTTGCATTGCCGGCTGCATTGTTGTACAAGTTTGGTGTGCTTCAAAATAAATTAAAAGTTTTGAAAGGCATTCAGCGAAAATGTTGATTGCGGTGTGATGAAATGAAAATTTGGCTTTGTTTAAGAATTCTATTAATTTTGGTGAACTAGGCAAGGGGAAAGAAAGGAAAGGGAATGCGAGGAAATGAAAGAAAAGAATGAGAATGCAGAGTTAACTGTACAAGGCGGCACTGAAGTTTTGGGGGGAATATTGATGGTTTTCTTAGATATTCAAACCACTAAATTTAAATTAAAATAAAAAAAAATGTTCTTCAGAAAACATTACATAATCTTTAGGAAGCATCAAATGGTGTGAACTTCATAAAATGATCTTTAAGAAGCATTAAATTATCTTCCGGAATCAACAACCGGTCGTTAGAAAGCAATAAATAACCTTCAAAAGGTCTTTAAAGAGCCTTTGAAAGCATCAATCGATCTTCAGAAAGCATTAAATAATCTTTAGAACGTATTATGTGAACTTCAGCAGTTATAAAAGATACATAAGAATGGTTAAATTTACTTGAGACTACGTCAAACAATCTTCACAGAGAATCAAATAATTATTCAGAATCATTAAATGGTCTGCAAAAAGCATCAAATGATCTTTAGAAATTATTAAACGATCTACAGGAAACATCAAATGATATTTTTCAAAAAGAAAGAAAGTGATCTTTAGAATTTAATTTCAGAAAGTATTGATCTTTTGGAGCATCAACTGATCTTCAGAAAGCATCAAAAGATCTTCGGGAATTATCAAATGGTCTTCAAAAAACATCAAATGATCTTTAGAAATTTTTAAACGATCTACAGGAAACATAAAATGATATTTTTCAAAAATTAAGTGGTCTTTAGAACGCATCAAATAAATTTCAGAAAGCATTGATCTTTTGGAGCATCAACTAATCTTCAGAAAGCATCAAAAGATCTTCGGGAATTATCAAATGGTCTTCAAAAAACATCAAATGATCTTTAGAAATTTTTAAACGATCTACAGGAAACATAAAATGATATTTTTCAAAAAGAAAGTGATCTTTAGAACGCATCAAATAAATTTCAGAGAGCATTTACCTTCTAAAGTATCAATTGATCTTCAGATAGCATCAAACGATCTTCTGGAATCACCAAATGGTCTTAAAAAAATTCAAATGATTCTTAAAAACAATCAAACGATCTACAGGAAACATCAACTGATATTTTCCAAAAAGACAGCAAGTGATCTTTAGAAGGCATCAAATAATTTTCAGAAATTATTGACCAAATGATCTTAAAAAAAATCAACGACTTCACATAGCATTAAATGTTCTCCCAATCATTTTCAGAAAGTTTTAAACAGTTTTTCAAGGCATCAAGCAATCTTTAGAAAGCATCAAACCAAATTCAAATACCATTGAGTGGCCTCCGAAAGCATCATATGATCTTCAAAAGTCATTAAATAGTACTGGGAAGTTTGAAAAAGAATTGTAGACGTTACCACAAATGCTTTCGAAGGCATCAAATGATCTTCAGGTCACATTAAATGATCTTTGGAATTCATGAAACTACATAGCATCAAATGATCTCCAAGCATCAAATAATCTAATCAAATAAGCACTAAATGAATTTCAGAAGTCTTTAGATGTACTTTTGATTAATCAAATCAGTAATACTCGTAGAAAGCATTTCAATCACTTTAAAATAATCAAATTACCATAAAAAAATTCAGATCCACTAAGAACTTAACAATTTTTATATTTTCTTTGTTCTGTTTCAACTTTCCCGCAGCATTCTCTCGGGTAATCGTCTTAGCGTTTTGCATAGTTTCGATTTTCGGCAGCTGGACGAGCTCATGGAACTGTAAGTAATCCCATAAAGGTTCATTCGCCTGGGCCATAATTCCTTTTCCGCTTCTGTTTTTGTATTTCTGTGAGTGATAAATCATAAACTAATTACACTGATCAACAGCAAAATGGCTTTTCTGGGTTTGACATCAGTTCTAGGGTAATTAGGGAGCGCTGATTTCGAATCCGCAAACCGTTTTTAAAACTTAGTTTCCGTTTTCGCAAAAAATGGGCGGGCCACTTTTTCGGATTTTACCTGACTTTTTTCACGTTTGGGGTTGTAATTTCTAAACCAATAAACGGGTTGACATTTATATAATAATATAAATAATTAATTAATTAATTCATTAATTATTATAAATAATTAAAAAATAATATATATTAATTTATTTGTATAAGTTTTGAAAATCCGCGGCAATTGGACCTCAAAGTCGGAAAATATGGAATTTCATGGCGTTTTATTTAATGTTGAAAAACATGCACATTTTTCGTAAAAACTAGCCCTACAACTGATGTCAAACCCAGAAAAGCCGACCAAAAGTCGAAATTTGTTGCCCTATGTTATTAGTTCAACAACCCCGAAGCCACATAGCGCGTAAACATTTGATTAAATTAAATAAAACATTTTATATATGCACTTAGTTGATAATATTGTTGTGGCTTTCGTTTTGCTTTGTTGATTTTGTTTCTCCACTCACAGAGATCTGCGCGGCAATCGCATCGAGTCCTTTGAGGCGAATGTTTTTGAGCCTTTGCAGAACTTGGAAGTGCTGTGAGTTAAAGTTAAAGTAACGTACTTATACATATTTACTACGTACATAATGTACGTACAAGTGTGTAGCATAAGCAGTGCTATGCTCGAATATTTTTGAAAAGGTTTATTACTGCAGCGAGATTGAGCCACATGAGGCTTTAGTTGACTGCGGACATATGGATGCGTTGACGAAGTTTACGCATCAGTGGCGCGTGCTGTGAGTGATGCTGAGTATTTATTTATGTATATCTGAGTGTAAAAGGGGTTGAAAGCGTGTGTAGTCAATTAAGACATCTTGAAGCTTGATGAAAGAGTTCAAGTGGCGTGAAAAAACTATAAAATAATAAGATTACGTCACATTATATTAGAGCACATAACAAAAAATCAAATCACCATCTCATCAACTGATTACATTACATGTCCTTGGAGCACATTTCAGAGAAAGGAATCATATCATAACACAACAGATCACATGACATCCCATGACCAACAGCTTACCTCACATCACAATCGAATTTTCAAAGGACCTCCACAAGACTCTTCCGTCTTATATCCGAGGCTTTGCCGTGTGTTGGTTACGTTAATCGGTTTAGAATACTTTACAAAAAATCAATTCATCTCATATTGCGTGGCATCACAACAACTTTGAATTATTTACAGTTTATGAAATTTTGCAGAACATCTGTTTTTCTGTTGTGAAATATTTCATTTTAAATCTAGAATTCATTTGAATTCCTCTCAGTCTCAGAAATTATATAAAGTACCTGCTTTTACTGTCCATCAATTGATTAAACATCTTGAATTGGCAAGAAGATTTTCAGTCTCGAAAATGTTACAAAAAACATCTCATTGTCAATAATTTCATTTAGAATTCTAAATCTCTTGGAATTTTCCCCACTATCAAAAAACCAAACCCACCACCACCCCAAAAGTTTTTAGCATATCATTTATTACTCCCCTTTGGGGTTTTTGTTGTTGTACTTTGCATAGAAGTGCTAACAACGCTTAATGGCATTTTGATTTGTTTTTATGACTGCTTGTTATTGTTGCTATGCAAAGACTTGGCACAACATTTCATTTGCCGCAATCTGTGAGCGACATGTTGCATGCTTTTAGGCGTCAAAAACGCAACAAATCAATCAACCAAAAAAATGTATGGGCTGTATGCAGTCAAATAAATTTACATTAGCAAATAACACAATATGCCCAAATTGCATTTGCTATGATATTGAACGCCTACGAGTGGGTACAACTATGTACGTGTTATTGCGCCCAAAACTAGGCTATAGAAAGATATAAACATTAAATCTCATGTTGCGGATGTTGAGTGAAGCGTGAAATGTAATAACATTGTTGGCAAAGCTGACGAGACGTTGAGATGCTAAGTAGACTAAAAATATACACACATACATACTTATGTATATGTGTAAGTATTTTTATGTAAATATGTTGGAGCCAAAGGTAATCACTGTTGATTTATTTTACTTAATTTATGTAGAGCGAAAATATTTGGTTATTGTTTTGCTGTTCGCACCTGGAAATACAAAAAACTGAAATATGTGAACTGGTGGTGGGGTTGTAGGCAAATAAGACAGCAATTTTGTTTAGTAAATACAGCAGTAATGGAAAAATATTTGTGCTGAAATTTCTATGAAATTCTACTAATGGCGTAGTCAAATTTTATACCAGTATTTGTGTCTTTTATAACACTTTATTAGACATTCGTCAATCAGTAGAAAATAAATATGTGGCTATTTACTGCCCAACTGTAAATTTAAGCAGCAAAAACACAGTGAAGTTTGCAGGCACAGAGAAAATTGTTATTTATACGTGGGTTGAGAAGAGTTTGAGTAATAAGCGTTGTAAATTATGTTGAGATGAGTTGCTTCTATACGTGTGGACACTTGTCAGACGGGGCGTATGAGATATTTAAGGTTTTGTAAACAATGTGCAGGCAAGTTTTCCATCGTTTCGTATTGAAAATTTTACACATTCACAATTTAAGCTCATAAACATGAAAACTATGCAGAATAGAGAATCCATTCTATGTTTATTATTTGATGACGATGACTGGCGAAGTCATTGGTTGAATGCTCCATTTTGTTTTAGATCGAATTCATTTTAACAACTCTTTTAGATCTCTTCAGCACATTGAATTGTTTAATGTTACTTATAGTACACATTTTTTAATTTTTTGTTTTAATTGAATTTAATAAGATTTTTATAAACTCTACTAGACTTCACTGCTTCATAAACAATATCTTTGAATTTGTTGAAATTTGTCTGTGGATAAGTTTTAGTTTGTTATGTATTATTATTTAGTTATTTATTCTTCAACTTGTTTTTTATTAGGCTGTAAGCATTCAATTATTCTTTGATTAATAAGTCAATGAAATTAAATAGCAATTTTTTTTTAAATACTCCGGGCGTATGAGTGATTTTTAATTCTCCAAATATGCAATTTCTTCCAAGAATTTTTCTTCGGCTCAGTAAACATCAAATTGTTCTTTGGCTTATAGGCAAATAAAATTAAAAGAACAAATTTTTGTAAATACTCTGGGCGTATGAGTGATTTTAAATTCTCGAAATATGCAGCTTCTTCCACGAATTTTTCTTCAGCGTGTGCTTATTAGACTGTAAGCATTTTGAATAATTAACAAATAAAATTAAATGAACAAATTTCTGTAAGCACTCTGGGCGTATGAGTGATTTTTAATTCTCCAAATACGAATTTTATATAAGAATTGTTCTTCAGTTTAGTCAGTAATCGTCAAATTGTTCTTTGACTGATTAAGAAATAAAATGAAATGAACACAATTTTGTGAGCACTCCGGGCGTATGAGTGATTTTTAATTCTCCAAATACGATTTTTTTTTTTTTAGGAATTTTTCTTCAGCTTAGTCAGTATTCATTAAATTTTTCTTTGACTGATTAACAAATAAAATGAAATGAACAACATTTTGTGAGCACTCCGGGCGTATGAGTGATTTTAAATTCCCCAAATACGAATTTTTTTTTGTAAGAATTTTTCTTCAGCTTAGTCAGTAAACATCAAATAAAATGAAATGAATACATTTCTGTAAGCACTCCGCGCATATGAGTGATTTTGAATTGTCGAATTTTGCATTTTCTTTTATGAATTACTTTATAAATTTTCTCTTTTCATGTGATAGATTTTGCTTCACTAAATTGTTTCACACTTGAATGCCAATTTCTTAGAAGCCATTTAATCATATTAGCTTCTGATATTTATTTGAAAAATTTACCATGTTTGCGCTCAACAAGCAAACATTTACATTATTTGTAGCACTCTGA
The DNA here is from genome assembly GCA_963668005.1 of Melieria crassipennis. Classification (NCBI taxonomy): domain Eukaryota; kingdom Metazoa; phylum Arthropoda; class Insecta; order Diptera; family Ulidiidae; genus Melieria; species Melieria crassipennis. Next base: position 54,308,943 of record OY764962.1, on the reverse strand, counting down.
CCTAAACGCTTTCAATATGGTTCGCATTTTCAAGAACTTTCTATACCAACAGCGCATAAAACTCATAGCTCAGCAAAGATCTGAGCACCGGAAAAATTTGCATGAATTTGTTTGAACGCGCCACATGCGCCACCTCGCTGCAGTATCGAAATTCTATTTTAGCTCAACCACACTCTTCTCTTCTCCCAATCACTTTACACTTTTTTTCCATATACTTTTTTTCCATATTGGCCGGCGGCAGTTACCTCAACGAGAATCAGATCCATCAAATCCGTCCAGGCATGTTTCCGCTGCTAACAAAATTGCACACACTGTCGCTGGCGCACAATCGCATCGCTGACATTGCGCGCAATTCGTTTACATTCCCGCGTCTGTTGCATTTGTAAGTAGAGACAGAGACATGGACACAGAGCCGGCCACACACACGCAGTTTCCAGCTATAAATGGTACCAGCAATATTTCCTATAAAAAAAAAAGCATAGTTTCACTTCAGTAAAACAAAATAACATTTTTGTTTATATAAAACTTTCCAAAGCAGAAAATGTAAAAAAAACTTGTAATTTTTTTATTTGTGTATTTGTATTTTTATTCTGAAAATTGTACTTAGAAAAAAATCGAACTTTGCTATTTGCTGAATTTATATTCGCTTCAAGGTGGAAAGTTTTGCGCCACAGTGCGTGCTGCTGTTGCCATTTGTAGCTGCTTGGCGCCCATTCACGTTGGTGGTGTGCGTAGCGCTTTTCTTCATCTGGCTGGTTGGTTGGTTTACTTTATACAATTTATTTTTGTCTTTTTGCTTTTCTATTTGTAGATTTTTGGCTGGCAATCGACTGACTGTGCTACGGGCGCGCACATTTTGCAAGCTGCACTTGTTGCAGGGACTGTAAGTGTTATTGTTGCTATTCGAAATGTCTTGTATATATTCTCTATGATTAATGAGATATCTAAAGCTATGCATACTCATACTACTTATATGTGGTTACTTATTTGTGAGTGCCTAAGTATTTGTGGATACTTATTTATGATTACTTATTCTTTAATACTTTGGCCATCGAATTTTAGATTAGATTAGATTAGATTCGATTAGATTACATTAGATTAGATTAGATTCGATTAGATTCGATTCGATTCGATTCGATTCGATTCGATTAAATTAGATTAGATTAGATTAGATTAGATTAGATTAGATTAGATTAGATTAGATTAGATTAGATTAGATTAGATTAGATTAGATTAGATTAGATTAGATTAGATTAGATTAGATTAGATTAGATTAGATTAGATTAGATTAGATTAGATTAGATTAGATTAGATTAGATTAGATTAGATTAGATTAGATTAGATTAGATTAGATTAGATTAGATTAGATTAGATTAGATTAGATTAGATTAGATTAGATTAGATTAGATTAGATTAGATTAGATTAGATTAGATTAGATTAGATTAGATTAGATTAGATTAGATTAGATTAGATTAGATTAGATTAGATTAGATTAGATTAGATTAGATTAGATTAGATTAGATTAGATTAGATTAGATTAGATTAGATTAGATTAGATTAGATTAGATTAGATTGGATTAGATTAGATTAGATTAGATTAGATTAGATTAGATTAGATTAGATTAGAATAGATTCGATTCGATTCGATTCGATTCGATTCGATTCGATTCGATTCGATTCGATTCGATTCGATTCGATTAGATTAGATTAGATTAGATTAGATTAGATTAGATTAGATTAGATTAGATTAGATTAGATTAGATTAGATTAGATTAGATTAGATTAGATTAGATTAGATTAGATTAGATTAGATTAGATTAGATTAGATTAGATTAGATTAGATTAGATTCGATTCGATTCGATTCGATTCGATTCGATTCGATTCGATTCGATTCGATTCGATTCGATTCGATTCGATTCGATTCGATTCGATTCGATTCGATTCGATTCGATTCGATTCGATTCGATTCGATTCGATTCGATTCGATTCGATTAGATTAGATTAGATTAGATTAGATTCGATTCGATTCGATTCGATTCGATTCGATTCGATTAAATTAGATTAGATTAGATTCGATTAGATTAGATTAGATTAGATTAGATTAGATTAGATTAGATTCGATTAGATTAGATTAGATTAGATTAGATTAGATTAGATAAGATTAGATTAGATTAGATTAGATTTGATTCGATTTGATTCGATTTGATTCGATTTGATTCGATTCGATTCAATTCAATTCAATTCAATTCGATTCGATTCAATTAGATTAGATTAGATTAGATTAGATTAAATTAGATTAGATTAGATTAGATTTAATTAGATTAGATTAGATTAAATTAGATTAGATAAGAGTAGAGTATATTAGATTAAATTAGATTCGATTAGATTAGATTTGGTTTGATTTTTCTTGGTTCATCAATTGAAATGTTTCAGCAAAAGTTTTAGCAAATTTAAAACGAAACTTAATGTCTACGTTTTGTTACTTAAAAAGCAATAACTCAGTTTAGTTTTAACCAAATGCACAGTGATTCGTTGCATAGACAAAATTCAAAAAATTTATAGTCTCAGAATTTAACGATTTTGATGTTGTTTGAAAGGTTAAACTCCAACTAAGAAAACCCCAAAAAATCTGTGCAAAAAATTAATTAGGTTCTATGCATAAGCGGCTCAAAGTTAAAACTTTATTCACAAAAAAATGAAAACATATATTTTCTAGTTTTTAGTCTAGTGAGTATAAAAAATTGTAAAAACACATTGTTACCAAGAAGTTGCTCACACTTTCAATATAGATTAAGAAATGATGTGGCCATTTTCGGTTTTAAAGTTTTCTCAAAATTTTGAAAGCTGAGGCTTTTACTTCGCTTTTAATTTAAAATATTTTTCTAAATTAAAAATCTGAAAATTGGCAAAACTTAGAAGAAAATATCTAAAAAGTATGTGAAAATATGTTCCTGGATTTTTTTTATTTTAAGAAGCATTGTTTCTTTGTCGGATAATGTAATTACATCCTCCGGTATCTTCCGATCTCAAAAAATAATTCAATTTGAAAAGTGGTCTAAACACCTATTTTTCGACAAAAGTATGCAATCAGCATGAAAAATGAAAAAATCTGCACAAATACAAAACATACATCTATTATTATCGTTTTTATTGCAAAACCAGAGGGTCCTAACACAATTTCTGTTACTCTTTTGGAATTATCAATGTTGACGTTACCGAATAAATGTAAAATCTGAAAAATCTAGCCAACACACTTGGAGCTATAGCTCTCCAAAAATGCCGAAATGTAAGTCTCAGGCATTGCCAAACTACAAAAGTTTAAGAAATAAAAAAGAGATTTCAATTCAGCAGACCATGATTAACTAGTATACCAAATTTTATGAAGAACGGACCACTCCTTTTAATTTTGTCCCGCGGTTGTATGAAGTCGAATCACTGTGAAATGTCATGAAATTTAGAATAGAAATCGGGTAAAGGCGAACCTTTAAAATAAATTAAACCAGCTGACAATGCGCCAACAACTTGTTTTCTTTTCCTTGAAACTAAAAACCAACTAAAGCAACCAAAAAAACATTGGGTTTGCTCAGTGGCGGCTTAAGGTGCTCGGGGGCCCGGGGCGGCGACGGCTGAGGGGGGCCCCATAAAACGGTGTAGCATAAGTTTGCGTACAAAACTAATAAGGGGAATTTCCGGTTATGCTTTTGGCTTTTTTTTTTGAAAATTTGTATTCCATTGAACAGCAAACGGACTTTTATTTTTAAACGACGAGACAAATTATTTTTAAACGTATGTATATGTGCTTGAAATTTTATAGAAAGCTATAGAATCCCAGAGAAAAAAATGAAAAATGAATAAAACTTTCGTGAAATTAGGAAAACTTTTGGGGGAGCAAATTCGTCATTTTCAAATGCCATCTTAAATCTCGAAAAAAACCGAAAATCTTGCTTCGTTACTACGATCTGGCCATTTTTTTAAGCTACCCGAGGAGGAGGATTCGATTGTCGACAAAAAATGGGCCAATCGCGTGCACCTAAAAATAAAAGTTTTTTCTAGACTAACTTTGGCCGCTGAAAACGAAACTGAAAACCCAAAAATTTTTGAAGAAGCGTTTTCCAAAAATCTTCGAAAAACGATTTTTTTCCTGTTGTTTCAGTTATGAGCACATATCTCCTATAGGAATTATCCGATTAACACGAGCTGTCCGTCGTTCAGAAGATAATACCTTAGTGGCTTTTTAGTGATATATAGATTGTCCAAATCAGATGAGATTTGGGGGAGTTACTGATGGTGAAAGTTGTAACAATGTGAATTTTTCCCAAATTTAAAAAATCATAAATTTTCGAATATTTTTTTAAAGAAAAAATAAATTATCTTCTCTGGTTTTAAAATCTAAAATGAAATATATACTATTTTAGCAAATATTAAGCCTAACATCAATAGAATTGAAAGAAAAATGATAAAGTTATGATGCAGTGAGTGAAAACACCAACTTTACATTTATTACACCGTGCGAAACAATTTTTTTTTTTGCCGAGACCCATCCAAATTTTGATATAGACGCGAAACTAGAGATAATTTATAGTATTCTGGCATAGTCAGTATTAAATTCTCTGACCCAAAAGTCCTTTTTAAAGGACTTTAACATTTTAAGGAGATACACATTTCAATATTAAATATATGCGGTAGTTCAATGATGAAGATATGGGTATCAAATGAAAGAGGGGAATTGTCTCCATTTAACTAAATCTTCTATTTTCAACTTTCAGGACCAAAATATGTCAGGAATGGAAAACATACATGTTTTGGATTTCAGTCTGTAGATTCATACATCTAAATTTTATTATATTTCAAGTTCTCAAGAAAGTTACCCCCTAGAAAACACTTTTATTTTTAGGTATATTTTTCGTGTAGAAATCTTCAGAAATGTACAGAAATATTTTATAAAACCCAGTAGCAGTGACTTTATAAAAAAAGTCCTGAAAAAACATATTTCCCCTACATAACAGCATGTAAGAAGCCATATTTAGCTTACTTACAAGGAGCATAGAATTGCCTTCGAAATCCGGATTTCCGGGACATGTGTTTTTATCCAACCAATAACACTGTGCGTGAAATTTGCCCTCAAAAATTTAGACATGGGGGGGACCTACTGGGTGAGTTTCCTATAGGTATACTGAGTTGAGATCCACCAGCCGTTTGGTAAGATTGGCTCTAGTTTATGAGAAATCCGACTTTGAAGTTTGGAAATTATCGTCGTCGTTGAAAATTATGGTAAATCGTTTCGAATATCGCTTTACTGTATTCGGCAAGTTTTAGATATTTTAACGACCAGCACATTTGCTTAAGACACCAATCCGAAAAAAATGCATTCCAACTGTGTAATTGCCATGTGTGCATTTTTTTGCGCAGCGCTACGTGGCGTATGTGGCATTTAATTATAACACTCACCGTGGCGTATGACACTGCCGAAGACAGTAAAGCGATATTCGAAACGATTTAGGACCTACTTAAGCAGCATACTTGACGAAAATTACCAAACTTCAAAGTCGGATTTCTCATAAACTAAAGCCAATCTTACTAAACGGCTGGTGGATCTCAACTCAGTATACCTATAGGGAACTCACCCAGTAGGTCCCCCCCATGTCTAAATTTTGGACTTGCACAGTGTAATTATAATAATAATAACTGTAAATTTGTTTGACTTCTACAAAGTTTAATGAGGTTAAGTAATTGTGTAATTTACACAAGTTTACAAGCAAACTCTAAGATTGCGATATTTAATTTTTAACTTAGAATTTTGTATTTGCATATTTTGCACAAAATTTTAAGTTAAAAATTGCAATCTTCGAGGGAACATTTTTTGAAAATTTGCAAACAAGTGTTATTGTTCTTGCTTTTATTGAACTGAATTTGTTATTGCCATTTCAAAGTGAATTGTCGATAATGTGTCTCTTTCAATTGATAAAAGTGACAAACGACTTAGTCTTTCATCAACCATTGTGGAGCGCAAATAGTTTTTTAAAAGTTTCAGTTTTGAAAAACTTGAAATTTTTATATAGTTACAAGCTTCTCTCGGGGGCCCCCCACAGCCCGGGGCCCGGGGCGGCCCGCCCCTCCGCCCCCCCCCGGTAAGCCGCTACTGGGTTTGCTGCATTTTAAGCACCGAATTTTCGGTAAATATTTTGTGCTAGTTTTCACTCCAGCTAGACTAAGAGTTACTCATTTGACAAGTTTACGCCACACACACAACGCCGAATGCATTGTCACTGATATCTGTTGTGCGGCTCCTGCAAGTTGGGTTGATGATGAACAGTGCGTAGGTTGTGGGTCTGTGTGTGTGAGTGCAATGTCGATGAAAATTTGTCAATGCGGCACATGTAGACACTTTAGTTATAGAGACAGTGTACAAGTTTTAGTTGTTGTTGTTGAGGTTAATGTAGTTGCTGCTGCTTTATTTGCTATGGTCGAAACTGAATTGAGTATAGTCATCAATGTTGATTGTATCATGTATTGTGCTGAGCAGAGATACTCTAAGCAATTTGGCATTTAATGTGTGCTGACTTTCTGCCTGTATTGACTATTAACACCCACACAATGAACACAACAACAAAGTAGTTGCCTCATAGTTGGATTTTATTGAAATGTGTATACGTTTGCTATTGATTTGGCTGACCCTAAACACATAAGAGGATAAACACATAATTATTTTAGGCCTTGGCGCTTATGAAAGTCGCTCACCGCAAAAGTTGTTGCATGTATAGTTCAGTGGCGCATGCAAAAGTATTTCGAAGGGTCAAACTGCTCAAATATTTACTTAACAAAAAAATTGTGTGTGTCAAATTGAACACTGAAGTTGTGTACAAAACCCGTCTTCCCCAAAATGAAATCCTGTGTACGTCACTGGCGTGGCTAATATCGGAAATTTTCCGTAATAACGTGTCATGCATGCAACATTTGGGGCCACAAATATACATTTATCACGGTGAGTAACGCTGTGCTGCCATCAATACAAACAATTTCCGTACGCCGTCAATTAATGGACACTTGTGGTAGCTAAGCTTGCGGTACTCACTATCTGTGACCACGACCACTTGAAAAGCAGTCAGTATAGTTACGAACAATTGTGAATCTCATCATTGTATAAACGCTGATTTCGTGCTCAATGCTATATTATGCACGCACACGGGGCGTATGAGTGATATTTATGTCCGCATTCAGGCATCAGTTGCAACACTTGATTATGCTGTCTGCCAGCTAGCTTTTACAGTTGCATTAGGTTACACATGTTTGTGCCAGTCAAATACGTAACATACTTTTGGGCGCACCTTGGGCTGTTACTGCATGCAGCAAAACAAACGATTACGCTTCTACTAATTCAGTCGAGTTGATGTGTGCACACTTTCAACATTTGAGGCGCACAAGAAACTTGCATAAATCGTTGGACCATGAGAGATAGGCAACAAATTGTATACTTGACTCCAAGATGCTGCACATTACGCTATAAAAGTGTTGAATATTTGACTTTGTCGTCGTTGCTCATCATGTCATGTCCGTGTGAAATATTAGCAGTCAGCGCACGTTGACGCCACAAAATGTGTTGTGGCTCTTAACAATGTCACGTAAAGGTAGAATACACAATATTTATTGTTGTTGTCGCTTTTGGTGTAAAAAAAGTGCTGCTTGAATATGAGCAGTCGGCATTGTCAGCCCATACTGGCAACAAAATGGTAGGAGGCGGTCAGCAAATACGCCTAAAATGTAGGCAAATGTCAAAGTTGGTAATCAACGGTAAGCATTTTTGTCGTATTTGAAAGACTAATAAAAGAATAAAAAAAAATGTTAACATAATACAGTTGAACCGGGCCTCCATTAACCGGGAACATCTATTAACACATTCGAGACCGATTGCACACTGTGTGTGCAATAGATTTCCGAGACTATAAGACAGTAATGTGCAATTATTAGTTATTCTGAGTAAACTAGTCGTCGAAAGAAAATTTTTCTGGAACTAATGAAATGTGTAAAGTACAGGAAAAAAAACTTGCCATTGGTTTTACTGTGTACAATACAAAGAAAAATAAAAATTCGCTCCTGGGGACCGTGTTCGAAAAAAATCGTCGTCTGGAATGGGTTAACTGGGATGCTGAGTGGTTGATTTTATACCTCTATTAACCGTGATTTACCTCTATTATCCGTGAAGCTCATGTACTTGTGTTTGTTTTTTTCCGTATAACACACATATAAATATACATATTTATTTTAAACAAATGCATTTTTTGAAATATAATAAGATTTCTTGATGCAAATGTACGTTTATAGAAGCAGTTTCACATGTTTTTATAAAAAATAAATAAAAATAATAAAATTTATAAACCTCTTTTAACCGGTATTTTCGATTATCCGTGATGAGCCCGGTCCCAAGCAACCCGGATAATCGAGGTTCAACTGTACTTGTAAACTTTTGCAAAACAATGAACGCGATGAAAAATTGCAGTAATATCTGAAAGTCGAGGATATGAATTAAATAATTTAAAAAAGATTTAAAAATAGAAAAATGTAAATAAAAAATTTTAATTGTAAATCAAATAATAATTTAACGATAACACAATTTTTCAATCATATTTGAAAGTCGAGTATTAAAATCAAATAATTAAAAAACAAGTAAATTAAATACAAAAATTTTTACATAATAGCAATTAGACGATTAGAAAATTTGTTTTATTCGAATGTCGAGTATTTAAATTAAATAATTAAAAAAATTTTAAATTCAAAATTAAATAAATTTTTAAGTAATAGTAATTAGGCGATTAAACGATTTGTCGGTCATATTTCAATGTCGAGTATTTAAAATATAATTAAAATTAAAAAAAGGAAATTTAAAATTAAAAAAAGAAAAATTAAAACGATTTTTAAATAATAGTAAATCGACCATTACAAAATGGTTAAGTGATATCTAAATCGAGTATTTAAATTAAATAATTAAAGAAAAGAGAAAATAAAATTGAAATTTAAAATTTAAAATAATTATAAATCGACGACTACAAATTTTTTAAATCATATTTGAAAGCAGAGTATTTAAATTAAATAATTAAAAATTATAAAAATTATAATTTAAAACAGTTTTAAATAATAGTAATTTGCTGATTAGAAAATTTTCCAGTGATATTTGGAAGTCGAGGACTTAAATGAATTAAATTAAAAAGGAAAATTGTTATTAAAAACATTTTTAAATAATGGTAATACTAAATTTTTCTCTAATCAATGAATGAAAAGCGAGTATTTTAATAAAATAATTACAAAAAAAGAAAAGTTGAAATTAAAAATATTTCGAAATAGTAATTCAATGATTACAAAATTTCTCATTAATATCTGAAGTCGAGGATTTGAATTGAATAAATAAAAAATGTAATTCCTAATTAAAGACAATTAACTAAAAACATTTTGAAATAATAGCAATTGGTCAATTAAAAAATTTTTCGGTCATATCTAAGAATCGAGTATTTAAATTAAATTATTAAAAAATATAAATATAAAAATTAAAAACATTTTTAAATAATAGTAAATCGATGATTAGAAAACTTTTTTAAAAATTATATTTAATACTTTTCATTGTAGGAATTTTTGCACATTTGAAAGATCATTAGAACTTCTTACAAAATCCAAAAATAAATATTTAATAACAAAATATTATGATTTTTAATTTTCCTGAATTTTCTACATTACGTTTTAACTTTTTTGACTTTGAATTTTTCATTTTAACATCTTTGTTATCTGTTTATATTGGATTACGTGACAAATGAATATTTTTGCGTAATCATCTTAATGGCATTTCATGAGAAGTTAAGCCAAGATTTTATGATAAGAAAACAGACAAAATAGCTAATAGAAGGGATCAAAAAAAAGTTAGTCATTGGTCCTAATATCATAAGAAAAAGGACATTTCATTTCTATTTCGATATACAGTGAGGAGCGGCCAATTGAGGGCACTAAAATTTATGCAGAAAAGAAGTAAATGTTGCGCCACCTTATTAGTAAAAACAAAGCCATGACTTGGCATTAGTGTCCGACCGAAACCACTTTTTTGGGCCGAAACCGAAACCGAAACCGAATATTCGGTTTTTTTTTAATATTCGGCCGAAACCGAAACCGAAACCGAAACTTTCTAGTTGATATAAAAATCACCATATCAAGCACTTTTTTCAACAAACGAATTTTACATTAAGTAAATAAAGAACAAACAAACAAACATAGCATAAATAAATAAATACTTATTAATAAAAACAATTTATTCATTTTTTAAAAACGTAAACAAGAAGAAATCACCCTTTCGTACCTTACTCGATAATATTCAAAATTAAATAATTTAATATTATATGCTAAAAAAAGAAGTTTGTTTACATTGCTGGCATCTAAATTACTCCTCCTTTTACTATATATCTGCTACACAATAAAATGTAAAAAATATTCTAGAAAGTTTCGGTTTCGGCTATTCGGCCATTTTTTGGCCGAAACCGAAACCGAAACCGAAACCACTTATTTGGGCCGAAACCGAAACCGAAACCGAATATTCGGTCGGACACTACTTGGCATCAAGTGATGGCCACCTGCTCCTATTTATGGTGAATGATTTTGCCATAGAACAATTTGCCTCAAGAGAAGCTTGTCAAATTGGCTCCCAGTTTTTGGCCAATAAGGGCGAAGGTTTCTATGAAAACGCCATAAGGGAATAACCTCCAAAACGGCAACAAGTTATAAAACAAATCAGTGCATATCTGATCTAAATCGGATCATTCCTACTTTGCTAAATTAAGCCTTAAACTTCATGCAACGAAAATGAATTTATTTTTACTGCATCTTATATTTTCGTACTTTTCAATTTAAACATTACCACTTTTACGGTAATTTTCTGTTTATTTTCTCTGCTTCCCTCACAGCCACCTGAACGACAACAAACTGTCACGTTTCGAATTGCACTCCTTTGACTGTCTACAGAATCTCACCTCGCTGCTGCTGACTGGCAATGACTTCAAGACACTGGATCCGCTCGTGCTACAAAATCTAACAAATTTAAATTACATGTAAGTGTGTTTGTTGGTGTATGGTTACATATTGTATGTATGTGTGCTGTGTGTGTGTGTGTGTTATTACTGTCGCATACGTTTCAAGGCTTCTGGTGTATAAATGTTGACACTGAGTTTAGCAAAATCTCTCTGCACAATATAAACGTTTATGGGCTTTGATTTTCTTCGACAGCTACTTTTCCTGGTTCCATTTGTGTCGCGCTGCGTTGCATGTGCGCGTCTGCGAGCCGCACGGTGATGGCATTAGTAGCACTTATCATTTGCTGGATAATCAGATACTGCGCGCCAGGTGAGTACAAACACATACGTACTGGTCCAGTTTCAGCGAGCAGCGCGCGGTGGCGTATGAGTGACATTTTTTCCATTGAAAGATTTAGACACATTTTGCTATTAATACCTAGAAGACTGTTGTATTAAATGTTTACATTCTTATGAAAATGTATGAATTAATTTATAAATATGCTTTTGGGGCAATTGGTTTTTTCAACTTTCTTTTACTAGGTGCCAGTTTGACCGGGTTTGTAATTTTTGGCACCTTTGGCAAATTAGAAACAATTTTACAAGTTTCAAGCTGACAGCTTCTGGCATATTTCTGTTTAAATTGTAATTTGTGTAATTCAACATTTTCTTCGTATGTATCAGGTCAGTCCATAAGTTCGTGCGTTTTTCTTAGGTGGTTTTAAAATAAATAAAAAAGAAGTTTTCGGTAGTTATTAATCAATAATATATTTTCCTTCATTATTTACAATGTCTTCCCAACGTTTGGGCAAATTTTTAATTCCCTGCTCAAAAAATTTTTTATCCTTGGAGCCAAAATACGCGTTGATATCCCTTTTTATAGCTTCTTTTGAGGAGTAGTTTTTATTACTCATATGGGACTGAAGTCCGCGGAAAAGGTGATAATCGCAAGGTGCGATATCCGGAGAGTATGGTGGATGCGGCATTAGCTCCCATCCGAGCTCGTTCAGCTTGCTTAAGGTCTGCCTTGCGGTATGCGGTCCTGCGTTGTCGTGGTGAAACAAAACTTTGCGTCTATTGACTAAAGACGGTCGATTTTTTTCGAGTTCTTCATTCAGTGTATGAAAATGTATGAATTAATTTATAAATATGCTTTTGGGGCAATTGGTTTTTTCAACTTTCTTTTACTAGGTGCCAGTTTGACCGGGTTTGTAATTTTTGGCACCTTTGGCAAATTAGAAACAATTTTACAAGTTTCAAGCTGACATCTTTTGGCATATTTCTGTTTAAATTGTAATTTGTGTAATTCAAAATTTTCTTCGTATGTAAATAATTGAATTTCATTTCAACTTTTAGTATGCCTGCAGACACTTGGCTCGTAATTCAGTTTAGTTGCTTGCAGTGTTGTCAAATTATTGAAAAATTTCATTTCAAGGGGAAAAGAGAGAGAAAAAGAGTTTCTCTATATTTAGGTGTGGCCAACATTTTGCTGAAATATTTTTTAAGCAAATTTTGCACTTGCCAAAACCAACGGAAATGCATGCAAAGCCAGGCTGCCAGTGGCTGTGTGTGAGTTTCTGTGTGTGTGTAGTAGAAAGTTAAAGCCGGGCCATGTTGTTGAATTTGGTTCGAAACAGTTGGTTGCTATTTGCAACCTTTGCAACTGTGTAGTTTTTTTTATTTTTGTAGTCACTTTGTTTACAAACTGTGGGTGCGCCATGACAAAAAACAAGAAACAAAAACATTATTTGACGCACAGCAAAAATGCTTTAAGCGTTTAGTTTTGTTTTATATGTCGGTTCAAAAATTGATAGAATTTTTTAAGGAAAATGAGAAAAATATTTAACATTTTGTTTTGTTTTAAATTTTAATGCAAGAATTGGTAGAGTTTTTTAAGATAAAAGAGAAAAACATTTAAAATTTTTTTTTTTTTAAATTTTGGTGCAAGAATTGGAAGACTTTTTGAAGAAAAAAGAGAAAAATAGTTAACATTTTGTTTTGTTTAATATTTTGGTGCAAGAACTGGAAGAATTTTTGAAGAAGAAGGAGAAAAATTGTTAACATTTTGTTTTGTTTTAAACTTGGTGCAAAAACTGGTGCATTTTTTTTAAGAAAAAAGAGAAAAATATTTAGCATTTTTTTTGTTTTAAATTTTGGTGCAAGAACTGGAAGAATTTTTTGTAGAAAAAGGAGACAAATATTTAACATTATATTTTGTTTTTTAATTTTGGTGCAAAAATTGGAAGCATTTTTGAAAGAAAAGGAGAAAAAAATTTTACATTTTTTTTGTTTTAAATTTTGGTGCAAGAACTGGAAGAATTTTTGAAAAAAAAGGAGACAAATATTTAACATTATATTTTGTTTTTTAATTTTGGTGCAAAAATTGGAAGCATTTTTGAAGGAAAAGGAAGCAAATATTTAACATTTAGTTTTTTTGTATAATTTTGGTGCAAGAATTGGTAGCAATTTTGAAGGAAAAAAAGAAAAATATGCAAGAATTGATTGCATTTTTGAAGGAGAAAAAGAAAATCATTTAACATTTTGATTTGTTTTAGATTTTGGTGCAAGAATTGGTAGAGTTTTTGAAGAAAAAGGGGCAACAAATTTAACATATTTACTTATATTAATTATTTATTATTTTTTTATTATTTAATTTTTTTTTAATTTTAGTGCAAGAATTGGTAGAATTTTTTAAGGAAAAGAAGACAAATATTTAAAATTTTCGTTTGTTTAAATTTTGGTACCAAAATTAATCGAATTTTTGGGCCATTGAAAAGAGTTGTAGAGAGAGAGAAACGCATTTAACATTTCCTGATCTGCTCCTCTTCTGTTTCCTCATCCTTTTCCTCTCCGACTTCTACCGTCTAGCAATTCGTTGAATTTAATCTGTTGTCTTTAATGTCGTTGCATGTGTGGCGATGTGTTTTGGCCTTTGGCGTTGTGTTGACGCTTTTCAGTGTCTGGGTCATGGCAGCGGTGGCTACGGTTGGCAATGTGCTGGTGCTGCTCGGTCGCTACTTCTACAAATCGCGCAGCAATGTCGAGCATTCGCTGTATTTGCGGCACTTGGCGGCCAGCGACTTTCTCATGGGTGTCTACTTGGCAATAATTGCTAGTGCGGACATTACATTTCGCGGCCAGTACATTGTGTACGATCAGGAGTGGCGCTTCAGTTCGTGGTGCGCCTTTTCGGGTGAGTCAACTACACACAAACACATAAATCAAACATAAAGCTATAAGGAAATTCGTTGTTATGCTTTTTGTTGCAGGATTTCTGAGCACATTCAGTTGTCAATCATCAACATTGCTGTTGACGTTAGTCACATGGGATCGACTGATGTCAGTGACACGACCGCTTAAGCCACGCGATACTGGCAAAACGAGGTAGGTGGTGATGTGAAAGGGTTGGTTGGTTAATAGTTGTGTTGCAATTTTCACAAAAGTTTTTGTTGTTTTACAGACATTGAAAAAATGTATTAGTTGTGCTTATCAGTTTTCACGCTGCAGTAGTTTTCGATGTAATTTTCTGCACGCAGTCTTTGCGTGTTGCGTGCCACGCTGACAGCCGTCGCTATGTCATAAGCAATCAAGCCAACACTTGGCGCAATCATAGCGCAAGTTATGACCCCCAGGCCAACACTTGACGCTGACTGCTCTAACCTCTGCAACACAACTTGTAACTTGGAATCATATTTTGGCGCTGCTCACACTCAAAAAGGCAAATAACATTCGTCGTGGTGCGTGCGGCCAACGCAAATCGCCTTGAACCCATGAATTGTACAATTCGCACGACCCATGCAAATCTCCAATGCGCCAACGTGTCAATAGAGAATTTTTTCATTCATTAACACGTTGCGACTCGTTTCCGCCCCTTTGGAGTTGGCAACATTTGCATAATGTTTGAGTTTTCGTTTCCTTTTTTGGTGTCCGTTCTTGTTTATATTTTTCAATATGTGGTTATTTTCATTTTGCTTTCGATTGCCAGTTTGTTATTGTTTCTACTTGTATTTGCAGAATTGTTTTGCGTCTGGTGCTGCTGTGGGGCGTGTCCTTTGTGCTGGCCGCCGTTCCGCTGATGCCGTTGCCATACTTTGGGCCGCATTTCTATGGAACGAACGGTGTCTGTCTGTCGCTGCATATACACGATCCATATGCCAAGGTGCGTTAATAGCTACAAATACAATGACAACACAATTTCTGCATCCATATGTGGACACTAGCAATAACTAAGATTAATAACAACAACAACAACAACAAAAAAATTAAAAAAATGCTGCAAGTTAAGCGAACAGTTGAAAAGGCAAATACTGTACAGGAATCTTTCTTGTGGTTGTTGTTGAGGTTATTATTATTGTTGTTGTTATTGCTTTTGTCATGCACTCACTGAACATTTATAGCTAAATTTGCTTTATTTGTTGCGCTCATTTGAATTTGAAATTGTTTTGTAAATATTGGTTTTTTTTATTGTTGCAGGGTTGGGAGTACTCGGCCGTGCTGTTCATACTCGTCAATACACTGTCGCTGATTTTCATCTCGATCTCATACATACGCATGCTGCAGGCAATACGCGACTCGGGTGGCGGCATGCGCAGCACGCTGAGCGGCCGCGAGAACGTTGTGGCCACCAGGTCAGTTTTGTACTCACATGTAACTAAAATTCAAAAATATTTTATTCAAATTACATTTTCAATGCTCCACAGATTTGCCATCATTGTGACCACAGACTGCGCCTGCTGGCTGCCAATAATTATTGTCAAACTGGCCGCGCTGTCAGGTAAAGTTGTGCCATTTTGCATTCATTACGCTGCACAGTGGGTCAGAGTTAAATATTTTCCCCTTCCAGGTTGTGTCATATCACCGTCGCTCTACGCCTGGCTGGCCGTGCTGGTGCTGCCCGTCAATTCCGCCTTGAATCCGGTGCTCTATACGCTCACAACGGCCGCTTTCAAGCAGCAGCTGCTGCGCTACTGCCAGGCCATGCCCACCTCATGCTCGCTAATGACCGATCCGCGCTCGCAAACGCAGACCGCCTTCGACTCGGGCCTGAGCATGAGTTTGGGCCATTTTGGCAGCAATCACACCTCGTCCGGCCGCAAGCGTTTCCAGCATCATCGCATGAGCTATGTATGAGGACGCGCCGAGCGCGCCGACTGGGAGCGCGAGCAGCGCTGGCGCGAGACTGTCTTATAGCATAATCAACAACATGGGTGTGGCGCACACTGTGCACGAACGGCACAGAAAGCATTTGAGTTTTGAAAAAAATAAAAAAATTAATAAAAAAAATTTTTCACTTTAAAAAAATGCCAAATTTTTCATATGTAAAAACTTGTAAAAAACAGATCACACAAGTTTTTCTCATGTGGTGTGCCACATAGTTGCATTTTTCTATAAGCATCTCCGCTTTGACATACAAACAGACGGACTTTTTATTGTATATAGACAACTAAACAATTGTGTAAAATTATTATAAAATAATGGTAACTAGAAGCAAAGGCACACTTCATCCGTTTCATAACCGTTCATGCATTAATTCAACCGTTTTTTTATCGGCCGCGATAGCCCAGTGAGCAGCGCACTGGCTTCCCATACCAGAGGCCGCAGGTTTGGCGAAACACTCATTTACTTATATCGCTACTTCTAGCGCGCTGGCTGGCTTCCCATACCAGAGGCCGCAGGTTCGAATCCCAGCGTACGCTGGTGAAACGCTCATTTACTTCTATCGCGCTGGCTTCCCCCATACCAGAGACCGCAGGTTCGAATCCCAGCGTAGACTGGTGAAATGCTCATTTATTTCCTTCCATTGCTAATTCATATGAAAAAGATGAGAATTACAAGAATCGCCCGAGCCCGGCGGCAATGTTAAATGAGCTGGAAATGTGTGTTGTGTGAACACTGTTTGGAAAAAACAGTATTGCTGCATACACATTTCAAAAACGGGGTAATATTTGGTATCGCAGTGGAGCTTTTACAGAGGCAGCCACCATAACCAACCCAATCTTATTCACATTTTTTAAGTGCATTAAGTTTCCAAACAGTTTATAAATACAGTTAAAAAATACATAATTTTCATACAAAAATAAAATAATTTTGATTATTAAAACAACTAAGAACGAGTAAATTGTAAAAAATTGTGTCAAATATCTTGAAAAATAAATAATAGAATTAAATATCTTTCCAAATAAAATAAGAAAAGGTAATAAAATAAGGTATGAAATAAATAAGTTGAAAGATGAGGTTAAAAATTTCCTGACAAACTGGATTCAATTCTATATGCAAATATATAAAAATGAAAAACTTCTATGCACAAATAAATAAAAATTAAAAATGTGTACGAAAACTAGGAATTCATGAAAATGTAATATAGAAGTATATAGAAATGAAGTACATTTGTTTTATATAGAAAATAATATAGAAGTAAAATGAATTAAATTAATAATGTAGAACTATATTGAAATGAAGTAAATTCGCTTTATATATTTGTATATAGACACATAAAACTAATCAAACAGCTGATGTGTGCCTTCACTTCAAGTTTAATGTTTGTATTATACTTAAAAAAAATGAACTTAAAATTTACTTCAAGTAGAAAATTGTTCTTAATACAAGTAAGAAAACAAATGTATTTATTTTTAATGGAAATTATGGAAATATTCCAACGAATGTTGTGATTTTAAAGTATTATACACTTTATATTTGTACATAAAAATAGTCTATAAGAATGCATATTTATTTATTTGTACGTTGTAAATATGTTTAGCCAGCTAGGGCACTCTACACTTGGCAACTGCTGTTACTACTACATGATTCTCAATACTTAAAAATGCTCAAAATACTTACTTGTTGAGAAATTTAAAGTTTAGAAAAAAATAAATTAATATTATTAGCAGTGAAGCACAGAATTTTTTTAAATTGGGTAGGGAAAATCTTCATTTTGTTGAAATTTGAACACTGCCAAAGCGAGGAGATTAAAAAAAGTTGGCAATCCTAAATTTGGTCTGAAAACTTAAGTGCTGCTGTTAAATTGGTTTGGAGATTAGCTAAAAATGCAGGGTCATTCATTCGAGTGTACAGCAGCACAGCTTTCGACAGTTTGAAGGTTGTTGGAATTAAGACTTCATTTGATGTTTGAATTTCCAGTGTTAGGTGTGGGTGGTTTTTTCTATTGGGTGTTCGTTGGATACTTGTGTTGTGTGTGTGTGAGCTTGGCTGGCTGCTTTCTTCTATATGAGAAGACACTTTTTTAAAGGGCTTCTTTGACACATACGGCGGCCCCCGTTTAGTGATGCGCAACATACGTCACACATCTGTTTGAAATGTGTATGCATGCAACAAACTCTGTTTTCAACATGTGTGTTGTCCCAATGCAACATACAGCAGTCTAACGTCGATTCTAAAACACGTGATTAGTGGTGGGTGATGAGTGGGGTTTTTTCCCTTCATTCCTTTTTTTCTTCCAATATTCACAACTTTCCTTTCACAGACTATTCTTGGAGGTTGTTTTTGTTTTGTTGTCCGATTCTTGTAATTCTCAATCATTTATTTTTTACAGAAGCAGGAGACGTTTTCAACCAGCCTACGCTGGGATTCGAACCTGGCTCCTCTCTCGCATGGGAAGCCAACGCGCTACCCGCTGGACCATCGAGGCCAATTAAACACAGTTAGTGGGAACTTACTTTCATGTTATAGTGACTGCCATGCCGTGAAACGGTTTTTAATTACTATACACAGTGCTGCCAACTTTTCATTTTCAGAAACCCACATTTCAGTGTTGTAAAGTTGCTAAATAAAATACAGTGTTGTATAACACGGCAGTTATATACAGTTTTGAATGTTTTAATTTAATAATTGTTTAATTGCTTAATTAATTTTTTAATTAAAATTAAATACATTTTAATTAAAAGTTTTAAATTACAATTTATTAAATGTTTTTTTTTAAAACAAAGCACAAAAACGCATCATGCACCAAAATCAATATTTTCCGAATTATGATTTTAAAAAAACACGAAATTTAGTGCGAAACGCACTAAGGTGGCATCATTGGCTATACACGAAAAGTGACATTTTAGTACATCACTAACTGTCCCGCAGTTTGGAAATCATTGCCATTTTAGAAAGAAAAAGTTGCAGTAAAGAATTTGCTTGCCCATTGAAAGCCAATGGGAAGACAATTTTATTTAGTGGACAATAATGCGTCTCAAACTGTATGAAGAAATTACAGTGTCTGACAAACTGTTTTTGGAGCTGCCATGCCGTAAAATAGTTTGAACACCATGCCAAGGCGTGTCGAAATGACTCCATTGAGTTTTTTTTTAATTATTTTATTTTATGACTTTCTGTTTTTAGTGAATTTTACTATTTAAAAAAGCCAATGCTAAATTATTATTATTAAAGCTAAATAAATTTTAAAAAAATTACTACAAACTAAAAATATTATTAAAAACAGTTGCCCATATTTTCTCGAGAACTTCTCTCACTGAAAAGGGACCAGATGAGAACCATGATTGGTGTTCGGCTGAGTTACTGTTGAATTTGCACAACGGGCGCAGGCAATGCCGGGTTCCGGGTTCTAGTTCAAATTTTCCCAAATCCTTCATAATTTAAGCCTTTACACTAAATATAAAATAAAAACTCAATATTATTGAAATTTTTTTTTCAAATGATTTTCATATATTTATATATATAGTTTTTGTTCGTTTTTGTATTAATGCATTTATAATTATTTTCAAATCACTTTATTTTGCATTTATAAATTCAGATATTTCATTATAAATATTTTAACTAACATTATGCATAACTGACATATGTGAGTGTTTGTGTTTTTTGTTCGTGTTTGTTTGTAGGTGTGTTTGTTGTGTGCGTGTGTTTTAGTGTGTGAGTGTGAATTTAGTGTGGCTTTGTATGCAGTTTCGCATTAATGATTATGTGTGTTGTATTTTAGTTTATTTCTATTAAAAATTAAACCATATACTTTTTTTATTGAGACTAATGTAATTAAACACACCAGAAATGTAACAAAAAAATTATTAAAAAAATTAACAAAAAATAATATTAATATAATTTAAAAACTATATAAAAAGGTTTTTTATAGAGATTCATGAAATTAAAGACAAGAAATGTAAAAAAATCATGTAAAAATTATAAAATATAATTTTAAAAATATTTAAACTGAAATTTTTTTATAAAGTGCATTAGTCTTTATTAGCACAAGATATGTAACAAAAAAAAAAGTATAAAAAAATTAATACAAAATAATAAAATATAATTTCAAATATAAAATGAAATTTTTTTCTAGAAACTAATTCAATTAAACACAAGCGATTTAAGAAAAAAAATTATACAAAATAAATAAATAAAAATATATATTAAAAACTATATAAACTGAAAAATTTTTTTTAGATTTACAAAAAAGAGAAATTTACAAAAAAGAATAATAAAAAATTACCAAACAAATAATTAAATATCATTTAAAAAATGATATATCATTAATGCAATCAAACACAAGAAATGTAAAAAAAATATTAAAAAAGTAATGACAAATAAAAACAAATAATTACAAAATTTTTTGAAAATTAATATAAAATAATTTAAAAACACAAGAAATGTAAAAAAATACTAAAAAAGTAATGAAAAATAAAAAAAATCAAAAAATAATTTAAAAACTGTATAAAATGAAATTGATTCTTATAGACATGTAAGAAAAAAAATACTAAAAAATAATAAAATATATATAAAACACAAAATAAACAGTTTTTACAGGCTACTGAAATTAAACAAAACAATTATTAAAAATTAACTACAAATAATAAATTATAGTTTAAACAATACGTCAAATGACAATTTTTTCAGATATTTTCAGAGAAATTTAACATTAAAAATAATAATAAAAAATTAATAAAAAATAATTAAATATGATTAAACAAAATAAAATTAAAAACGTATTGTATATATATGTTTTGTTAAACAGAGGCAATGTAACAAAAAATTTAATGAAAAATTAGTCAAAAATAATAAAAGAATAATTTAAAAACTATATAAAATGAAAATTTGTTGTAAGAAAAAAATTAATACAAAATAATAAAATGAAATTTAAAAAATATATAAAAGAAAACATTTGCTTTTATGGAGACTAAAGAAATTAAGCACAAGAAATCTAACAAAAAATGTTTTTAATTTATAAAAAACTAAATAAACTAAAATTTTAATAATAAGTAAAACTTAAAATCATTAAAATCATTTTAACAAAAATAAATAAAAAATTAATAAAAAATAAAATATAATTTGAAAAAAAAAAAAAATACAAAATTTTTAGATTTTAGATTGTAGAGAATGCAATTAAATACAAGAAATTGTAACAAAAAATATTAAAAAATTAATGCAAAATAATAAAATAATTTTAATTTTAATAATTGACTGGCACGACAGCCCGCTTACGCGAGACTAAGGCCTAGCTTCCCGCAACTACCCGTGTTGTGCGTGTGAATTTGTACGCGGGTTGAAGGGACCTACAGTTTAATGCCGGTTCCGAACGGCAGGTTGGGAGCTTTTTCATAAGCAATTTTTACTCTCAGAGGTTTGCCATTTCCAGCTGAGAGGACAGCCACCGAAAGAGAAAACGAGTTTTCCCGTTATTTTTTTTTTTAGGTGTTATTACAGGCAGTATTTGAACCTGAGGTTGCTGCCTGCGACTCGCGGTCCAACGCACTAACCAACTGAGCTGAACTGAGCCGCCGTCTGCCGTAATTAAATATAATTAAATTATAATAAAATATAATTTAAAAAATATATGAAATGAAAAATTGTTTGTGTAGAGACTAATGCAATTAAACACAAGAAATGTAAAAAACAAAGTTAATAAAAAAGTAATAAAAAATATTTAATTAATTGCATTAGTCTCTAAAAAACATTTTATATTTTATATATTTTTTAAATTATATTTTATTATTGTGCATTAATTTTTTAAATATAATTAAAAGAAATTATACAATATGACAAATTTTCTGTGTAGAGACTAATGCAAGAATTGTAACAAAAAATTATTTAAAAATAAATATAAAATAATAAAATGTATTTAAAAAAATATATAAAATGAATAATTACGCATTTCTGGCAGCTTTTAGTGACTTTAACTAAGCAGCAGTGAAATGATTAAATAATTCAATTAAAAATACTATTGAAATATTAAACGGAACATAAGTAATCAACTGGACTTTGCAGACAATTTGCTGCTTCAAACTTAGGCTAATAGTGACATTAGAACAAATTGCAAGTTATATAAAATTGAATCAACTGATAGATAACCTAATCAACTGTTACATTCTTCCTTCTATGCGTATGTACAGTACTTAAAGTAATTGCTAAATAATGAGAGGAATAAGAAAAAGGAATTACTAACTGACTCCAGGCAATCAACAAAAGCCAACAATTGGCCAAGCAAAAGAACACAAATTTAACTAAAAGCGGAGCTACTTTTTACAAAATTATTATGTTTTAAACTTATTTTCTTAAGTATTTTATTTATATGATCTTCAATCGGCATTTTTTCGTGTATTTTTGCGCATTTTTATTGTAAAAACTTAAGTGTAATGATATTGTTTTACTGCTACTCTAGCAACTAATTTAGTGTATTGCTTAGGTGTACGAAGTTTAGCATTGAATTTTTGCTCTTTTTTAAATTAAATAAATTTTTTTTAATTGTATATCTTCATATGTGTCACAATTCAAACGTATCAACGCTTTATTTTTGCAAATTGCAGATTTCATCATCAACTTGCACTTAGAATAGATCTTTTTTACACATTTCACCTTAAATCGTGTCTTATAACGCCATCAGTCTTTAAATTAGGGATTACGAATTTTGTTTTTTATATCTATGTATTTTTTTTTTTAATAATTTTTGCATATTTTTTTTAACTGTTTGTTCGTCTTTTGTTGACACAAAATTAAGAAGGTTTACTTTTCGTTTGTTGCATGAAATTCCCAGTGGATTTCCTTTCAAATGACATTTTGTGACACAATGTTTGAAACAAAGAGTGTGCAATGCATGTTGCTACATTTTAATTAGTATGTTACAAATGTAATACAATTTAATGTTATAGTGAAATTTTTACAACGTTTCTGCTGTGTAACAAACTATGACTCACATTTTGTTTTTGTTTATACTTTTGCTTTGTCTTTATTTTTTTTTAACTAAACAAACAAACAATGAACTATGATTGAATGCGTAAATTTTTTTGTTACTTGAAGGCACAATTTGAATAGATTTTCTTTCGATTTTACTCACGTCTGGTTCTTTGCTTAACCATTAACACTTTAATGTTGCATTACATTTGACCTTTTGTAACCTTAGGCTTATTTAATTTTAAATATTAAAATGTTGTTTTTAACTTTTCGTTTTGCTCAACAGTTGACAACAGTTTCTTACGCTCGTGTTTCGTTTTACATAAATTCAACTCATGCAAATAACATTTGCTAAAAATAAAATCTTTTGTGTGTATTCTCTTCTTTTATGTTTTTTTTTGCTTTTCATGTGTTTCTGTAAAATATGCAGAAAATTGTCTTCTTTTGAATTTGTTAAGTACCACAATTATTAAATTAATTTAGTTTCACTAATAGGTTAGGTTAAGTGGTAGAAGGCAGCCATTTTGTATGTTGCAGCGGCACTAGGAGCAGCGGCTTGTGGCGAGAGCAAGAACGGGAGAGAGAGAGAGAGTGGCAACAACAAGGAAGAGGCCATGAGTCATGAAAGAGCGTAAACTATGATTGATTTATAGTTGGTGACAGCTTCAAGTGCGAAAGAGATGAATGAAATCGATGGCGGGGATATTAATTTAGAGCAGAGGTCGGCAAAATTGACAATGAGATGGTGTTAGTGAGCGCAGAGTAAGTTTTCTACACTGTATAAAATTAAACCGAAAAGCGAATAAGAAACCAATCGCCAACACAAAAAAGCATACACACAAAAACTAGAACAACAAAAGCATCTATTTTTTTCATACATATAATTTCTTGCAGGGTACACAAGACAAAAATCAACGCAGCCACTACACGTGTTGCTTCGTTGCTGTCTGAACAACGACTGATTGAAAGAGTGTAAGAATGCGTGTGCTGAGCGTACTGCTCGTATGAGTAAGCTTTGCCGACCAGTGATTTAGAGGGACGGCACGGGGACGTGATACAACATGTTAAGTAAGGTGGTTGATGGAAGTGATCCAAGGCAAAATCATTTCCATTATGGTACCACTGGATCATAGAATCCCTTCTTTAGTTGGTGACAGCTTCAAAGGTAAAAAAGATATATGGCAGATGTAGTCAGAAGGTTGAACAGAAGTGTAATTCTTGCCGAGATACACTTAGACCAAATTATTCCCATTGCGGTATCACAAGATGTCTGAATCCGTTCAGGGAAAGTTTCCGTATGATAGAAATGAATGGAGGGACACACTACCACAGATTCTCTGAATCTTTTCAAGTATAAACGAGATGGATGGAGGGACAAGTACGAAGGTAAGAAAGTTAATGGAAGTGGTAGCTCTTGGACGAGCAAAAACTCAGGCCAAAGTATTCATAATGTGATACCAGAAGAACTCTGCATTCCTTCTTTAGTTGGTGAAAGCTTTAAGTGTGAAAGAATTTGATGGAATAGTACCAAATTATTCACATTGTGGCCCCACAAGATCTCT
Source organism: Melieria crassipennis (assembly GCA_963668005.1). NCBI lineage: Eukaryota > Metazoa > Arthropoda > Insecta > Diptera > Ulidiidae > Melieria > Melieria crassipennis. The sequence continues at coordinate 54,284,223 of OY764962.1, read as the reverse complement.
GAATCCTTTCTTTAGTTGGTGGAAGCTTCAAGTGCGAAAGAATTCGATGGAATGAATCTCTGAATCCCTTTAGTTGGTGAAAGCTTCATGCGCGAAAGAATTGGATGGAATGAATGGCATACTTATTCCATGAGGAGGGACAGGACACAATATGGTAGCCAGGTAGGTAGGTACGTGGGTAGGTGGACATGTAAATAGGTAGGTAGAAGTGGTAGCTCTCGGACAAGAACACACTCGTCACAATAGGGCCAAATTGTTTTTATTGTGGTACCACAGGATTGCGAGACCCCTTCAAGTGTGAGGGAAACAGATGGGCTGAATGGCAGAGATATGCAACTAGGAGGCAGAGAGCATAATATAATAGAAACGCGGGCAGTTGGGAGGGAATGTAGGTATGAACGTATGCACGAAGGTAGGTGGTAAAATAGTCTGGACTGTTGATAGGATGTTGGGTAGCAATGTAGGAAGTTTGATATGAACGTGAGAAGATGTCAAGAAATTGTGGCTCTCGGACAAGAACACATACAGGTCAAATTATTTCCATTGTGATACCACAGAATACTTGAACTTCTTTATTAGTTTGTGAAAGTTTCGACTGCGAAAGCCATAGATGGGTTTGATACCAAAGATATTCAATTAGAAAGGAGAGGGAGGGAAGGGAACTCGGAAGGTACCTGTCTGTTTGGTAAAGTATCAAAGGAAAACATCCGACAACAGCCGGCCTCGATAGTCCAGTGGGTAGCGCGCTGGCTTCCCATACCAGAGTCCCCAGGTTCGAATCCCAGCTCGTTCTGATGAAACGCTCATCTAATTCTATGGCTATTCGAATGAGAATTATAAGAATCGCTAAGTGCGCTCTTGGCAGGCAATGGCAAAAACCTTCAAGTGTGAAAGAAAAAAACTACCAACCCCCTTTCCCCAACCGCTTGAAATGTGTGTTGTAACACATGTTGGACAGTTTTGCATACGCATTTCAAGAAAACGGGTGAAATATGTGGTATCACAATGGGCCTCTAAATATCTCCGAGTGTTTCTCTTACAGAGGCAGCCACTGGAACTCAACCTAACCTAACCTAAACATCCGCATGTGGTTCTGGTGACCCATTCTAGTGTGAGTGGAGGGGAAACAACTACGCTCGGAAGATTCAAACGCACAGATTATTTCTGTTAAGACTTTCCTTTCTATCCAGGTAAAGCCTTCCTTACACTCTCTCCTCACGGCTGATTCTAGGTGATCCTTGCAAGAAACTTATTTTGTACGATTTCGAGAACAGAAATAGAAAAACTTTGAGCATGTGAAAAATAGACAATACCACAACTTACACAGAGATTTTTATGGGCTAGAAGGTCCCCAAGTGAAAATTGATAGCTTCGCTATACACCGACATATAATCAGCTATATCAGACATGTAGTCAGCCTGGCTGGCCTCAAAAATGTGCAAAATGTGCTGGGGTTGAGGAGTTCGCTGATCTCAGTGTCCTGATGTTTAGTCAGTAGTTCATTGACCTTAAAGGTTTTCAGAATATCCTCGTGTATAGTCAGTAGTTCGCTGAACTCAGAGATTTACTGAATATTCCAATGTTTATTTAGAAGTTCACTGAAGAGAGATTTCCTGAATGTTTTGATGCTTCGTCAGCAGGTTTCTGAAATTTTCACTTTTCCCTTAGTGACCTTTCCGGCCACGAAAAATCTAACTTGAAAGAGCAGGTTTTATCAACCCATGAAGAAAATATTTCCTTTCATCACCTAGTCGCCACCTTGCCAGCTACCCTCGCAGAACTCTCCTCAAGATTATCAAAACAAGTCATTGCTGCCGCCCGTAGCCACTGCCGTCGACATTGTCATTGCGGCCACCGCATAAACTTCCCGTTCGTTACCCCTCTCACCAGAGTCCCAATCAGCACCGCTAGTGGTGCTACTAACACCACCGCTGCCGCCACCGCCACCGCCGCTGCTGCCCTCCACCGCCGACCCCTTGCCGCCCAATGCCCAGGTGGTTGCCGCCCACCACTTGCCCAGGAATCACCGTTCGTTGGCATGCGTCGTCGAGCCCACACCGACGCCGCTACTGAACAGCGGACGCCGAAAGAAGCCGAGCGTATCGAGCGTCTTGAAGGTGCGACTTATCAGCTCGTCCTTGTACTTCCAGATGGTCTTGTCCTCCACGGAGTTCTCGCGGTATTCCTCGCACGACTTCTTCAGCGTCTTGACACAGTCGGCGCGATAGTGCTGCAGCTGTGCATCGGTCGTGTTCACCGGATACGACTTGCAGGCGCCGCCCAGACACGCCAGCGGAAAGTGATTGTGTACGGTTAGGACGCGCTCCGGATTGTGGAAGCACTTGACATACTGATTGGGCTTGGTGTAGTTTTTGGCGCGATGCACATGCTGCAGCATGTGCATGTACTTGGGAATGTCCTTGTGCCAGCCGTGCTCGTGCTGCTGATCGTCCAGAAAGTAGACGTTGCGGAAGTTGTAGCTGTGGTAGCCGTCCGGCTTGATCTTGAGCGAATCGGGCACGACCTTCTCCATCAGTTCGGACCAGAGCGCCAAGTTGCCCTTCGGCATGATCACCTCGTCGATGTCGAGTAGCGCAATGTACTTGTACAGGTAGAGATTCTTGTACAGACAGTCGTTGTACGGTATGACCTCGTTCTGACGCTTGTGGTTTGTCTTCTTGGTGAGGTACAGATGCTGGAAGCCGGGCACGTTCGGCTGGCCGCCGGGCAGCGTCAGCGGTATGACCTGTACCTTGCCCTCCTGTTCGTAGTGCGTCAGCACTTTGGTGATGTTCGGATGCACTTGCAGATTGTAGAAGTAGATCTTGTCGGCGCCGAGTATGTTCAGCATCTCGATCCATTCGATGAGGCGCACGGACAGATCGTCGTAAAGAAAGTCCAGACCCTTTACGCAGACGGCAAAGCCCTTCTTCTGATCGTCGGGTGGCCGATTGTAGATGACACGCAGATTGTTGGTGGCCGTGTCGCATTCCTTCTCCACCATCGAGACCGAGCTGGGCACGACGCCGTGGAAAGGCTTCGGTATTTGACATGCAATTAGGTAGGGCTGGTAGATGCCCTGCTTGTAGTTGCCCCACTTGTTGTACCAGATGTACTTGTACTCGAACGTCTTCACAATGAAGGGTTCCTTCTGGCCATCGAACCAGAACTGACAGAATGTCTTCACTTTCGGCTCGATGCGATCGATCATGCCTAGTATGCGCACTGTGGGTCCCAGCAGCGAGGTCTTTCGTATGTCGTAGTAGGCGCCAAACAGCTGAAATGTGCCGTTCGAGGTGCGCATCGTTTGCCAGTAGATGTTGTTGAACTCCAGCTCGAAGATGGATGGATATTTGGCGCAGGTGGAGGATTTTTGTTGCAGGAAATTTTTGTTTTTGCTCCAATAGGCAATCGGCAGCGAGGGAATGCGCGATTCAACGTCGCGCACAAGCTGCTCGTCGTCCATGGCTGTAAGAAAGAGAGGAAGATAAGAAGATGAGAGATGAATGATGTGATCAAGAAAGACTTGTGTTGGGTTAGCGAGTTAGATAAGGTTAGGTTGAAGTGGCTGTACCTATGCTGAAATATCTGAGCGCAGAGGAATGATGTGTCTGACAAAGTATACACCTAGGTGAGGCGTTTTAAACTCTACGATAGACCAACCGACCCACTGTTAATTTGCTTAGCTTCATTAAACTATCAGAAATGATGATAGACCGTCAGATATCGATATGGCTTCAAGTATTAGAAGAGCCAGCGAACCTTCAGTTCCTCCTTCAGTTTCAGACTGATCAACGGGTAGTTAATGCTTGGCTTTATTAAGAGATCAAAGGGGTTTGAACTCTGAGAAAGACTGATCAACCAACAGTCAAGGGAGCTACTTGGCTTTATCAAGAGGTCGTGGTTTAAACTCTGAGAAGGACTGATTAACCGACCGACCAAATGGTTTTATTAGGAGATCAATGTGGTTGAAATTCTAAGAAAGGCCGATCTATTAAGAGCTTAGGGATCGACTTGGCTTTATTAAGATATCGAAGTGGTTTAAACTCTAAGAAAGGTCCACTGATCGCTAGATAAAGGATCTACTCAACTTTATGAAAAGATCAAAGCGATTTAAGCTATACGAAAGACAAATCGAGCGACAGTTTAGGGATCCACTTGGCTTCTTCCGGAGATCGAAGCGATTTAAACCTGAAGAAAGTCTAATCAATCGATACTTAAGAGATCTACTTGGCTTTATTAACAGATCAAAGTCGTCTGACCTCTGCGAACGACTAATCGATCGATTTTAAGGAATCTATTTAGCTTTATTAAGAGATCGAAGTGGTTTAAGTTCTACGAAAGTATAATCGATCGACGGTTTAGGGATCCACTTGGCTTTATCCGAAGGTCGAAGCGCTTAGAACACTAAGAAAGACTGATCTATGGGCAGTTATGGGACTTACTTGGTTTTATTAGGAGATCGAATTGGTTAAACTCTAAAAAATACCAATTGTCCCACAGTAAAGAGATCTACTTAGCTACATTACGAGATCGAAGTGGTTTAAGCTATATGGCTAGTGGTTTAAGACTGATCTACTAACAGTTAAGGAATCTACATAGATTCATTGAAAAGTCACAGTGGTTTGAACTCTCACAAAGGATGATTGCAGTGATTAAAATTCTTAGAAAAGCTAATTGGTGGATAATTAATTTATCTACTTAACCATGGCTCATCTTCATCAAGCGGTCGAAGTGGTTCATACACTTAGACCGATCGAACAACCGACAGTTAAGAGATCTTATAGGGTAATGAGTTCAAAGTGGTTTCAATTCTGACAGCTTAAAAATTCAGTTTGAGCCTTAGGAACTCTCAATAGCCTTTTAAATATAACCTACTATTTAATTCCACAGCTTTCTTAAAATATTTTCTTCTACTTCGAATTCATATCTTGTGTCAGCACTTACCTGTACGATTATCAACCAATATCTCGGACGGATCGAAGCGATCTGTTGTTGTCGATGTGGTCTCGGCATAGCGCAACATGTCCTTCTGCAGCAGTATGCGTCCGCTTAGCGGCACTGCACTGTACTCCTGCGGCACAATGTTGGTGCCGTGCATCTTGAAGAGGCCAATGATGACAAACGACCAAACGCAGAGCGAGAAGAGTATTCTCAGAATTATCTTAGAACTGGGCATTTTGTGTTGTATTGAATCAATATTTTTCCAATATTTTTATTAAGTTTTCTGCTTCTCTTCTTCAGCACTGTCCACCTGTTCCGTTTTCTAGGCGCACTTGCAGCGTTGTACAGTTTTGCGCTCCAGTGTGTGTGGCTTCACTGTGTTTTTTCTATGCGTAGCCGATCATCGGGCAGTGCGCTCTGCAATCAAAAGTTTGGCGCTAGAGAAAAGGAAGAAAGAAGGAAATAAACACAACAATTAGCATGTTTTTGTTTTACTTTTTTTCGAATTTAATTATTTAAGCGCTTCATCACATAGTCGAACAAAATTTTGTAAAACTTGTGTAAACTGTTTGTCGTTGTAATAATAGTCATTGTTATTGTTATTGTGTTCAATAATGGTGTGTGTGGTGTTAAATTGGCATTTAATGTGTAAATGGCGAATGATGGGAAAAAAGTCCAAAGCGTGTGGCTCGAGGAAGTCGTGAATGAATGAATGAATGGAGGCGGCTCGAAAGAGCAGAAAAAACTGCGCCGTCATGTTGTCTGCAAAGTATTTGAAAGCGCGTTGGCCGCACTGCTGGGCGCATCAATAAATAACACTGTGCAACAGTAATTAAAACAAATATATATTTTTTATATGAAAAATGTTCGATATGAATAAAAGATTTTTTATTTCCAGTGAAGTTTAGAGGATTTTCGAGTGGAACAAACACTTCAAGGAGTTTCAGAAAGTATTTTAATGGTTCTATAGAGACAATGTTTCCAATTATAATCAATTAATTGATTACTTAAAATACTTTTGAGATTGAAAAGATTAACTTGGACTTATAGCTCTGTGAATTTTGTATAAAGATTATTTAGAAACATACAGAACAAGTATAAAATTATGATATCAATTGAATACAAAAGTTGTACTTTCGCTCAATAAAATCATAAAAAAAATAAATAAATACAATTTCATAAAATTTATTGAAAAAATTCTTCTTTTGGTTCAAAATCAGAGGTAAAAAATGCGTCTTAAATGTTTTAAGAGGTAAAATCATCATCCATCCTTATTCAAATTTCATAAAAAAATGCAACTCAATATATTTCCCATGCTCTAATATTCCAGTGTTCCAACCTTCTTTGTACATAAGCAAATACTTGTATAAATAGTATGTAAAAATGAATTTACTTTCTCTTCTGTGTTTGAACTCTGTCGAATAAAGAACCTTGCAAACCTTCTAACAGGCTATGGGCCCAGGCCGACATTGACTTTGAAAAAATAAAACAGTTTTAATATTGATTAATCGTTGTCGTGTATAAAATGAGTTCCGCCGCGCTGTACGCTATCGAAAAGTTAGATGATAAAAATTATACATCGTGGTCCGTCCATATGAAAAGCGTGCTGATACATTCGGAGCTGTGGAGCATAGTCAGCGGAAAGCAGTTAAAAAGTGAGTTAGTGACACCGGCGGAGTCTGCTGCTTTCGACGCAAAAGATGAGAAAGCGTTGGCGAGCATTATGCTGTGCATAAAACCATCCCAACCCAACTTCGTCAAACATTGCGACACATCGGCAAAGGCGTGGGCGAAATTGAAAGAGATTTACCAGCCAACCGGACCGGCGCGGAAGGTTACACTTTTTAAAAAACTATTATACTTGCGGCTGAACGAAGGTGAGAGCATGGTGGAGCATATTAACGAATTCTACGAGGTGACGGAGAAATTGTCAGAAATTGGGGTTGACGTGCCAGAGGAGCTACTGGTCATCATTTTGCTGTCGAGTTTGTCTGCAGCTTACGAAAACTTCGTCATAGCCACCGAAACGCGTGATTCTTTGCCGTGCTTGCAATCTCTCAGGGTCAAGCTGTTAGAGGAATGCGAACGACGACGCGAGAGGGGCGAGAAATTGGAAGGTGATCAAAGTCATCAGGCGTTTGTCGCACGCACGCATGGGGAAAAGGGCTCCGTTAACAACAACAACAGCAGCAGCAGCAGCACAAACAACAACAGACGTACGAACGGCAAGTGTTACAGTTGCGGTCGTAGAGGTCATTTCGCCGCAAAGTGCAGAGAGCCGAAGAGAGTTCAGCAATCATCGTTCTCGATTCTTGCCGCTACGTCTGCACTCAGCTTGGCGCGTGATGCTTGGTGCATTGATAGTGGGGCCACAGCCCACTTATGCTGCGACCGTTCTATGTTCTCCACGTATGAAGTGCACAAAGAGAAGATCATGCTAGCGGGCAGTAATTACATAGAGGCTTGCGGTCGAGGTGAAATTCGTCTTCGTGGTGACTCTGAGATTACATTAAAAGATGTACTACACGTACCTGCATTGCAGAGCAACTTCGTGTCCGTAAGTAAAGCGACAAGCAATGGTCTCACGGTTAGCTTTGGAAAACATTATGCGGTAATAAAAAGTGCAAACGGCGCGGGTGTTATGAGCGAAGGAACAACACGGTTTATTTATGTTTCAAAACCGCACGAATAAATGTTTGTATGCACAAAATGCGAATAAAGACGGAATTGTATGGCATAATCGGTTCGGCCATTTAAATTTTGACCCTTTTAAAAGAAATGTCGATTAAAAGACTAGTGCTTGGACTTGATATTAAAGAAATACAAAAAGACGAACAGTGCATAACGTGTGCAAAAAGTAAAATTTGTGTTAAGCCGTTTCCACATGTATCACATAATCGCGCGCGAGTGTTGCTAGAGGTTGTGCACACGGACATATGCGGTCCTATAAAAACAAAATCGATTGGTGGGTCACAATATTTTGTAACATTTATTGATGACATGTCGCGGTATACTTTTGTATATTTTTTGAAAACTAGAGACGAAGTGTGGTCGGTATTCAAAGCATTTAAGACAATGGCGGAGAAGCAAACGGGTCGAAAAATTAAAATTTTACGAAGCGATAATGGTTGCGAGTATTTGAGCAAGGGCTTTGAAGATGTGCTGCGTGAAAATGGTATTGTGCCAACTTACAGTTCCGCACACACCTCAGCAGAATGGTGTGGCTGAACGAGCTAATCGAACTTTGGTAGAATCGGCGAGAAGCATGCTTGTACATAGTGGGCTACACGAGTGTTTTTGGGCGGAGACAGTGGCAACTGCAGCATATTTGCGAAATCGAGCTGCAACTAAAACACTTGTTGATAAGACGCCGTACGAAGTATGGACCGGTAAAAAGCCGAGCGTGTCTCATTTGAAGGTGTTTGGTTGCCTCGCGGTGGCAATCGACAAAACGTAGCACAAAAAGTTCAAAGCAAAGGGCAAGAAGATGATTATGGTGGGTTACTCTGACACCTCAAAGGCTTATCGTTTGTACGATGTAGCAGCGAAAAAAGTGGTCGTAAGTAGAGACGTGATATTCATGGAGAGCGATTTAGTAACGTTTGATGCTGGAGATTTGTTGGCTGGAAGACGCGAAAATGTGACTAAGAGCATGAACGACGACAGCAACGACGTACCACGTGAGAGCAGCGCTGGTAGCATTATACCACCCAGCAGCGCCGCGCAATCTACAAGTCGAGGTAGGCCAATGATAATCCGTACCGGCAAGCGAGGTCGTCCACATAAAAGGCGCCATGTGGTAAATTTATTGGAGGCAGAAGAAGTAGATATTCCACAAAGTGTACAAGAAGCATTAAGCGGTGAATATTCCAAGCAGTGGCGAAATTCGATACAGAAGGAGTTTGATGCTCTTATACGCAATGACACGTGGTCGTGAGTTGACCTTCCAGTAGGAGAAAAAGTGATCGGTTGTAAGTGGGTGTACAACGTAAAGCGAGATGCAGATGGTAGCGTTCAGCGGTTTAAGTCCCGCTTGGTTGCAAAGGGCTGCAGCCAACAGTTCGGTGTAAACTTTACCGAAATATTTTCACCTGTGGTCAGATACGCCACTATTCGTATGTTGCTGGCTTTAGCGTGCGAGTACAAATTGCATTTGCACCAAATGGACGTATCGTCGGCGTATCTGAACAGTGAGCTACGTGACACAGTGTACATGAAACAGCCGGAGCATTTCATTAGTACCAGATTTCCACATCGGGTCTTGAAACTTAAGAAGGCGCTTTATGGGTTAAAGCAGAGTGGTCGTGAGTGGAACGGCAAGCTGGATGAAGTGCTGAGAGGCATGGGCTTCATGCCATGCGTTAGCGAGCCGTGTGTGTATACGCTCAATAACGGAGGTAATTTTAATATAATCGCCGTTTATGTTGATGATCTTATTTTAGCCAGCTCAAAGCTTGAAGACTTGGAGCAATTCAAAGCAAGAATCGCGAACGCATTTGATGTTGTCGACGGAGGACCGCTGAAGTACTTCCTTGGCATGGAGATCAGTCGGGAAGGCGCTACAGGAGCTATTACTATCTGTCAGCGGCAGTACATTTTCAATTTGCTAAAACAGTATGGCATGGAGGAGTGCAAGAGCGTAGCGACGCCACTGGACGCAGGGTTTCAAGTACGATGCGATGATAACAGCTGCAGAACGGTCGACATTACTAGGTACCAGTCGCTAATCGGTGCCCTTATGTACTTAGCAATATCAACGCGCCCTGACATTCTACACTCTGTCAGCAAGCTTGCTCAGCGCAACACCGACCCATACGTCGAGCATGAGGCTGGCGCAAAACATATTTTGCGTTACCTTAAAGGGTCAGCTGATTTGAAACTCCATTATAAGAAGACTGGTAAGCCGATTGAGTGTTTTGTGGACGCAGACTGGGGTGGCGATACGATCGACACAAAGTCTTACACTAGGTGTGCATTCGTAGCAGCCGGCAGCGTGTTTTCGTGGGAGTCACGAAAACAAAATTTAGTAGCGCTCAGCAGCACCGAGGCGGAATACGTCGCTCTCTCAAAAGCAGCAAAAGAGGCAGTCTACATAAACAAATTGCTGAACGAAATTGGCTTTCCCAAAACGACGACTATGGTTTTGAATAGCGACAATCAGAGCGCTCAACATTTAGTTAAGAATCAAGTTTACCATGCCAAGAGCAAGCATATTGATATAACATATCACCATATTAGAAATTTATATAAGAATAAGGAAATTGAATTAAACTATGTTTGTAGTAATGAAATGTTATCCGATATCCTAACGAAAAATTTGCAAAGGCAAACACATTTTAAGTTTACTAAAGAAATGGGATTGTACTAATGTTTCATTATAATAATTTACTTTTCTTGTAATTTGAAATACATTTCGTTGAGAAGGAGTGTTAAGAGTTGGCAACTCAATATATTTCCCATGCTCTAATATTCCAGTGTTCCAACCTTCTTTGTACATAAGCAAATACTTGTATAAATAGTATGTAAAAATGAATTTACTTTCTCTTCTGTGTTTGAACTCTGTCGAATAAAGAACCTTGTTCTGCAAACCTTCTAACAAAAAGGTTCTAGTAAATTATTTGAAAAAAAAAAAACCGAATTTTATTATAAAAAAAAATATTCGTCTCAAATGTTTTGAAAAAACATAATTTTGTTGTTAAAACAGTATTTTGTTGTTAAAAAAGTATTCGTCTCAAATGTTTTCTCACGTCAACTTGTCTGATCTTTTTCAAAAAGTGTAATTTGAGCTTTCATAAAAAAATGCAAATTGAAAAAGTTCCTAATTTATTATTTGACAAAAAACCGAATTTTATCGGAATTTCGAATTCGAATTTTATCACATTGTTTGATCTTTTTAAAAAATGTATTCAAAATTTTATTTAAAAATGCAAATTTAAAAGATCCTTAATATTTATTTGACAAAAAAAACAGAATTTTATTATTATAAAAATATTTGTCTCAAATGTTTTCCGATGTAAAATTGTCTGATCTTTTTCACAAACTGTAATTGAAATTTCATGAAAAATGCAAACTGAAAAGATTCTAAATATTTATTTCACAACAGATTTTTACTATTAAAAAAATTTTCTTCTCAAATATTTTCCCAAGTAAAAATGTCTGATCTTTTCCAAACACTGTAATTAAAATTTTATAAAAAAAGGTTCTTATTGAAAAGGTTCTTCTTTTTTATTTAACAAGAAACATAATTTTATCATTAAAAAAAGTTTATTGATATGATATTTTTAATGCTTTTTTCAGTGACTCTCTTCGGCGCAAAATCAAATGTAAAACAATTCGAACAACGTGTTTTTCCACATATTTAAAATTATCAAAACTTTCGAAATCAGCTATAAAAGTTTAAGGAAAAATTCAAATTAAAAAATTATGGTGATTTTTTTGAGGAAAAAACATAATTTCATTAAATCATAAAGAAAAATTCTAACTAGAAAAGTCTTTAAAATATGTCGAAGAGAGAAAAAATGTTTCTTTATATATTTTTTATCAAAATCATTAAAAATCTTTAACAAAAGAAAAAAGCAAAAAGCGTGGCAGAAAAAATCTTTAAAAAATTTCGAAAAAAGAAGAAATGTTTCTTTCAATATTTTTGAATTAAAATCACAAAGAAAATCTCTTACATGAGAAAATGGAAATAAGGGGTCAAGAAAATATTATTTTAAAAATGTCAAAGAGAGAAGAAAATGAAGAAGACAATATTTTTTAATAAAATGTCTAAGAGAAAAAAGGCTTTCTTTAAATAGTTCGGTAACGAACTTGTAAAGAAAAATCTCTTATTAGAAGACAAAAGAAAAGCATTACAGAAAAAAAGGTCTGAGAAAAATACTGAAATATTTTTAGGCCACAGACCGAAATGTTTTTTTCAGTTTCCAGAGAAAAACTAGAAACGCTCTTATACCACATTTAAATTTTTGTTTGATGTACAGAACCATTTTCTCATTTTAAATTGAATTTGTGATTTTGTAGCACAGTGTAACTGAAGTGGAAAAGTGTTTTCAACAAAAAACCGCCAACATTGGCATGGCAGACGGTGGACGCCTGTCGTATATTTGAGACAGCCAGCTGTATGTGTGTGTGTGTGTTTTGGGGCATTGGTCGCTCGCGCATACCTGTGTACCCCACCACTGGTACTTGATCGTTGGCCGCTAGCTTTGTTCGCACGTTCGGTCGTCTCGGCCCGCGCGCAATTTAGACAATTATTGTTTAATGAAATGTTACCATTTCCGATGTCTATAAGGTTTTTTCTTTTTGCTTTGCTTTTGGTGTATTTCCGTTTCCTAAGCGCTCAACGGCAGCGTTGAATGTTGCCGGGCGATTGTCGTTGTTGCTGTCTGCGACAAGTTTTGCTGTTGTCTATTGTTGTTGTTTTTGTTGTAAAGTTGTAAACTGTACAAAGTTTTATTAGCCTTTTGTCTCGCTATCGTTGATGTCTGGCGGCTTTTCGACGCTTTTCTTCGTGTCTTTCTGCTGCGGCAGGCACGTTTTGTGCGGTGACATTTAATGGTGGGGGCGGCGGCAACGAAGATGCCAATGCGCCACACAGCACGAAAAACAAGTGAAAATTCTTTAAATAACATTGGCCATAACATTGGTCGCCGTTGGCTGTTGTTGTTGTTGTTTGCATGCCTTGAAGTTTGAAAGTAATTTGCTGCGTGCAAAAGAAACTTCAACAGCCAGACAGACGAAGGGACGGACAAACGAACGAACGAACGGTTAGATGGACGAATGAATGCGCAGCTAGGCTGAGGTATAGACGCACGAATGGACTGACAGACGATAGGACGCGCAGCTGTAGAGCACAAGAAAGCGGACTGCTTAGAGGGACTGAAAAAAACTGCAAATCACAAGCAAACCAAATGAAAGGCTGACAAATAATTTCACGCAGACGCGCCACCATGAAAGTCATCAGACGGCCGACCGTGTCCGCTGCTGTCCCTGACAATGGCAGCCAACTACTGCACACACACACACACACACACACAGCGAATAGTGTGTGTGTGTGTGCGTTGTCTGGCTGCCAGCTGGTCGTTGTTTGTGGCCCGTTTCGTCGACTGATTGTCAGCTCGGTTCGGAAGCGTCTGTTTCGCATAGATTGTGAGCACGTAGCGAGAAAATTTTACAGCAAAACCCATAACGCAATAACGGGTGGGTGGTTCAATGAAAGAAGAACAAGCACAGTAGCCAATGCTGCAGCGGCTGAAGAAATTCTCAAACATAATTGGCACATCAGCAATGAAAGGCATTCAAATTGCATCTTATTTAATTTTGCATTGGAGTTTTTGGTTTTTTTTTTTTTTGATGTCACTCCATAAAGCAGAAAATGACCAAAGCGTGATAAGAAAAACGAGAAAAATAAATAAAAATTGAGATAGTGAGAAATCACCTGCAATGAAAGGTCAAGGATTGAGCTCAGAGATCGGTGGGAAAGAGGAAACTAAAGTTTGGTAATGTCTGTTCTGTGGCGAGAAAATAAATGTATGGTTTGCATTTTTTTCTTTGTTCACTCATTTCGGGAGTATAGGGCGTCCACAAGACATGGCTTTATCTTTTACTGCCAGGGTAGATGATTGGCCTGCCGCAGGTAGTTCTAAGTGATGGGGCTGCCATCTATCGCCGCTTATGAGCTATCACTCATAGCGCCATCTGTTGTGTAAAGCAGGTGCCAGCAGGGATGGTTGGGGACTTCGCTAAGATCGGTTTAGTGCGCTGTTTTCGCTAATGCCCGGTTCCCCTTACAGTATATTTATGGTATGTTTTGAATTAGGGGCTTGAAACTAGTGTTTGAAGAAACATTGTTGAAAGATCTAAGACTGAAATGTTGGATCTTAAAGAAAAGAGCAAACAAGAGTTCAGGCACTCATTACTTCCGTCCTCTTATATGGTCCAGAATCATGAACGTTGTGGACCAATAATGAAAGCGCTTTGAGAACGTTCGAGGGAAAGATGCTTCGCAAGGCGGGTGCGTTGGCTTTGTCATGCTGTCTGTATGCTTCAAGATCTTCGGGCAAGGCGGGTCTATGAGACCAAATACATAAAACTCTATGTATACATAGAGTTATATGGTCTTTGACGAGATGGTACGCTCAGTTGGACGGCGCGCGGAAAGGTGGCAAGAAAGGGGGTCGCCTTGTCTACCACCGAAGTAGTTAACTCTGTGCTTTCTTCGATATCCGCCCTTCTCACTGGTTGAGCAAAAAGAACATCGAGTACTCAATGCGCAACAGAACTGATTGGTCCCCCCTTTCCTTGAGAAAAACGCGTACTATTTAATTTACTGTCCCTAAGTCGAACCTCTATTAAACAGCTCGTTGGAGTCATTGGATCTATGCTTCTTAAATGGCGCCTCTCGTCTAGTGATGTCTGCAGAAGCTATGGAGATGACGAAGAAGTAGAACAACGATTCAAAACTTGCTGTGCTACTGCCTGGCTTTGCAGGAACGTCGAGTCCACTCTCTGGGGGTAAGATTTCTAGAGGATCTGGCTTGCGCGGCAAAAATTTAAATTCCAGATCTGCATTCCTTTTTCAACAGGTCGAACTGCTTAGCTCCGGAATGAGACTGATTGGTTAGCTTCAGAATTATTTAAGAAGGGATTCACAATGGGCCAATTTGGTCGCCGAGTGGAAGTGCGATCTCTCTGCCGTACACATACTTCTCTACCTCACCTACCCTCAGGTGGACGACGCAGAAGGGGATCACAGGACCACATCTGCGTTGGAAGAACCGAGTGTTTCAAAACCTGTTGGCGCTCGTTTCCAGTAAGCAGAGAACAGAACAGGCTGGCGCGCTTTTTTGGATTCGGCCAAGAAAGTTAGTAAGAGCTCAATAGTCTAAGTACGTTCACCAATAAGCAGTTAAAAGATGGATTTAAGGAGAAGGCTTGCAATGGGTGCTTGAGGTGTGAGCGTCCAATGCAAGATCGAAGATTGAGTTAGGCACCACAGGTTCAGTATTGTGTTTTTTACAATAAAATATTAAGAAGGTGGATTTGAATGAACTAAGATTGATCTTACAATAAGAAATTAGAAGTTGGGTTTGTATTGAACCAAAAGTTCAAGATAACTGAAGGTGTATGCGAGTCCACCGTACGACCTAAGATTGAACTCTAATGTACAAGAAAAAATAAAACATCTACTGAATGATTTAAGATTGATTTTAGATGTAAAAGAAAACAAACAGCAAGACTTCTACTGAATGATCTAAGATTGATCTTACAATGAGATATAAGAAGTTGGGTTTGTACTGAGCCATGAGTTCAAGGATACTTGAGGTGTATGCGAGTCCACAGTACGATCTAAGATTGAACAATTAAGTATAAAAAAGCAACAAACTTCCACTGAAAAATCTAAGATTTTGCTTAGATGCACAACAGAACAAAAAATTAGTCTTCTACTGTATGACCTAAGATTGATCTTACAATAACAAATTAGAAGTTGGGTTTGTACTGAGCCAAGAGTTCAAGAATACTTGAGGTGCATGCGAGTCTACTGTACGGTCTAAGATTGAACTATTATGTACAAGAAAACAAAAACCTTCTACTGAATGATCTAAGAATGTTCTCAGATGTAAAAGAAAACAAAAGACTAAAACTTTAAATGGAAAAATCTTCAGAAAATTCAGAAACCATGGCTTCAAATATTTTCTCACTTCACTGTCGTCTAGTCATAAACATTTGCTGCGCATTTGGTCTAAAATTTACGTTTAAAAAGGTAAATACATAAAAAAAAAATGTATAAGCCAGCAAAATGCATAAATTGTGCGCAAAGCAGCCAAGAACCATTGGCCAGTCAGCGAAAAGTGGTCAACCGTAGCTGCGCAGCAACGACCGCACGCGGCTTTGCAGCAACTTTGGCTCGGAGAGCGCAGTCACAGCGACGACCAGTCATGGGTACACATGAAAATGGCCATAAAAAGCAGGAACATGAAGACGTACAGCACACGACAGCGACCGCCATGGAACGCAGGTGAAAATTTGCAAATTGCACTCTAAGGTGCCAGTGTGGCGATGTAAGTAAAGGCCAACAAAAAAAAACTTCTATATGTAAAAAATAGTGTAGGCACAAAAAGCGGCGCAAGAGAATTTTTCGAAAATGTAGAAAGAAGAAAAATATAAAAATAAAACAAAACGAAATTGCAAATTGTGTTAAGAGCAGAGAATGATAAATGTGTGTGTGTGTGTGTGTAGATTTATGTGTGCGTGTGTTTTATGCATTTATGTATGTTCAGCATGTTGGCTTGGATTTGCATAGTGTGCGAATCCTTATGCCAAACCCTCACAACAACATTCAGGCAAATGTCAAGGGATATTTCATCAACTGCGAAAATGCAAAGTTGCGTGCGTGTGTATGCATGTATGTGTGGCGTACAGACTGTGCGCCAATGTAAACAGGTTGAGAGGTGCACACTTTAAAAGGTGGCAACGCCATAGCGACAGTGGTGCAACAGCAAAGTTACCACAGAAAAAAAAAAAAAAAGAAATAAACAAAAAAAACAACAAACAATTGCACTCCAGCGGCAAATGTCTGCAGGAATTGTTATCATTTTAATGAAGTGGCAAATGTGCTTGTTGCACGTACATACGAGTGTGTTGCATGACGGCTTGGCGTGATGTGGTGCGGCACTGTTTGCATTTAAATGCATGTTGTCATTAAATTAACATATGCTGCAGCTGCAACAACAAAAACAACAAAGAAAAACAATCACTTTCATTTTATTTTCTCCATCCGTTGTTGCTGGCCATGCAACAATGCAACATTTGCATAAACATTGATTTTTTGCTTTCACGTTTTTTTTTTTGAATCATTACTGTCTTTCTCCGTTTGAATTGGTTTAACTTGTTGGCCATATTCAGTAACACGTATGGCAACTAAATATATAACAAACAAATAACAAAAACCAAAAAACATTTTGGGTTATTGCACCGGCTGTCTGCTTCACTGGAAATTCATTATTACTCACTAACGACAATTTTAACAAATTATTTATAACATTAACAAAAGCTTAAGTAGCATTAAGTAACACTAAAAATGACAATTTATGACTGAAATTTTTATTAATTTATAACAGCCGGCTGCGATCACAAGCGACACTTGGACCAAGTCAGACTTGAGAGGCAGCCTAATAAATTTTACAAAAACAAGAACAACGTCAGTTGTGAGTCTGACAGTTGTGGGTTAAAGCACAATTAATTCACATTACTTGTGGTTAGAGTTTTTTTACTTTCTTTGTGCTTTTTTAATTGCATCGACATGCCAAGGTCAGAGGTTCTTTTCATCTCCCATATCAATGAAAACTTTCATGATGGGCAATTTTAGATCTTAGATTGTTAACTATAACTAGAGTGGACTATGCAGTAGAGACTGTCTCTCTGTTTCTTCTACGCTAATATGAAAATCCTATCCTATACTTTAATATCGGTTTTAAACGAATTTTTTCATTCGTTTCGTTTTAATTCGGGCTTCAAGTGTAGTTCCAAGTCCTAATTTCAATTTCTTTTTTTTTTTTTACTTTATGTCTTCCAGCGACCTCACAAGTTTTTCTTCAGTTGAAGCTATACTTCAGTTCAACATTTAGAGCCTCTTAAGACTTGGATTTAATTGCTTTTACACTAAAGATTTTGGAGATACGATTTTTCAATTCAAATCGCTCACTCTGGGCCATTAACTTTCTACCAGTTCAGATCCTTCCCCTACAAATGAATCCAGTACTTAGTTTTGGTCAGACATTTAGACCGGCATTAACTTTGAATCCACATTCGTAGCTTCAACCTTTGATATCCTTTGAATATATACGAACCACTGTCGCTCATCTGAGATCTCTCATATTATCTCACTACTCAACGTCAGTATTCTATTTCAGAGTAATAATTCTATTCAATTCAATACTTTTTACTACTTGTTACTTTTACTACTTTTTCACATACTTATTTTACCTTTCAATACAGACTTCTCTTTAAACAGACTCATTTTCAAAAGCAGACTCCGTATGAAAAATATTTTTCTAGCACTGAACATTGGGCTCCCACCTCTCACTTGAGGATATCCACTACATTTCATTGAAGATTCTTTTATGATATCCCTTTACTAGAATTCTATATCTCATCTTATATCAACTGCTCAGCTCACATCATTATCTCAGTTGTTATTCAAGTACTAAGGGTCTTTTATCTGAGGCCAGACATTCTGTAGCTTCTGCTACTTTTGATGTCATATACCCGACTTTCATGTTTCTCAAAGTAGATCTTCGGTCTCTTATCGTAGACTACTCATTCTAGTCTATTCACTATCTTTCATAGCAGATCCTTATATGATATCTATTTGTATTTTTTATCTTAGAAGCATCTAACCTTGAACCACTTACTCTATGTAGTCCATCCAGTTCCTTCCATATCAGTTCCTTTCTTATATGATATTCTAATACTTAGTGGTGCTTTTTCATCTTAAGTATCTTCCATCATTATTTTGTAACCTTAAACCGCTCACTCAAGTCTATTCACTATCTTTCATAGCAGATCCTTATATGATACCTATTTGTATTTTTATCTTAGAAGCATCTAACGTTGAACCACTTACTCTATGTAGTCCATCCAGTTCCTTCCATATCAGTTCCTTCCTTATATGATATTCTAATACTTCAACAAAAACAACACTCACAACTTTAAACAACCAATCTAGATCATTCTTCAGCCTCTCATCTCACATCTTTACCTTTGATATTATCTAATCACTAAATTGCATTCTTATCTTAGGCCACCCAATCTAGGCCATCTACTTTTTCTCATGTCAGTTTCTAACTTTATCTTTAACCATTCACTTTAGTCTATCCAGTACATTCCATAGCAGATTCCTACCTTATATCATATTCAAGTATTGCTTAGATTTCATTTTCTCATTTCGAATTCTTAACTTTGATGTTGTTCCAAACAAGAACAACACTCTCTCATGTCAAATCAGGCCCCGGAACCTTGTTTTCTTCTATTTATATTCATATCTGAAACTCATTTAAGATCTTGAAACCAGTACCTCACTGAAGAACCTCAGCTGTTTACATTCCTTTACTTTACGCAGTTATGATTTCATTCATTACGTTTTAAAATCTCTGAACTGTAAATACAACGCAATTCTATACAAGTTTGCACTGATAAATCATTTTTTATTATTTTTATATTTATTCTAGTTATTCTCATTTGCTTCATCTCTTATATGATACACTAAATCTTAAACTTAAGTGATAATCTTACACGATTTGAGAGAAAAAACGTTAGAATTCTTAAACATTTTAGCGAGCAGCACATCTGGATAACTTTCCTCATTTCTTCTCCTCCCTCTATTCTATTTCATCAATAGTTTCATCTATCTTTTCCCTCTTTCTTCCTTAAGGTTTTTTTTAATTATATCTGTATTAGTCTTAAATTATTTGTTTTAGTTGTTATAGTCCTAAGTCTATGTTGATGTACTGTTAACAGACCTCTTGATGAAGCTCTAAATGAAATATACATATTAGCATAATTTCAGCGATCACCAAGTTACCCTAATACAACAAAAACTTACTTTTACTGTCTTTCAACCATTTTTGACCCATATTTCACTTTCCTCTCTACTGGAATTAAAATTCAATACAACTCCAAGAAATGCGACAAAGCGGATTAGGCACAACTGGCGTTCAAAAATTTGCCAGAACATAACTTTCACATGTAAATATTTCAAAAGATTTAATGCCATTCAAGACAATAAACTGTCAGAACAATTGTCAACCAGTCAGAAGCCCATAAGGCCAAGAAACGTGCAAAAGAGTCAAAGAAAGGTGCGCATAAAATTAACGAATTCAAATTCCAATTTGAGGCGAAGCTGCATGTAAGTCAGAGACGCGGCTCAACGCGTCTATATGTACATACAAGTCATACATACATACATACATACTGTACTACTACTTAGTGGCAAATATGGTAAAGGCGGATCTGACCTGTTTGGTTTAACAAATTTGAAGCGTATAGACAAATATGCGCAGTCAAATAACGGGTTAAATCTTGAAAAAAATAATGCTGCGAGCGCAAGGAGCGAGGGCCCCTACATACATACAAATCGACAAGAAGAAAAAAAAATGAAAACACTTTGAAGAGAACCTGTATGGGTTGAGTCGGCGCAAACGCTGACTCAGTGTTGCCAGATCTGGGGATTTCCTCCCAGATTTAGGAGATTCTTGGCTTTTATGAGAATTTTTGAGAAGAAGAATTGTTTAGGAGATTTTGAGGGTGATACATTTGACATCATTAGCGGCATTGAAGTTTTGAATATTGAAAGCTTAAGTGCCTAATTTAATGAAATTTTATGCTTCAAGTGTATAATTTATGCAATGAATGAAGGAAGTTTACGAAACCGAATTTGGTTTTTATTATTAATTAATATTATTATTTATTATTTTTGTATAATCTTATTTTTTATATGTTTTGCTTGTGTTAAGTTGCTAAGTTGAAGCTGAATTATTAAAAAGGCTGAAATAAAAAATAAAAATTCAATATATTTTTATTTTTTATGAAAAAATTTATTTCTTAATATAGTTTAGAAGATTTTAGGAGATTTTTTAAATTTTTGGGAGGAAATTTCAGATTTTTTTTTAAGATTTAAGAGAAAGTCATTTCAGGTATCTGGCAACTTCGTATTGACTGTGGCGCATGCGGAGTAGTGACAGCAGGCCAGCAAAAAAATAGAAATAAAATTAAAGTTAAAAAAAACTGGTCTTCCAGCTAGACAAGCAGACAAAACAAACGAACGAATGAACGCCGGTTGAGAGCAAAAAAAAATCTACATATATGCAAAAATAAAAAGAGCGAACTGACCTAAATTCAAAAGTCAAAATAAAAAAGCGACAAACAACAACACAATCAAAGATAACAAATAGCACAGCTACAATTACATTCGGCAACAACAACAAACAGAACGTGGCGTCTTGGTGTGTGTGTTTTGAATTTCGATCGAGCGCGTCCAGGCCAACGTGTGCTCAAAGTACCCACGAGCCCTAAGGCATTGTGAAACCTTAAATCGAAAACAACAACAATAACAAAAACAACAGCAATAACAGTGCACCCAGGATTGCGTGAAACGCCTTAAAAGTACAAAAATGGCTGCTGATTTCATTGGCAATTTCTACTCCACCTTCTTCAACTTCACTTACATTCATTTTTTCTACTCTATCCTTGCAATTTTCATGCACTGTGAATGCCGCTATTGCTTAAAAGCATTTACTTGACTAAATGGCCGAAAAACGTTTACATTAATTCGAAAACAAACAAATTTGTACGTGAAATCATGAAATCAATGCCACAGGCATTTTAATTGCTCGCCTCGAGGCGAGTCGTTTACGTGCTCAATATGACAATGCGTGGTACAAATTTGAAAGATCATTGAACGGTGAATAAGAAAAAAAATGTGTATACAACAATTTGCCGTTAGATTGCGCAAATTATCTGCATAGAATTTGGTTGTGTTTGTGTATTTATGTTGTCGTAGTTTGCTATTGAAAAAAGTTTGCTGTAAAGATTTTGTAGCACAATCGAATACAATGACCGCAAATTAGTGTGCAATGTTTGTTTTCTTCAGTTGGAGAGACACCGAATACTCGTAGATGTATGGATTGTTGTTTTTGAAATTGAAATGATGAAAAAATCTTCCCATGAACGCCAACCAAAAGAGTAGTTTAGGTGAAAGTAGATGAACTATGGTGGAGAGAAAGACCGGAACACTGTGTCAAAGATTTCGAGAACAAATAAAAAAGAATGATCGAAGAAGAAAGCACGCGCAAAGCAAACTCTTAAAGGCTTTCTGGAGCTGCAATTTCACGGTAACGGTTCTGAAAGTAGCCACAAAACAGTCCAAGGAAGATTACTCGACTACCGAGTACCTTTTATGAAACAGCAGATCAGTAGCCCGGAGACTCATTTCAGTATTGCTACCGCGGCTCCGTTTCATGAGAGCTTGCAGTTCACATTCGTGCTTTGGCTCCTGCTATTTAGTTTTCGGTGTAGTATTTTATTATTTCATAGTCAACCGAGTACCGCGTATAGAATCGATTGTTCTGAGAACCCATTACTTACTATTTTAAACATAGATTTTGTCTAAATTTAGTTTTTACTGTGTTGAAAATTAATTTAGCATGAAATTTTGAGTATTTTGGAGCACCGAATATAGAATCGATCATTCTGAAAACCGAATACTTACTGTTTTGAACATAGCTTTTGTCCAAAATTAGTACTTATTATCTTGAAATTTTATTTAACAAATAAAATTTGACTAATTTGGAGCATCGAGTATAGAATCGATCTTCTCAGAACCGAATACTTACTTATCACTTATTTTAAACATAGATTTTGACCAACATTTGTATTTATTATCTCAATAATTTATGTAGCATTTGCAATTTTGATAGTTTGGAGCACCGACTATAGAATGAACTCTTCTGAGAACCGAATACTTACTATTTTAAACACAGATTTGTATAAAATTTGTATTTAATGTCTTGAAAATTAATTTAGGAAGTAAAATTTTAGTACTTTGGAGCACCGAGTATAGATCGATTGTTCTGAGAACCGAATACTTACTATTTTATACAAAGATTTTGTCCAAATTTTGTTTTTATTGTTTTGGAAATTAATTTAGCATGAGTATAGAATCGGTTATTGTGAGAACCGAATACATACTTTTTTTAACATAGATTTTGTCCAATATTAGTATTTATTATCCTGAAAATTTATTCAGCAAGCAAAGTTTGACTGATTTGGAGCACCGATTATAGAATTTAAATATAGAATTTATAGATTTTAAGTATCGATTTTGCCAAATTTTTCTATAGAAAAAGCATTCAAAAATTATTAAAGAAGTAAAATTTGAATGCCAAACTAATCTTGTTCTTGTCAGCATTGAATCAAGATTTGATTTCCAACCCACTAATAAACTGGTTTCCATATTTGAATTATTTCCGTATCACATATACCAAATCGTTCACAAAGACAATTTGTCCTGGCTATAATTTTAGTTTTAAGAGTCCATAAACTCCATAAGAAGCCTTAGAAGAATAACAATTAAACTATAAAATAAAGCTTGCGCACGATGAAACTAGTGCACAAATAAATTCAAATTACTTCTGAACTAGTTAACATATTAAAATGAAAACAACGTTATTTACATACATACATATATACAACGAAATTTTATTTATGTTTTAATTCATCAACAAAATTATTTTTTTAAATTAATTTTTGATAAAAATTTCGTTTTTTTCCGAAATGCCTCGCATTAAGCTTTTTATAGGGTTTTAAGACATTTTTTTACTTGATGACAGCCACTTTTTGGAAAAACTAGTAATGGGGTCAGCAACCTGTTTTGTACCTTTCATGGTCCTTTTTACCAGAGCTCAATATCTTTCTATTGGTCTGAGCTCTGGGCAGTTAAGTGGATTCGCATATCTGAGTACAAGTGTTACATTATTCTTTTAGCATTACGTAACTGCTGCTTTACTGTATGGCACGCAGCCAAATCAGGTCAAAAGAAAGTAGAAACTGCGTGCTACTTTGTGAATGGCAAACTTTTTTTTTGCAGATACTCCTGGATATATATATCGGTGTTGATTGTCCCAGTTCTTACAATTGAACTGCTTCGTCTACCACAGCTACAGATTTCCTGCCACACCAAGAACTTCGTGCGGAATTTAGACTTCTTATGAGTCTTATACTGTTCCTATACATTTCCTGTATGATCTGCAACATAAACATCCACACCTGGAAGCTGCGAAAAGTCACCCAGTACTTAGGTTTCATCGTCTATAATGCAGCAATCAAAATTCCGTATGAAATCACGTTACAATATTTTGGCTCACTCTTTTGCCTCGCTGTTCTTCTTCGATTTTCTGTCTGAAACTTTTTGGACCTCGTATAACTTCAGCTCTTCCTCCTTCTGAACTTGTCTAACAAAAGTTTCAGAGCATCCTAGTTTTTCCGCCACTTTTGTGCCTGAAGCATTGGGATTTTTCTTCAAAAGAGCTATTACCTTCTTGCCCATAGCAGGTTTAATTAACCTCATTCTTTTTGCCACTTCTTTATTTTCTATTAATAGTCAGACGTTCATTGTATACTTTAATAACAGATAAAACGGTATTTCGTGAAATCTGTGCTTTTCGAGCAATTGCTTTGAAAGTAAAATTTGGATTTTCATTGCGCAGTTTAATAATTTTTTCACGCATTTCTATTTCGCTGCTCATTTTGAAGGCAAAACTATCGAATGATCTCAAAATTCGACCTGAGGGCTTAGACATATTTAACAAAACTATTTTTATAAGAAAACAATTTTAAATTTGAACTAAGAGAACAGTATCATAACCGTATGCACTAATTTCATCGTGCGCAAACAAATTTTGCCAGACTTTGTAAAAACAAAGCATTAAAAACTGATTGACAATTTGAATGCAAAACTAATCTTGTTTTTGCCGGAATTTAATCAAGATTTCATTGCCAACCCACTAGAAAATTGGTTTCCATATCTGAATTATTATTCGATTCGATTTCTTATACTTACTGAATCATTCACAAAGACAATTTTTGCTGGCTATGATTTTGGATTTAAGAGCCCATAAACTCCATAAGAAGCGATAGAAGAATGATAATTAAACTATAAAAATATCCATATGGCAAATTTTATTAGGCCGACTTAATTAAAATTGTTTGGTGCAACCATTGATTACTATGGATTGGCAAAAACTCAACGAACCAGCTTAACGAACAAAGCAGCTTAACAATTTCACTTGGCACTAAATTGAAAATATTGAAAGAGTAAATCAATTAGTGCAAAATACAAAAACGGCAAAGTTCTGTCTAACCTCTAATTAAATCGCCTAAGCCAGCTGTTCGGGTAGCGCCCAATGCTCACTTATGGCCAACGGAAATTGGCGATGAAGAAAAGAGCGCACTGGCTATCGAGCGGAATTTAAATAGATTTTTTTATCTAGATGCTTTACGGTAAATCTAAACAATAACAACAACAACAGCAGTAAGAAAAAAAAAAGAGCAGCCGTCTCAAGACAGAACCAGTTCAGATCAATGATCTTTAGAGCTGCGGTCGAACGTGTCAGAAACCCCTGCAACACGCACGCGAGCGCCAAATGAACGGGCCGGCAAAACGTTAACTTTAATGGCCATTTGGGCGCTTTGCAGTTTCAGCTTCAGTTTCTACATCTTTATCTATTCACAAGCCAACGTCTAATGGTCGAACGTGTACTGGCGGACATGCTGCATTGAAACGGTGCCGATTGGTAGAGTTGTTGCTGATCGCTGTGCATTAATTTCAATTCTGAGTGGCATAGAGCAGTTACAACAACAACGACGTGAACAGAAAACAAATTGTAACAACAAAAACAACAGTGATTGGTATTATGGCAAATTTTACTATGATTAGCTGTAGTTGAGCATAAGTTTTGGCTTTGGCTCAAAGCGGCTAGGTTTTGCTCAAATGGCGGCCAGTGCAAAAGTTGTTGCGCTTGTTTTTGTTGTTGTTGTAGTACAATAAGAACATCTATGGATGTCAGATACGCGAAATGTATGCTAAACAACCACAGAATTCCTTACATTGCTGACATTGGTTCAGTTTACGATATTAAAAATTGTTTTTTTAAGGTTTTGAACCATTTGGAATTGAACCACTTGGAAAATATAAAATGTAACCAAACCGCTTTGAAAATATAATAGTTGGTTTTTTACATTTTTAAATATATTAAAAATTGTCTTTTTTTTGAAAAGGATCTGAGCTACGTTGAACCGAAACGCTTTGAAAATATAATAGTTGGTTTTTAACTTATTAAATATATTAAAAATTGTTTTTTTTAAAGGTTCTGAACCATTTAGTACTGAACCACTTGGAAGATATAATTGTTGGTTTTTACGTTTTTAAATATAGTTATTAAAAATTGTTTTTTTGAAAAGGTTCTGAACCATTTTTAATCGAACTGGTTTGAAATAAGAGTTGGTTTTTTTAAATTACTAAATATATAAAAATTTTTTTTTAAAGTTTCTCAATCACTTTAATACGAACCGCTTTGAAATTGTAATACAGTCGTGTCTGGGTATAGTGAACCCCCTATATAGTGAACACCTCGATAACACCCAAATTTTGACATCGAGCCTCTAAATATAATAGAAAAAAATTTTCAAGATAAAAAACAAAAAGTGTATTTTGAGCAAATAAAACGAGTTTTTGAATAAAAATGTTGACCTTGATATAGTGAACAACCTCAATACAGTGAACAGGCCTTGCCATAATTAGTTCACTATATCCAGACAACACTATAGTTGGTTTTTTGCATTTTTAAATATATTAAAAATAATTTTTTGAAAAGGTTCTGAACCATTTAGAATCAAACCGCTTTGAAATTATAATATTAATATTTAGTTTAATTTAATTATAATTAATAATTAAATAATTAATTAATTTTAATTTAATTAAAATATTTAATATATTTAATATTATTAATTATTAAATATATGAAACATTTTTTTTAAGTTTCTGAATCACTTTGAACCGCTTTGAAATTGTAATAGTTGGTTTTTTAAATTTTTAAATATATTAAAAATTGTTGTTTTGTTTTTTGTAAAGGTTTTGAACCATTTAGAATCAAACCGCTTTGAAAATATAATAGTTCGGTTTTCGGTGCGGTAAAGACATTTAAAAAATTGGCCAAAAACCCACTGAATTAATCAATACATTCGATTTATAATTGCTTCATAGTTCTGGTTTCTTTCCATGTCGCGCAGATGGTGAATACCTCCACTACACCATTGACAGGAAGCGCAAACATGTGCCGCTTTTGATCATTTTGAGTTTGGTTGTCCATGTTGTTGTTGTTGTTGTATTTTTATTTAATCTCACTTTACTCCACGCCTACGCGGCCAGACAACCACGCCACCAAATTTGGGTTTATTGCACTTTAACTGGTTGGCTAGGGTTGTTTTTATTGTTGTTGTTATTGCTGTTCATAGTTTGAATGATGTTGTTTGCCGCATGTTGCTGTGCTTTGGCCAAAATTTCATTGCATATGCAGCACACTTGTGCGATATAATGCGGTGTGCGCATCATTCTTGATTGATTAGAAAGGCTGCTGACATGGAAATTGAGTCAATTATTTGCATGACGCGCCAAAGTGAATGGCATCTGGCAGCGCAACAATGTGCACATTGTTTATGTGGTTTTATGTGTTTTTTGCAAAGCCAATGCAGCCGTCTGAATTCTGCGAATTTCACGCTTCATGGCATGTCAGCATCGCCACGATCGACGCCGTGCAATCGACCGACCGCTGTAGGCAGTTGGCAACGTTTTTTTTGTTTTATTTCTTTTTTACATTTTCTTCGAGTAGCGTCTGCTTTAATGATTTGATGATGATGATGATGATGGCAGTCGCAGCATAAACAAACAATTTCACAGCATCGCCAATGTGCAATGCTTTGGCCGCCCAGACAATGTGCACAAAAGAAATTAATAAAACAAAACAAAAAATGAAATTTTGTGGAATTCGAAATTGCAACGACGCTGTCTGGTCACTGCGCTGCATTGGCTGATTGAAAGGTTTTCCCGCCGGTAATTTTTTCTGCAGTCTTCCTGCACGATTGAGGCACCGAAGCTATAATTTTACGTCATGAAAATAAGAGAGAAACAAATCGCAGCAGGCAATCAGCATTTTCCTGTAATTATTGGCCAAACAAACAAATACATAAATAAGCCAGCAGCCGGGCGGTTGTCGGTAATTGGCGGCTAAAGAGGCGCGCGCAAGGATTCCGCCAAGCAGACGCACACATCGAGGCTGCTTGTTCGGACGCTGCACGATGTGTTGCTGCTCTTCCTTATTATGTTGCAGCGGCTTGCAGATTTGTTGTTGCAGTTGTTAACACCCAGCAGGAAAGTGACTGGGCGAAATTTCAGACTTGCCAACGTTTAGTCTTTTTTTATATCAATTAAATGTTTTTAATTTTTGTAAAATTTTTCTTAAAAGAACCTAAATTAAATTTCCACACAAAAAAAGTAAGTCTATAAAAATCAATTTTCTACTATTTGTGTTAAAAATCACATATATAAAATATAAATTGATTGCACTAATCTGCTTCAATGTTTGTATGAAATTAAGAGAAATCTATTACAAAAATAGAAAAACAAATAATTTTAAAAGGCCAACAACTATCAACGTCATTAAACAAGCATCAGTGCATATTTTGTTATAAGTTTCTGATTGAAATTGATTTACGGCTTGAAACTGATTATAAATGCTTGATTATACATTTTTATATTTCTCAAATACGTTTGTATGGCAACCCTATTCAAAATTAGGCAAACTTTGCAGTTTGTTATAAAATTTTGTGTGAAATTGATTTATGGTTTTAAATTGTGCATAAAAACCGGTTTATTTATATATTGACACATTTTTTCAAATATATTTACATGGCAGCTCTATCCAATAGTTAGTTAATTTTCCATATTGATAATAAGTTTTAGATTGAAAACGATTTATGGTTTTAATTTGTCCATTAGTGCCGGTTTATTTATATATTTTCATATTTCTCACATATGTTTATATGGCAACCCTAACTAAGAGTTTCTAAATCTTGCAAACTTTGTCAGGTTTTGATTAGAATTGAAATATGGCTTAAAATTTGTATAAATGCTGAATTATCTATATATTTTAAATTTTTTCTTTGGCAACCCTATTCAAAAGTGGGCAAACCTGCCATGTTTTGTTAGAAGTTTTTGTTTGTAATCAATTTATGTTCTTAAAATGTTTATAAATACTGGATTTTTATATTTTTTCAAATTTGTGCCTATGGCAACCCTAGACAAAAAATTGGCATATTGTGTTATAACTTTTCTATTGGAATTGATTAATGTTTTCATAGATAACAAATATGGGATTTTCTAATTATAAATAATAAATTATAAAAAAATAAATATAATAAATTATTATGAATTATCTACACATTTTCATATTTCTTTTCAAATTTATTTGGCAACCCTGGTCAAAGGTAGTCAGTTTTGTTTGGAGCTATGGAAAAGTTGTAAGCCCAAGCAGCCGGTTGATATAGGGACAGTCGAACGAGTGGAGGAACGAATATGGCTAAAACGGCTTACCCAGTAAACCAGAATGCAAATACTAATAATTAGAAAGTTTCGTATATGTACAAGTTTTTTGATCCATACCAAAATCTGTATACATATATAGTTTTTACTGACACTTGAGTGCAGGATTAGGATTAATGTTTAGTCAGTAAGTCCTTGGCTTAAAAACAAATAAATAATTTTGCGGTTTTCGTACATAACTTTTGAGCAGAATACCACTCAACAAACTATTTTAGGGAAGTTTGAAATCATCGAAGCCCTTTATGCTGCTACACTGGCATGGTAAAACAATAACAACAACAACAACATCAACAAATGCATGATTTGCTTGCTGTACAATGTTGTAGCATCTGAAAAGCCACAACACTCGATGCATGTTGCTTAGTTCCATTGAACGGCGATCATCTTTCTATGATCAAATGGTGAGTTCATGAGTGAACGAGTGAGTGATTGAGTTCATGACTGAAGGGGTGAATGGGTGAGTGAGCAAGCTAGTGTCTGGCCGCCTGCATAGTTTTAAGAAATCGTTGCATGCATTGGTTTTGATTTTCTGATTCGATTGATCTGATTGATTTGGTAGCTGAGCAGCCGCAATTTTGGATTAATAAATATTTTGTTCTTTTTTTAATTTTTATTTTAGAATTCTTGGTACTTCATCTGCTTCGCATCGACCCCTTAAATTGGCTCGAGTTTTAAAGTTGCTTAGATGTTGAAATGATCTTTGAGTGCAGATTTTCCATACGTGCTACAAGTCTATAAACATACTTTGTATGATACATATAGAGTATATGTGAGTGTGTGGGTTTATGTATATGCATTATTGACGGCAATACAGTTTGTTATTGTTTTTGTTGTAGTTAGTTGCAAAAGTTGCATTTCCATTTTTATGGCCAATGCATGATTATGACCCAATTTGCGGCCAAACATTTTCCGCATATGAAAAGCATTTCACATGCACTCAACTTTATTGGCATTTAATGGAATTGTACGAAAAACCGTTAGTAGACGTTGCGGTTATTGTACGGTAAATGAATGGAAGAATTCATTTTATGATCACCGTTTCGAAGATCGACAATGAATTTCTTCGGGAGCAATGCTATGAAAGAGAAAACAACAAATGAGAAACTATAATTGAAATCAAATCAAATTAATGATTTAATTAATAATGAAAAATTGTTTTACATATTGGACATTGATTTTAACATCTCTAGGGGACTTTATGGCCCTGGAAACATACTTAATTATTTACATTAGACCTAATTTGATGTTGTATGGAGATTCTAAATAATGGGTTCTCTTATTTGATTCTAATTTGAGCAAAACAAAATAGAGGTTAGAATGGGAATAAGTAAAAAGTTGTTGAGCTCAAAGTTTATAAGTGTGCGGAAATTGGACAAATTACTTCACAAGTGCTCAGAAGTTGCACTTAGAGGGTTAATATCTATTACTGACCCCTACTAATTTTCTTTTTTTAACATTCTTCCCAAACATACATACCCCCTATCTTCAACATTTAATGGGGTCGCCATACAAAATGATTGTTTTTATAAAATACGCTGCCACTGTTCACTGGTTGCTTTCAGCTGTGTCAAATGTATGACTGACCCCCATTTATTCCAAATGTTTCTTCCAAATATACATATGCTCTGTCTCCAACACCTAACTAACCCAACTGCTGCCTTACAAAACTGGCCCTTTTCTATAGAATTAGGAGCCCACTTGTAAATTATGTAAAAGAGGAAACATTATATCTTGCAAACCACTAAAGCAATTTCAATAATTCATTCAACATTGAACACAACGTTTTAGTGCCAAAAATACAAAATTAATTAAAGTTTGAAAATTCAACACCACAGGGCGCCTGTGGTACAGAAAATGTGGTAAGGTTATCAACGCTCACATTTCATGTCTTTATAAAATTATTCCATTTACATTTTATACAACAGTTTTCATAAATATTATTAAAAAACATAAATTGATAAAAACATAAACTGAAATGGCATTCTGCATTTTAGATTTATGTGTGTTAAATGCATTTTTTTCATACACAATGCCGCCCTGACACTCTCGCCTGCAGGCAAATTTAAAGAGTGACATTTTTTCCAAAGTTTTTGCAAATCATAATTTTTGTTTTGTTTGGCGCATCAAAAATATGGCTGTGCTGGCGTAAAAATTGCGCCAATTTGATGTTCGTCTGAGCGCGCGTGCGGCCAGTCATTGTTATTGTTATAATGTTTTTGTTGTTTTTGTTTATTTAATTGGCCACAGGCGTTGCACTAAACCAGTTTAAATCACAAATTGTAACGTGCTACTTTGTTTTTGTGTTTGTTATTGCTGTTGTTATTTTCATTTGTTTACTTTATTGTTGTTGTTGGCTTGTTTGGTTTTAATTTTTTAAGTCGGCAATTGTGTGAAATTTCAACACAACGACAATAATAATTAAAATTATTTAAAACGGAAATGGCCAATTTTAATATGAATGATAGCACATTCAATAAGTGCCACTAGTGCTGCCAGACTGCATTAATTTTGATACTAGTATTTTAGCACTCAATAGATGTGGAAGATGTGGAAAAGTATATATTTTTGTGATCAGCATCAATAGAAGAACCAATTGAGTTGTGTATGTGAGTCTGTCAAGCGGACGCGGTGCACATTAGAGGTATTCACGCCGAGCTCGTTGCTTTGTTAGTTTAGTACTCGGTATTCTTGTACATGTATTTTGTTTTTGTAAAATAATAGAATAAAAACAATTTTTTTATATTTTTTATTTTGTTTTTGTAAAAGAATAGAATAGAAACAAAATACACCTAAAAAACTACCGAGTACCGAACTAACAAAGTAACAAGCTCGGTGTGAATACCCCTACTATTTCACTGTAAAGCTTCATCTATACTAAAGATCACGAACCAGCAACAATATTACGCCACCGTAGCAAATACAACACTTGGCTTTCGACCTTCCCAACTCTTTACTAGCACCGTTGCCAAATGGGTTTTCTTTCACAATTCGTATTAAGCACATTAGGCAAGTTGCTTTAATTAGCGGAAAAGTCATACTAGAATTTTCCAATTTGCCCTTTGACTCTCATCCTAATTGGATTTGCGGTTAGCTCATTGTTGTTGTTGTTTTCTTTGTTATGTTGTCGCCGTAGTGTTACGAAAAGCGTGGCAAAAATGCAAAGAAAATGTAGGAAAACCGGCCGTCAATGACAACAACCAATGAACAGTGTGCAAACATGCTGCAATGAGCCCTAAAATCGAAACAAATTATTTTCATAAATTCATTGAAAATTTGCAAAAAGAATTAGCAGCACGCATAAATTTCAATACCAACAAATTAAGTGTAAACAAATAAACAAAAAAATAGCAACAAACTGTCACTTTTGCTATTTGTGACACCTTTTAAATTTCCGCAGCTATGTAAATTTGTAAAACAAATATTTACATTTACAATGAGATGCACCGCCGAGAATGCCAAATAAAGGCGTATCTATGCATTGACAGTTCATTAAATCTAATCACACTTGTCAATTATAAACGCTGCACGTACCGCAGACGCCAAAAGCCAACGTCACAGCTTGGCTCGGCTCGAGTTGGTGGCGCGCTGAGTTGAAGCGAGGCGGTTCGAATACAAAAGAATAAAAACACAACGAGGAACAGGGCCAAAAAAAAGTCAACATCGCCAAAAACCAGGCAACACAACCAAAGCGACAAGTTGCAGGGAACAACGGCGTGTTTAATCCGTCGCGAACTGAGCGAACGAGCGACGGACTGCAGTAGGCAATGATGGGTTGTGTCTCAAGGGCTTTGGGGGCGGGAAGAGGGTGGGGAGGTGGCGAGACGGTGCAGGGAAAAACCTCACAATTTGAATACGTCGATAAGTTGAACATGACAACACGCCGCTTTAGACGACAAGCAGCAGTGCAGGTTAATGCGGCGCGCAATATGTGTAGATGTCTCGATGAATGTGGCACACTGTGCAAAGACGAAATAGGCGATTCATAAATAATTTTGTGGTGAATATATTCTGTGTTAAAAGTATAAGAAAATTATGTTTTCGATCATGTTTTCAAAGACGCATCTTAAAGATAAAGTCACCGTTGTTTCTGTTAAAAAAAAAGGTAAAGAAAGAAGGAGGAACTGAACTCCAGCTAAAGCAGATTTATAATATAATATAATATAAATATAATATATAAAAAATTGAAGTATTTAGGATTGAACTGAATGGATTATTATTGAGTTGGCAAGAAAGTATTTTTGGTTTCACAAACAGATGGCGTTACGTTTCTTTTGAAGGATATCTGTTAAGATTTTGATTTTTGCCTTTAAACATTTGATACATTGAATTTAAGCTCCTGTATTGAAGATCGGATAAGTTGCTTGCATAGTTGTAGCTCCTAGTTTGCTGATAGGATCAGGTGTTTGCTAAGGAGTAGCTTCTGAATGAATGATTGGTTCAGGTGCTTGCTTAGATGTAGCGCCTGGTTTGGGGATAGGATAAGGTGCTTGCTTAGGAGTAGCCTCTGAATGAATAATTGGTTCAGGTACTTGCTAAGCAGTAGCTTCCAAATGAATGATTAGTTCAGATACTTGCTAAGGAGTAGCTCTTTGGTTGGGTATAGGAAGAATAATTTGTTCAGGTGTTTGCTAAGGAGTAGCTTCTGAATGAATGATTGGTTCAGGTGCTTGTTTAGATGTAGCGCCTGGTTTGGGGATAGGATAAGGTGCTTGCTTAGGAGTAGCTTCTGAATGAATGATTGGTTCAGGTGCTTGCTTAGGAGTAGCTTCTGAATGAGTGATTGGTTCAGGTGCTTACTTAGATGTGGATCCTAGTTAGGGGATAGGACAAGGACCAGCTTTTGCATGTAATATTAGATTATATGTTCAAATAGTTTTAGCTTCTGTATGGTGTATCGGACAGGTGCTTGCTTAGGTTCAGTTCTATACGAATGATTCCTTCAGGTGCTTATTTAACTAGTTGTAGGTCCTGTATGAAGTATTCGATTACATGTTTGAATTGTTGTAGCTCCTGTAAGGCATTTTTAATAAGGTGCTTCCATAGTTTTATCATTTTTACGAGCTGATTGTTCTCATCTTGTTAAACGAAATCTTTTTATTTAGAAAAATCCTCTTTGATGCACAGATAAATTTCAGTGTTTCTTTAAAGTAATAAGTGAACATTAATTTCAAAGTTTGCTGGGTGAAACTGTGATTGATGAATTAAATAAATTTTTTTTAGCTGGTTTATCTGCGCCTTCAATGCAGACAATGTTTTGTAACCTCCCACAGAAATTATGCTTCTCTGTGCATCTGGAATCAATACCACGTAGAAGCATGTGCAAGGACAGGCTCCGAGTGTTGAGTCAAGTGAAATAATGTACTAAAAATTCACTGAAATTCTATCACTGAAATTCCTGTTTGGTATCATTAATGGACTTGTTGACTGCACGTCTCTTCTTGAAAGGATACATTTTAATATTCCAGCAAGATCGTTACGGCGCACCGAGTACTTTAATGTTGGCTTGAGTAAATCAAACTACGCTCGAAATGCTCCTTTGACAAGAGTATTAACTGAATATAATTATCTCTAAAATTCTTTGAATATTGATCTTGGTCTATCTAAAAATGTTTTTTGCAATAATTTAATTTTCTTGACTGGCACGACAGCCCGCTTACGCGAGACTAAGGCCTAGCTTCCCGCAACCACCCGTGTTGTGCGTGTGAATTTGTACGCGGGTTGAAGGGACCTACAGTTTTATGCCGGTTCCGAACGGCAGGTTGAGAGCTTTTTCATAAGCAATTTTTACTCTCAGAGGTTTGCCATTTCCAGCTGAGAAGACAGCCAGAAATCGAGTTTTCCCGTTATTTTTTTTTAGGTGTTATTACAGGCAGTATTTGAAAATGAGGTTGCTGCCTTCGACTCGCGGTCCAACGCACTAACCAACTGAGCCACGGCGGCTGCCTGTTTTTTGCAATACTTTTTCGAATCCTAAGTTTCTTAGGTAATTTGAATTGTTACCTTTCTTTCTGTTACTTCTGTTAGTCTGTAAGTTGTTAGACTGTAATAAATAAATAAATAAATAAATAAATAAATAATGATTTTTTGTTTTTCCAATATCTTCATTGCATTTGGTTTTGTTTTGTGGAACTTCACTTGTTCAGTCAACTACGACGATCCCCTGAAACCATCTGAAGCCAAAGACAACTTTAATTTCTCAGTGTAGCGCGTTCTCAGCATCATTTTCTGCATGCAAAACGTGTAGGCACATTCAAGTTCTCAGCCTGCAGCACTTCTTCTGATGATTTTCTATTGAAATGCATACACAAGAGCGCCGATTTCGAAGATATTCCTATAAGAATACTTCAGCGACTGAGTGAAGGTGTTTATGTGTGAGTGTGTGGGTGTGATAAGAGTGAATTTTAAACATCAACGCGTCGTTGTATTAGGTGAGAATAGCTTAGAAATGGCATCGATTGACAGAATTTAAAGCAGCACCATTGATTAAAATTTATTGACAAACTTGGCTGAAAATCTATGAAAAGCGTAAACTTTGAATTATAAAATTGCACAAAAAATTGTCAGGGACATTTAACGAAAAAAGAGCATTGATGATTGAATAAGCATACTTTCGGGCGAGTATGCATGAGTTTTATGGCACATAGTACAAGCTGTCGCACTTTATGTGTTGTTGCGCGACATTTTCAATTTCGAAACGTTGGTACCAATCAATGTTTTTGGCTGTCTGGTCGTCTGTTTCAGCAAATGAATGCGACAACGACGTTGGCTCACATGTTACTGTGTGTGTGTGTGTGTGTGTTTGTGAGTTGCGCCGCCTGTTTGCTGCTGCAATTTTGAATGCCCTCAGCGCATTGCTGGCAATATGAGAAGAATTTTCGAATTTGATTTTCTTGTCACGTTCGCGTGCTAACAACATCAGGAAACAGCAATGGAGCAATGGCGCACCAATTGAGGCAACCGTGTAGCAATGAATGGTGACAGGTCGGCGGGAGGGAGGGGGCGGAAGATGCATGAGATGAGGCGAAGTTAAGTTGCAGACGCAAGTTGCCGACTATGGCGAGGCGTTGGACGCTATGGTAGACTGCAGTTGTGGAGCGAGAAGATGAATGCGGCGAACAATTGTTGTATATCACAGCGATTGACTCTGATTGCGAATGCGACTGTTATATGCTGCTGTTGTTGTTGTTGATGTTGTATGTGAAAGATGAAATCAATAAAATTTAATATACACATTTTGGCAGTAAAGCTGAGAACAGAGCGGCAGCAATGGCAATCGAAACGAGCAAAGTTATTGAAGGCGACTGAAAAGGCAGCAATGGACAGCGGCCCAACGGGTAAATTAGACGAAACAAGGAGCGACATGAATGCAGAAATCAATGAATGGAATCAGTGACAAGTGTACGGACAGACAAAGTGATTTGTGGATAATCGGTCGATTAAAAGGGTGTTAAGTTCTATGGAAGGGTAGGTCCTATGAACAGCTCACAACAGCAGCAAAGTAGAGAAATGAATCTTTAAAAAAAATGATGAAATGAAAAAGAAAATAAAGTAAGACAGCAATGATTGATTTGTATAAATCTGCAAAAAAATTTACTTTATTTTAGGTTCATAGGTCTTCTAGTTTGAGAGTTATAGACGATTCAAGTTTTTTAAGTTGCAATTTATAAAATTCCTAGCTTCTATGTAGATTTTCCGTTGAAAATACCTAGAGTTTTCCATCACTTGTTGAATAGCTGCCAAGATTTGTTTGCATTTTAGGTCTCTAGATTTTCAAGTTTAGGAATTACAGACAGTTAAATCGCAATTTGCGGACTTTTAAAGCGTAATTTTTGTAATTCCCAGCCTCTACATAGATATTCTTGGCTTTTCGGTGAATTTTTCATTGAATAGCTGCAGAGTTCTACTTCCAAACAGGCTTTTTTGTAGACCTTTACCTGTTCTAGTTTAGAAGTTACAGGCATTTTAATGCTTTTTTATTGGCAATTTTTGAAATTCCTAGTTTTTACATAGATTTTCTTGGCTTTTCGGTGCAAATACCAAATACTATTTTATCGGTTAAGAATTTATCTGTTCTAGTTTAGGAGTTACCGGCATTTCAATACTCTTTTAATTCCTTAATTTTTTTTATTTTCTGTGAAAATATCTGAAATTTCCTACCATTTATTGAATAGCTGCAGAGTTCTACTTTCAAAAACAGTATTTTGTAAGCTTCTATCTCTTCTAGTTTAGGAGTTACAGACTTTTGAAATTTATTTAGTTGCAATTTATGAAATTCCTACTTTCTATATTGATTATTTAGACGTTGCGATGAAAATACCTGGGATTTTCTACCACTTACTGAAAACCTGCCGAGTTCTAGTTTCAAAAACGGTGTTTTGTAAGCCTCTATCTCTTCTAGTTTAGGAGTTACCGATTTTTAAAATTTAGTTACAACTTTCGAAATTTGTCTACAGCAGTTCTACTTTTAAGTTGTCTTTAAAATTAATTTCAGACTTATATATCTTTAAGTTTAAGAGCTATAGGTGTTTAAAATTTACATAGTGAAAATTTATGAAATTTGTAGTTTTTTTTTTTTATATCGAGAGGTAGGTAGGAGTGCCTACTCAAGGCGGAGTCCACTTAGGTCATAATAACTTTTTGTGAAGCCACAACCAATCGAACTGAACTCCGCTCACTCTTTGAGTTCTTTGCGAGACCTAGTAAACTCTGAATAATTTAATATATACCCCAGCCAATAGATCCCTTTCATTGTTGAAGATCCAAGGAGTAGTTCTCTTAAGGGAGTGTTCCTGGGTAGAAGTTTGAAAAAATCGATTTTTTTTTTTGGCGTTTTATTGTACCTTATACTATATACTATCACCCCCCAAAGTCGTTTTTCAATCCGCATACTCAGTACCCACTTTTTTGCATGTTAATTGAAGTAATCTCAGCTCTTTTTGCTCCGCTGATACATTGCGCATGATACTTTAAACGCGTTTTTCTCGAAACCACATTTTTTGTACTGGCCGATAATTTTTCTCAGCAACTATGAGAGGTATCGACTTGAAATTTTGGGAAAATGTTCTAGATAGTTTTCATTGGATGCTAAACCAAAGTTTTCATCAAAAAATTATTGTTAAAGATATTTTCAAGCACTCTAAAGGTAAAAAAAGGTGGCAAAACTGGACAATTTTTTTTCATATGGCCGCCATTTTGTTTCTAATCAACATTTTGACTAAAACTGTGGTTTAGCATCCGCGGAATTTATTGCAGATTAATAATTGCATACCCATTTCTGTTTCAGATTACTGGTTCCCGAAATTTATTATCGGCCAGCAGTGAAAACAAGGTCACATTGACCACTGAAAATTTGTACTTAGAAAATAAAATTGTTTGACACAAATATGAGTTTCTGTTCTCCAAATAATAAGGAACAACAAGCAAAAAACCAGAATATTGCATGTTGCCTTGTAGCTCCAAAATAATGAAATAATGAAAAACAGCCTAAAATCGGCATTCTACCCGGGAACACTCCCTTAAGCCATAAAGGCCCATTGTGTTAACTCAATCAATCAAAATTAAGATCGCTCACTCATTGAATCAGTTTGAGCTTCTTGCGAGGCCGAGTAGACTGTGAATAGCCTTATTGGTTAGATCCCCTAGATTGCGCAAGAAGAAGGGTCCCAGGTGGGTCTTTCTTCTACTGGGTAATGCAGGACAAGTGTATAAAAAGAGAAATCTGTTTGCTGCCGCACTACAATGACCCCAAAGACCTCTGAAATGTATTTGACTTTTCGAACATCTTCGCGCTTTCTTTCTGCTCCTCCTCCATAATGTTCTAGCAAAAATCATTAGAAAACTACCCAACCTTCTTGCGTGAATGCCAATTACACAATTATCCGCCAGAACACCAATCATGTTTCTCAACTGGTCGCTTTTTAGTGAGAAAAGTTCTCTAGAACTACGGAAGTTTAAGGTTGGTGGGTTTGGCGCACAGTAAATTCTGTGTTGCCTTTAGCTCTTCTTTTTTATCTTAGTTTAGTTTCTTATATGGTACTGATATGAGTACGATGCTTTTATATTTTTTTTATTTATTTATTTATTTAGTTTAGTATAAATACTGAGAAGGAATGAAGTAAAGAACGGTGAGCTCATCAGTGAATTAAAGCAAATGACTGCCGTCAGTGAGTTAACTGCAGTCGGCTTGAAAATACAGAAAAAGTGTACAGCAAATGTAAACCAGCAAAATTTTAAATTGCAGATTAGCATTGACAGCACAATTGGCCTACAATTTGCCTTTATAAAAACTAATAAAGGAAAAAATATAAAAAACATGAGACAGCGATGACCAAAGTTTTTGTGCTAAAATATTGAAAAATATTGTATATATACAAAAATACATACATACATACATTGAATCAGGGCAAAAATCTATTGTTGAAACAATGCTTCATGAAGCTCTTCACATACACACACACACATATTAATTACTGCGTAGCGCCACATGTGTTGGCGCCGAACAAAAGCGCGCACAGCAGCTGAGCCGAAGTTCCGCCTAAATGCGTGCATTGTAATTAAAAATAAAGCAACTGGAAAATATTTTGTTTACAATAAAAATGCAAATTTCAGTGTGAATGTGTGTGTGTTATGCTGAGTCAAGCGTTGCGCTAATAATGTCGCCCCCGCTGCTCCATGCAGCCCCGTTAACTCGCCGCAACAATGGCGTAAAATTGGCGCAAAACAGCGCTGTGCTACTGCTGCCAACTAAATGCCACATGAATTCTATGCAACAACAAAATGTGGAAAAATGAAAATTAAAGTCAACGCGCACGCGCGCTCGCCAACAGTGCCAACAATAACAATGACAATAGCGCTAAAACCATCGAGGGGAGATGGGGGAGTGCAATTAGTTCAAGGCTTTTGGCGAAAAATGAAAGTGAAAAATCAAAGTTGAACAAAAGGTTAAGTTGGCAAACAGATGACAGCGATTTACAGCTGTGGCATTGAGATTACAAATCATGTAATTTACTTTTTTATATAAAAATAAAAGTTTAGTGTAAAAAGTTTGAAACTAAAAACTGAAAATTAAAAATATTTAAAAATAAAAGAAAAATATTTCAAAACTTTTAAAAATTATTACAAAATATATAAAAACTATATGAAAATATATAAAAATTATATAAAAATATATAATAATTATTTTAAAATAAACCAAAACTTAAATACGGTCACTGCAGTCGGTGTCACTTACATCGTCATAGCCGTTAAGCAGCTGTCCACAAAAAAAAGAAATTATTTAAAAATAAATAACAATGTCAATAAACAATGAAAAATAAATCAAAATTATTTTAAAATAAATCAAAATTATTTTAAAATAAACCAAAACTTAAATACAGTCACTCGGTGTCTTTTAAAATTGTGCTGGCAAATGAAAAAAAAATTATTTACAAATAAAAACAAATTATTTAAATATAATAAAATTGTATAAATACAGTCACTGCAGTTAATGTCACTTAAAATTTTTCTGGCAGTTTCGGCGTATCGGCGCCAGTGCTGCTGCACATCGTCATAGCCGCTAAGCTGAGTCCACAAACAACTTTAAAATTATTTAAAAATAAATAAAAAATATCCAAAAATATTAAAAAAATATTCAATGTTAAAAATTAGAGACTAAAAATAAAAAATGAAAATTAAAAATTATTTTTAAATAAAAAAAAATGTTATTGAAATATTTATTATAGATGGAAATGAAAAATTATTTTAAAGTAAAAAGAAAATATTTTGAAACATATAAAAATTATTCAAAAATAAGCTAAAACTAAAATACAGTCACTGCAGTCGGTGTCACTTGAAATTTTGATGCCAGTTTCGGCGTGTCGGTGCCACTGCTGCAGCACATCGTCATAGCCGTTAAGCTGTGTCCACAGCACAGTCTATGCCACAAATGCGCTTTTGCACGTAGCTCTGGCTCTGGTTGTGGCAAGTGGTATGTGTGGCAGTCGGCGTGCGGCTTATGAAGTGCTCTAAGCATTCGCTTGCTGCATATAAATGCGCCTCAATAAGTCAGGCGCCTGACTTCGTACGTAATTGGCTGCCAGTTGTTGCTGTTTGTTGTTGTTGTCACTTAATGTTGCGGGCACTGTCACAACAGTCTTTTGTGGTCACTGCTTGCACTTTTTTCGATTGCGGAACATTTAATTGAAATGGCTTTTCATACAAAAACACAAGTTTTATGTTACTTTTACTTTTGGCAAAACAGCGCCAAATTAAAAACTACCAAAATTTTTTTTCAAATACATTTTTTTTGTTTTTGTCTCAGACTGAGCATTTTAGAATTTAGTGCAATTATGCTGTCATTAATTATATTTTATAAAATTTAAGCATTTGGTAGCTTTGGAATTGATTTGATTTAAATTTTTTCGTTTGAGTATAAATGCCTTTCACAACGCTTCCACAATACTGATTTGTGTGCAATTTTATATGCACTCATAGCATGTTTTTATGTTGTTTTTGTATTATTTGATTTATCGTTGAATACATGCCTCATTGATTTATTGCTGCCTATTTGAACAACAAATTGTGCGGTTGCTTGCTTTTAATTTTCCAATTTTCATAAAAGCCCACAGAATAAAGCATTATTTGCGATTAAATCCAAGCAATTTGATCAAATTTATGAGATCATCTAATGGTATGAAATATGAAAATATTTTGAGAGATAAGAGAATTCGAAGAGAATTGTATTATTAAAGAAGGACATTGAAAAAGTTGTCTTCTTCGGAATGGTTTAATAGTCTCCAGTTGTGCAAACTGGGGTCAAAAGTTTCTGCTATTCCTCCGGAAAGACGAGTTAGCCAATGTTGATAGGTGGACTTTTCAAAAATCTTTCAACTGTAGCTTCTAACCCAAAATGTTCCATCTTTCCAAAAATGGGTCAAAAGCTCCTGACATTTCACAAGAAAGCCAAGTAAGCTGAAGTTCAAAAGTGACTTAAAAAAATATTGACTTTTCTAACTGTCTTCAGCTTCTAAACCAGTAGAGATTGCGACCTGAAATATTGCTCATCTTTTGGTGGAATTTTTCAGCTATTAAAAAAAGGAAAGTGAGTGTGAGGAAAGCCAAGTTCACCAATGCCAAAAAGCGACTTTGACCTGAGGTTGGTTTTTGTTATTTTCTTTTAACTGTTTGTAGTTACCAAACCACAAGGGTTAGCGACCTGAAATCATCATCTGGAATCATTCAACTTTTAGTAGAACTGTCTACCTTCCCAAAAATGTACCTAAACTTCCTGATATTCCACCAGAAAACTTAGTAAATCTTTGTTGAAAGATGTCATTGAAAAAGGTTGACTTTTGCGAAATAGTTCAACTGACTGTAGCTCTTAAGCCAGAAGGGTTAGCGACCTGAAATATGACTCATCTTCTAGTAAAACTTTCTAGAATTTCAAAAATGGGCCTACAGTTTCTGATATTCCAACAGAAAGCCAAGTCAGTCAATGTTGAAGGGTGACTTTGTAAAACTTTAACTATTCCAAAATCATTCAAGTATTTGTAGCTCCTAAGCCATAAGTGTAGGCGACCTAAAAAATGGCAAAAACGTAGTAGAACTTTTTAGCTATCAAAATATCAGATAACCCACCAGAAAGCTGAGTCAATCAATGTTGAAACGTGACTCTGAAAAAACTTGACTTTTGCAAAATCTCTTTCAGTGAGACTTTCAGTGACTCTTAAACTAAAAGAGTTACTGAACTGAAATACGGTTTGTGTTGTACTCAACAGCGTATAAACTGCACTAAGCTTAATTAGTTTGGATTAGGTGTGTTTTAGCGGCAAAATAATGAAGGAAGAAATAAATAAAAGAGACAAAAGAAATATGAAGAAATTTGTCAAAAATAGTAAAAACAAAAATGGCAAACATAATTAAAACATGAAAACCAAAAACTGCTACCATTTTCTTCTTTTTCATAATTTTTGTTATATTTTCTACAGCTTTATGTTGCCGACCTTTGGCCGTTGTGGTTTAGCCGCTTTGGTGGCCAACAGCGCCGGAAACGAAAATCAAAGCGAAAGTGAAGTAAATTTTGTTTTATTTGCGCTAAAAAAAAAATTATGATTCAAAAACCACTTTTTGCTACAATTTGCAGTTGGCTTATAAAACAATACAAAATAAAACAAAATAAAAAAGTTTTCCAAACAAAAAAGTTGCCAGCAAATGTGGCAGCTTGTCAGTGCACGCAACATGCAAATTGCTACTTTACTGCAATTTGAATGGGATAATTGAATTTTTATTACACTGTCAGCAGGAAGACAGAAAGCGGACCAATTGGTCAGAATGCGGCACGTGATTTCCTTTCATTTTCCATGCAAAAATGGTCAACAAAATTATATAAGAATGAAGGTGGAAAGCATAAAAGATAGAAAGTACATACAAAGTTTAGTGCACTATTTTTTTAAAAATAAAATTAAAAGCTTTGTCATCAATGCAATGAGAGAAGAAACACTGCAGAGTGCAGGCGAACTCAGTGAAAATAAGTAGAAAAGCAGCATTCAGCGTAAAGACATTGAAACTCATGGTTGAGTAAGAATTCATGGCACAACTTTAGTTAAATAGTGAGTTGGTGGTTGTTGCTTTTGTTGGTTAATAGTGTATGGTTTTCTTCATCTTACTATCAATAGAAGAAATTCAGCAGCGACATGGCAACATATAGCTCGGTGCTGCGTTTATATTTCGAAATATTACTCATACGCACTGTTGTTCGTCAATGAGTCGTACTAATCATATCTTTGTGCACTAATTGATTGTTTGGTCAGCTATTTACCGTTACTGAGTCCTTGATAGAATTTTAATAATAATTTTAATAATAATTGACTGGCACGAAGCCCGCTTACGCGAGACTAAGGCCTAGCTTCCCGCAACTACCCGTGTTGTGCGTGTGAATTTGTACGCGGGTTGGAGGGACCTACAGTTTAATGCCGGTTCCGAACGGCAGGTTGGGAGCTTTTTCATAAGCAATTTTTACTCTCAGAGGTTTGCCATTTCCAGCTGAGAGGACAGCCACCGAAAGAGAAATCGAGTTTTCCCGTAATTTTTTTTTTAGGTGTTATTACAGGCAGTATTTGAAAATGAGGTTGCTGCCTGCGACTCGCGGTCCAACGCACTAACCAACTGAGCCACGGCGGCTGCCGTGATAGAATAGTCCTTGGAAATTCTGCTGCTTCTGTTCACCCGGCAATTGGCACATCGAGCACATATCGATTGTCTAACCAGCTATCAGCTAATAAACACTTTTACACCTCCGTGGCGGCGAGTGACTTTTTCAAGTTTGGAAACAAAAAGAAGTCACACGGGGCCAAATCTGGAGA
Organism: Melieria crassipennis; assembly: GCA_963668005.1. Lineage (NCBI taxonomy): Eukaryota > Metazoa > Arthropoda > Insecta > Diptera > Ulidiidae > Melieria > Melieria crassipennis. Next base: position 54,239,730 of record OY764962.1, on the reverse strand, counting down.
ATACGGTGGATGGGGCAGCTGTTCGTAGCCTAATGCGACCAATTTGGCGAATCACTGACCGATATTGCTCTTTTTTCATTTTTCTAAAATCCGCGGACACGTTCGTTTCCACACGCGGTCAAAACAAAACTACAAATCCAATATGGCTGAAATTTTGACAGTAGCCGTCTACAAGGATGTACTGCACGATAGTAAATTTCTCTTAAGCTAAGTACTTATCGGACTGCCCACGTATCTTCCTTCAAAACTGAAATAAATATACTGAAGCAACTTAAAGCAGCAATCACAAAGTCGTCTACAACTGTGCCACTCTGCCAGTCCTGCAATTGGACTCCTTTTGCAAATTTTCAATGCCCTTCTGAGTCATTGACTCCTCTAGAACAGCGTTGAAGCATTTTTTTATACGAAAAAAGTTGTAAAAAGCCCCAACTTTACTGCATTAACATTAAAAGCGCAATGAAAATACAATAAAACCGACAATTGCAGCACCAAGCTGCACTTGCAGCACAAATTGAGAGGGTAGCCACAGGATAATGCAAAGCATTGGCCTCGTAATTTAGTTACGCACAGCCACTTCAGCAGGAAAATTTACTAAAACGCATTGGACAGATAAATAACAGCAATAGCTTACAACCACAACAATTACTACAATAACAACAACAAAAACATCAAGAACAAGAACAACAACTAACGAAACACTAAGCTGCCAGTCTGGTTGTTAAATGTTGTGGAAAAGTGTAACTTTTCAACTCTGATACGAACAGTTTTTGTTTAAAGTTTGCGGTTTTGTATAATTTAAAATTTACAACCGACAAAGCGCACAACCGCAAGCAACAGCAGCAGTGGGCGGCGGGGCAGGGGGCCATTGCACTATGCAGCAGACAAAGAATTGAAAACTCTTTAGCAGCATGTCAGCAAAAAGCCAAACCGCACAAAGCGAATGCAAGTAGTAAGAATAACAAAAAAAATGAATTGCAACAACAGGAAGTTATTTAAAAAAAATATATAAAAAAAATTAAAACAAAAAACGAATGTGAAAATACTAATTTACCAGTGTACTTTGGAAAGTTTATATTTCGATGGCAGCAAAAGCCAAGGCAGCAAAGCATTAAGTTGAGTAGACTAGAGAGCAGAGTTGCCAAATGTTGCAAGATTTTAGAATTTGTAAAATTTAATGAAAGCTAGTTTTTACTTATGGTAATTGTTAGAGTAAAGTAGAAATCAGATTTAGATATAAAATTTAGGCAGAGTTGCCAGAGCTGCGCGAAATTGTTGGATATAAGAAATTTGTATTACAGTTATTAAAAATGTTTTAACATATTTAAAGGTCAAATTTTGACAAGTTTAATGAAAAACCAATACAAACATTTAACTGAGCTGACAACCCTAAATATTGATTTGATCAAATATTGATTTGCAAATTGAAATAGTTTATATTTAAAATAAAAATTTTACTTGCATTTGTATGGCTAAGTTTCATTTTCACATGAACAGATTTCAACAAAAAAGAGTTGCCAACTTGTAACGTAATAAATTAAAAACTATTTCTTAAGTTCATTTCAAGACTAACCACAATTTTTAGACTCAAATAAGAGTCAGAACTGCAAGTTTTAGGCTTTCATAATTGAAATAGGGTTACCAACAGTGTGAAATTAAAAATGCAAGTATTGATACCAGTGCGAAAATTTTATGATACAATTTTACTAAGAACTTATTATTTTTATTCATTATTATTTTTGTTTTATAAATTTTTTTTGTTTTATAAATTTTGTAAAAATTGTATGCTAAATCATTAAAGACTACAAAATAGAAAACCTAAAAAATTATTACTAAACTTTATTGAAGTAGGGTTACCAATGGTGGGATTTATAATAAAAGTTTTTAACAATGTGCAAAATTGTATGTTAAAAAATAGTTTCCTAATACACATTGCACGAAAGTAGTTTTTTTTATTAAGAGTTGAATGAATCCAAGAATTTAAGGGAAATAAATTTCAATGAAAAACATTTCCAACTTGAAAAAGAAACCATTTTAAATAATTTTAAATATTAATTTTATGATTAATGACAGTTTTAGGAACTAAAGTAAGAGTCAGATATGTAAAATGTAGACCTTCATAAGTAAAGTAGGGTTGCCAACATGTTAAATAAAAAATATTAGAAGGTTTTCTTTGCAGCATAAAAAAATTTATGTTTAAATATGGTTTTCACAGAAATAGTTTAGTTTTATTAAGATTTAAATAACTCCATAAATTCAAGGCAAATAGATTTCAATGAAAAAGGGTTGCCAACTTGAAATATAATTAATTTTAAATAATTCCTAATATTTATTTCATAATTGAAACTGTCATAGTTTCAGCAACTTAAATTAGGGCCAGAAATAGAAAAAGCAGACTTTGATAATTCATTTAGGGTTGCCAATGGTGTGAAATTAATAATAACGAAATAATGAAATAATGGTGCAAAATTTTATTTTACATTTAACACAAATAATTTTATTATTCCAAAAATTAAAGGAATATAGATTTCAATGAAAAACTTCAAAAATAATTAACTCAACTTGCCAACTTCAAAAATAATTAATTTAAAGGTAATTTTGTATACTTGAATCAAGCTTAAAGAAAGATTTCAGAATAAAAGTGAGAGAAAATATATGTAAGTAAATTTTGTAATGCTGACAATGCAGGGCAGAGTTGCAACTTTATTTATTTATTTTTTTTTCAAAATGATATGGTGCGATATGTTAGTTAGCATTAATTATTCTGACAAATTTTAGAACAAAATTGAGAGCAAATATGATTAGCAAATTGTTTAATTGCAGAGTTGCCAGTTCTCAATTTTTTGTTAACAAAAAAGACGCTGCCATATGTTAGTCAGAGTTGACAATTATTGACAGTCTTTAAAACAAAAGTGAGAGCAAATATGATAAGCAATTTTTTGTAATGCTGAGAACTTAGAGCAGTGTTGCCAATTCTTAACTTTTTGTTTAACAAAAAAAGCAGGCATGTTGCCATAAGTCAATCACAACTAAGAACTAAATAGAGCAAATTTTACTAAACTACCAACTATAAGTAGGGTTACCAACTAACAACTTTAAAACTTTTTCTTAAATAAGAAAAAATTACATTCTGTCCTATGCCCAACACAATCAAAATTCAGGCTTTAACAGAATTGTTAACCGTTCTGCGTTTTTGCTGACTACTTACTTCCTATTAAATGGCAACAAAGTTCAATTTACCTGCGGCCAAAATGCATTCATACAACACCATAAAATTACAAATAGCAGCAAGCTGCCAACTTCATTTGACAAAATTTACCAACATTAACATTTATGTAAATGACAATTTTTCTCCATTCAAGTGGCCAAACAAATGAATCCCAACAGAAAAACATAACCAACAAAACAAGTACAGGCGCAAGGATGCTTTTGTAATGTGCTGCAGCTGCTGGCAACTTGTCAACAGAAATTTTCAACAATTGGCAACACAGCTTCAAATAGGCTGCATGAGGCACGACAACAAAAACACCAACTAAGGCAACACCAACAACAACAAACAACAACAAAATAATAGCAACAAACAGTAGCAAAGAAAAGTGCAGCATTCGGATTGGCAGCCAGTGGCAAAATTAAATGAAAATAAAAATAACAATAACAACAGCACAAAAAATGTATACATATATATATAACAACAAAAAGGCGGACATCCATTATTTGCGGGCAACAAACAGTGCGGGTGCGTTGGAAAGTGCCGGAGGGTAGCAACGCCTGAAAATGCAGCATTCAACATGCGCAGCACAAAAAAAAGTTGAATCAAATGAGCAAAAAAAAAGGGCGCAACGAAAACTTCGTTAACAGTGACTGGTGACTAGGTCAGCAATGCCGACTGAGTTGTGCTGCATTTGCGAGTTGCCACAGTGAGCGCTGCACGCTGCGTTACGGTCAGCGCGGAACGGAAAACATGCAACGTCCACTGTGCCTGCTTCGTGGGTGCGGGACGGTGCGGGCGGAGTGTTGCGCACAATTGAGTTTTTATTTCATTACCATAAGTAAATTAGAATTTACGCTGGGCACACACTGGGCGCAAGGACAACGGCGGGACAGACAAATCGACATTGGCGGCGCGTCGGTGGGTCACAAAAGGACCAAAGCGCACAGCACACAGACTGCACGAAACCGTAGCTGCAGCTGAAGCTGAAAAGTTGAAAAGCCGCAACGCCTCGTCGCGCTCTCTACCGCTCTCTGCACGTCAGGCAGGTATGTGGTCGAAATAGTGGCAGCGACAGTGACGGCTGTCAGCGTGTATGTGTATTCTATGAGTGTGTGTGTACGCGATTTGGTGCACTTTTCTTTTGCGCCTCTATGCAGCGTTGCCATATTTGCTTTTAATTTAAATGCGCACAGCGTTGGCGCTGGTTGACAGCACGACAGCCGCACTGACCGTCTACCTATCCGCCTGCCTGACAGGCTGTTGCTTTGACGTTGCCGTCTGGCAGCACATTAGCGGGAGTGATATAGTGGCTGTGGCGGCGGCGGGTTAAAGCGTCCGGCAGCCGCACGAGCGAACGTGGAAATGCTGGAATTAATTTGATAGCGTTGTTGACATTCTAACGGTTACGCTTTGTGCCGCGAAACGCAATGCGATGGCTTAGCATTGGAGTGGCGCAAAAATGGCCGTAGCCGTTGCACCAGTGAAAGTGCACAACACAAAAATCTAAAAAAGAAAATTAAAAAAAAAAACCAAAATGGCGATCAGCGTTTGCAAAGAGAATTTTTGCATGGCGCATTTTGCTTATAATTAAATTGCTGCCAGCATATTTGGCATAGATTGCGCAATGCTGGCTGCACTTGCGTGGGGTTAAACAGTCTTTTTTTGGGTTGAGAGTGTGCTGGAGAGTTGCCAGATTATGCTGGAGTGGCAGCAGTGGCGAGCAGACTAAGTCAGATATAATGTAATGTTGTAGAGCTGAGTGTGGGTGAAACCTTTGACAGTGAGTGGCGCAGAGAGGAAGTGAATTTGGACTTTGAATGATGTGATTTAATTGAACTTATGTAATTCAAGGCATTAACTATGATTTATAATTAGGGATTAAAGAAAAATGTTTATATAATTAATGAAATTAACCTAAATGAGCAATTTGTGATTAACTGAAAATGTTCACAAAGTTCAATTGTTCAATAAGAATATTACTAACAACTACGAATACGACTAACAATTTTATGACTAAATATTTATATAATTAGTGACATCACCTTTATTTAATAAATATTGATGAATTGAACATGTTTCTATAGTTCAACTAACTAATTAGAAATTATTTATTAACAGAAAATGTTCATAAAGCTAATAAAATTTAATTTAATTAGTTTAATTAGAAGTGAAAATTATTGACTAACAATTTTATGACAAAACATCTATATAAATTATGACAACACCTTTAGTTAATAAATATTAATGAATTAAAAATGTTTCTATAGTTTAACTGACTAATTAGAAATTATTTATTAACAGAAAATGTTCATAAAGTTAATAAAACTGAATTTAATTCGTTTAATTAGAAATAATTGAGTAACAAAAAATTTAATTAACATTATCAAATAAATATTGACTAACACAAAGTTTTATATAGATCAGTTGTTAAATTAAAATGATTGACTAATAGAAAATATTCATAAAACTAATGAAATTAACTTTAATTATTAAATACTGATCTACTGAAAATGTTCTTATATTTTAATTAAATTGAAATTAAATTGAACTAATAATTGTTGACTTACAGAAGATATTCATATAGCTGAATTGTTAAGTTGGAAGTTATTAATTCATGAAAATAATAAAATTTACTTTAATTCATAATTATTGACTTACAGAATATTTTCACATAATTCATATGTTATGTTAGAAATTACTTATTCAAATGTTTCCCTTATTAATTAAATCGACTTTAGTTAGTTCAATTCGAACTTATTGGCTAGCAGGAATTAATTTAAATGCAATTAACTACTTTTTATTTATAACTAATAACTCAAAATAATTACGTTACTTATTTAATTTATTTACATTTGCGGTGCAATTGAAAAATATATCAATCCCTAAAAAATCACATTAATTTCAATGCAATTAATTATTCTCATTCATAATTTAAATTTAATTTAAATTTAGTTTAACTAAAAATTTAGTTTAAATTTAGTTTAACCTAACCTAGTTTAACTAAAAATTGATTGATCATTTGAAATAAATAAGTTCAATTACTATTAGTTCAATTAAATAAAAATAAATAAATAAATATTCGTTTAGTCGGTTGAATTGATTAGTAATTTATCTATTCATTTAATTAATCTAATTTAATTAAATAAATCTATTAATAAATTTAATTTCATTCAACTAAATTCAACTCAAATTTAACTCAACTAAAACTTAATGAAGCAATATAAGGAAATACATTAAATTTCAATTTAATTCAGTTACGATTTAATAATTAGATGAAGGTTTAGTTTAGTTTAGTTTAGTTTAGTTTAGTTTATTTCGTCAATGGAATACATCCCTTACAGACTAGGAAATACAGTAGAATGAATGAATGAATTATTTTCAAATTGAATAAATTAAATTAAATTAACTAAACCAATTCAACTCAAATTCAACTTTAAAAGTTAACTAATTAGTTGGTTAAATTAATTAGTAGAGTTAAATTAATTATTCAAATTACTAAGTTAAATTAATTTGTTTAGTTGAATTAATTAATTAATTAATTAATTTATTTCAATTAAGGTTATTAATTAGTTGCATATAGTCAGTTTAATTAGTCATTTTAAACGCTCTAATTTAATAAATAATTAAAATTTAGTCCAATTTGTTTGTGGTTTTATTTAAACTAAAGTTTTCAATTCACTTGAATTTTAATTAATTAGTTTTTCAATTAAAGTGCGTTAATTCATTAAATTTCATAAAATTTATATTTTATTTTTAAATAAATTAATTAATTAGCTTAGTGCATTAATTCATTAAAAATCATCAAAATTGTAGACATGAAAAACAAAGTTTAGTTAGTTAGTTACGTTTTTTTAGTTAAGTTTAAATTGAAATTTTATTTGATTTGAAAAATCAGTGTATTAATTTATTTTTGTTCTCTTTAAATGTTTAACTCATTAAGCCCTGAGCGTTGCGTTTGCGCAACGTTTGGGAATTTCGATATATTAAGTAATTCATAAAGACATAAGACTTGAAAATGGGTAGAATTGGAGTAGAATTGATCGTTTTAGATTCTGTCATACTCAAATTTCAAAATTATTTAAATATTCATACGTTTTTTTTCGATCCAAAGTCAAAGGTTTTTTTGGGGAATTTTTTAAATTCAATCAAAAATACTTATTCTTCAAACCTATCAAAATCCCTTAGTGGGCTGCATTTTGCCATGCTAAACTATTTAACCCTAATCCGTCGTTCGGGTGATTTTTCACCCATTTTCAACTTTGGGATGCTATAACTCTCTTATATATGTATCAAAATGATTAAGGTTTCTTGTATTTGTAGCAAATCAATGTAAGTTTTAGAATTTATCTGCAACATATTGATTATTTCATTATAACGGTGATTATAAAAAAAGTTACGTGGGCGACGTTGGGGTGATATTTCACCCATATACAAATTGTATGGAAATTCAAAGCAACACATACAGAAAATGCCATAAAATTACGTCACTGGATTGAAAGTTTTGAACTGCTTTTATAGGTAAAACCTTTTTTAGAATCAATGGGCCTCCTGAACTCAACGGAAAAGTAAGAGGCAGTTATATTATTTCAACTAAAGTTGGTATAAGTCGCCATGCTTGAAGTCGTGTGTCAGCAATACAAGATGCCAATGAAGACCAATGTTAAAGATAGTAACTGACAAAACTAATGTTGAAGGTTTGCGAGCTTTTGGCACTGCATGGATCAGCGTTGGTGATATTCGGGCATATTTTGGTATTTTAATTTTGAGTGGTGTTTATAAGTCGAATCGATAATCTCTTGATAATCTGTAGAGTTACACAACAGGCAGACCAATTTTTCGTTCTTTCGGTGACAAAACCACTCGCCAGGAACGTAACTATTGTAATCAAGAATGAACCTCGTTAACAGCCATAAGAGATATATGAGAAAAGTGGGTTTAGCGACAAGTGCTATCTACGTCCTATGAAAAGGATACACTAAGTAAACAATGGCTGGCTTTTCGCGAAATATGCCCTTTTGAGCTCTTATCATCGTGACCAGGAAATGTGGATGAAAAAAAAATATCCGAAATTATATCGTTTTACAGTATGTCAAAAGCAGTAGTTGACACTTTAGACCAGTTGATTGTTCACTAACTATACCGTCGATCCAAAAACCAATCGCTGTCGATCCCAGCTGGAATCACAACAAAAAGTACAAGCGGCGAATTTTTCTTGAAGACTTAGATTTGAGTTTAGTAAAGCTAAAGATTTTGCGTAGAGCAACGTTGCCGAAAAAAAAATCATCATGCTGACTTCTTATTTCAATACAGCCAATTACCCAAACCTTGTCAGAAAATCAGAGCGTAAAAAAGTAAAAAACTATTGAAATACGGTGCCAATTTTGTATAAAAAATTATCGTAAGGCATATTCTGCTTGCAATTCTTGAAAAAAGTATACATGTGGTGAACACAAAGTTTTAGTTAACTACTGCCCTTCCTTGCCCCCTTTCCCCATCCGCTTGAAATGTGGGCTGTAACATATGTTGGAAAAAACAGTGTAACATACACATTTCAAAAACGGGTGAAATATGTGATCTCACAACGGGTCTCATAATAGGCCTCCGAGTGTGTCTCTTACAGAGCCAGCCACAATAACCTAACCTAACCAAGTTGCCCTAATTGCAAATAAATATAGAAAAATTTGTTAACTTATTTATCTGTAATATAACAAAGATAATAAAGATTAAAGATAACAAATTATTTTTTATTATAATTGGTCAAAAAATTCATTAAACCAACACAAAGTACCATATGGGTGAAATTTCACCCGAACATCTTATGTGAGTTTTTTTGAACGTCGGATGAGGGTTAAAAATAAGTTTAGAAATTTTTTTTTTTGATTTTTTAAACAAAAAATATGCTTTAAGTTTTGTGTTGCGCGAATGCAACGTTGGGCCTAAACACTGCCAATTTTCATACAACGCAACGCGTGAAAATGTCAAAATCCAAGCAGCTGATATTTTATTGACACATTTTATTTTCCGCAAATGTTTGATTTTGTTTATTTGTGTAATGTTTGCGAAAAACATGACAAAAAAAAACATGGTATGAATTTTTTGCTTGATTTTTTTTCTTGATTAGGTCAATTAATAAGATTGTGTACAATTTTATGGAAATCGCACAAGCCTTTCTGGGGTCAGGTTTTAATGGGTTAAGTTTGAATTGTAATTTTGCCTACAATTGCAAAAGGTATTTTAAATTCCCAAAATAAAGAACTACATTTATTCCAACTTGAATTAAATTCGAAAAATTTAATTCGCAGCTCCAACTTAAATTCACTTTTCCTGCATATTCACTGCTCATTCTAAAATGCGCCCAACTCGGTGCAACGCTGCGAAAACACTTGTCAGCTGCGAGTGCAGCGCGCTCAATGCCTAGAAACAATTTGCGAATAATTGAATTGTGCGCGCCGTTCGCCCACTTAAATTTTACTCCAACTAGTCGTACAGTGTGAGTGGCCGACAATAAAACCCACTAACTTTTGCCCTTTTAAATTTTACGAGCCATACGAAAATAACTGAAACTTTTCAATTTAATTTGTAATTTTCCTACTTTTTTTGGGGGTTTTATTTGATTTTTGTTTTTTTTTTTTGCGCCGACATAAATAAATATTTTCATAATTTAAGAGCTGACGCAATGCTGGTAGGTTTGCTGTTGTAATGAAAAGTAATACAAAAGGGCGGCAGGGACTGAACGGACGGACGCTGCATGGAATGGGATGAACGTGCGAAACGGCCAATGCATGCCAGACTGCGCCCAATGTCGGCTTATAAACTGTGGACGCAGGCTGCCACTTCAATGTGCCCGACAGCGCTGACGGCGCCGAGATGATAAAATGACACATCAGCTGTCAGCGAGAGGAGCCAACGCGTTCTCGTCTGGCAAAAGTGTAAACGAAGAAGTGTGCAGCAGAATTGTGGCGCTGCTTGAGTGGGCGCCAAAACGGCAAAGAGCGGAGAGGGAAGAGAGAGGGAGAGGGAAGCAAGCAGCTAAACAATGCTGAAGAGGTGGCAGGGGGTAGATTGGTTCAATGGTTGGTTGGTTCATTCGTTATAGCAGTGCGCGCACTTTAGGAGTTTTAAAAAAATTGGAAAACCCAACGCCTACAGATTGCAACGAGCGTGTGAGAGGGTGAAGGATTAGAACAATGTGCGTCCATCTTGCAATTGCATTTGGCAATTTAATTCTCATTTTCATGCTTAGAATAATTGCTTTTGTAATTATTTGATGTTCGCCATGAGTTCTGCGCATTAGAGCATTTTTTTGTTTTTGTTATTGCCATAGTGGCCACATTGTTGTTGCAGCGGAGGACTGCATGGTTGCAGCGAAAAGATTTATCATAGTCAGCGATTAATGTGTTTTGTGGTCTGAAATGCGAAGGAGATTAATGAATGCGAAGGCGGCTGATTGCACTAACTATGTATTTAACAATGAAATTGTTATTGTTGTTGTATATTAGTGAAATAAACTGATGCTAAAATCTTAAATAAGAGATTCGGAAGTTCGAAATATGAAACTATTTTCATAGATTTTATTGAAAGAATTCTGCACATTTGCACACATCGGTAATGTCACTATTAAATATGTTTTTGAAGCAAGCAAAATTAAAGTTAGTTTTCATTTATTTTTAATTTCTAATTTTTGTTTAAATTTACTTTAATTTTAATTTATTTTAAATTTATTTTCAATTGTATTAAATTTTAATTTACTTTTAATTTATTTTAGTTTAACTCAAATTTTATTTAAATTTAAAGTTAATTTAATTTTATTTAATTCTAATTTATTTTCAATTTAATTTCAATTTTTCATTTAACTCTATTTTAATTTCAATTTAATTTTAGTTAAATTTTCATTTAATTGTAATTTCATTTTTAAGTTATTTTAATTTAATTTAATTTAAATTTATTTAAATTTAATTTAAACTTAGTTTAAACTTCGTAATTTTAGTTTAATTTTGTTTAATTTAAATTTAAATTTATTTTTAAATTTAATTTTGATTTTTTTAATTTGATAATTTTGAATATATTTTTAATTTAATTTCAATTTAATTTTAATTTAGTTTTAATGAAATTTTAATTTGATTTTAATTTATTGTTGATTTAATTTTAATTTAATTTTAATTTAATTTTAATTTAATTTTAATTTAATTTTAATTTAATTTTAATTTAATTTTAATTTAATTTTAATTTAATTTTAATTTAATTTAAATTTAATTTAAATTTAATTTTAATTTAATTTTAATTTAATTTTAATTTTAATTTTAATTTTAATTTTAATTTTAATTTTAATTTAATTTTAATTTTAATTTTAATTTAATTTAATTTAATTTAATTTTAATTTTAATTTTAATTTAATTTTAATTTAATTTTAATTTAATTTTAATTTAATTTTAATTTAATTTTAATTTAATTTTAATTTAATTTTAATTTAATTTTAATTTAATTTTAATTTAATTTTAATTTAATTTTAATTTAATTTTAATTTAATTTTAATTTTAATTTAATTTTAATTTAATTTTAATTTAATTTTAATTTAATTTTAATTTAATTTTAATTTAATTTTAATTTAATTTTAATTTAATTTTAATTAAATTTTAATTTAATTTTAATTTAATTTTAATTTAATTTTAATTTAATTTTAATTTAATTTTAATTTAATTTTAATTTAATTTTAATTTAATTTTAATTTAATTTTAATTTAATTTTAATTTAATTTTAATTTAATTTTAATTTAATTTTAATTTAATTTTAATTTAATTTTAATTTAATTTTAATTTAATTTTAATTTAATTTTAATTTAATTTTAATTTAATTTTAATTTAATTTTAATTTAATTTTAATTTAATTTTAATTTAATTTTAATTTAATTTTAATTTAATTTTAATTTAATTTTAATTTAATTTTAATTTAATTTTAATTTAATTTTAATTTAATTTTAATTTAATTTTAATTTAATTTTAATTTAATTTTAATATAATTTTAATTTAATTTAAATTCAATTTTAATTTAATTTTAATTTAATTTAATTTTAATTTAATCTTAGTTTAATTGTAGTTTAATTTAAATTTAATTTTATTTGAATTTAAATTTAATTTTAATTTAATTTCAGTTTATTTTGAATTTAATTTGAATTAAATTTTAGTTGATTTTTATTTAGTTTAGTTTATTTAGTTTATTTTCAATTTAATTTTCATAAAATTTTCATAAATTTTTAATTTAATTAATTAACGAAAAAAGTTAATATAATTAATTTCGTAATGTTAGTTTTTGATTTTAGTTTCGATTTAAATTTAATTTCGTTTTTAATTTAAAGTCCCCTTAAATGCTTGGAAACTATTCAAATTTTCTACACAGTCTCACAGCTCACTCTAAACTTCAGCCCAACATTTAACAATATTTCAAAATCAACATTCAGTAATATGAGTTGGTATGAGAAATTCGATTGAAAAAACTCTTGAACAGCTCTGTGCCTTAACAATAACTGTTACTTGAAGCTTTTTGTAAAACTATCAAAAATTTCACCTTTTTTCCAAGCAACGCCATACTACAATCTCCACTTGAAGTACTCACAGCAGTGGAGCAGTTGAAGAGGTGTGTGCGTGCTCCATTCAAGTTGACTTGAAGCATTCATACAGTGGACACTTGAAGCAGTCTAAAAAGTAAAAGCATTGTGTGCCCTTTGGGGCTGCAGAAGTGCAACTCATGCCATTCGTTGTTTGAATGTTGAGTTGATTTGTGCAAGTGTCGTCGGTCAGTGGCCAGTAGCCCCCGTAAGTGTGGCAAGTAGATTTGGAGCAAAGAGGTGAAGAAAAATATCTCTCGATAAAGAGGCGGATACAAAACTTTCTAAGATATTGTTGAGCTCTTAAAAAAGAGACAACTGTAAAGGGTCAGTGGATCACAGTTTGGTTTTGAATAAGAAGCTGAACTACTGAAGTGATTTCATCATATAATGAAAATCTTTTTCGAACACTGATGCTGTACTTTTGAATGGAATAAAATAACTTTGTAGACTTGCAAAATTTGGCACGGATTTTTTAACGGAACAACAAATATGATCCATTCGAAGGACAGACTGTTTCTTTCTTCGTTGTGTTCTTTGGAAAAGCGATTTTAAACTTTTAAATAGATTTTTTAATGGTATGAAACAGTATTTGAATCTCAGTAAAGAATCTGGAAGTTTGAATGGATTCTTTTAATAAATATTTAGGAATATTTTTAGCATTGGCTTTTGGCTGGTCGTTCAACATAAAGTAACATTGATCCATACATTCTACCTATGTAGTTTTCTTTATTGGTCTTTCCGGTCTTGAAAGATCTGTTGTTAGTATACACGTTCAATTTCTCTCTGTTCATTAGAGCAAAGTAAAAATAACTGGAAACATTTAGGGATAATTCTGAGGTTAAAGCGGTGAAGAAGTGAAGCGATGAAGACTTGACAAAGGCTCTATAAGACTTGGTTCTTAGAAAAGAGTTCAGGTTATATTAGGTTAGATTAGGTAGGGAAGGGTGTGAGACTGTACCTCAGCCTGAAGGTCCAAATGGTCCATTGTGAATTGCTTTATATTTTTATTTATGAACGAATCAAAAGTCTCAATCTTCATAGTCCTCTGATCCTCCAGTTCGATTTCTTAATGAACGAAACCAGATCCGAGATCCACGCCAGCCAGGGATCTTGACCCCAGCACATTGAATCGATGTTCCTGCAGAACCGAGCAGTGGCACAGGAAGAGTTGTAGCCTTTCGACCTCTGCTACAAAAGAGACACAATGTTTGTTCTTTTCGACTTTCTAACTAACGTTGATTCGTTCTCGAAGTGAACTCCTCTAGTCCCTTTTTTTAGCCGTAGTTGTCAACTTGTATTTTATACTCTTTTTACTCACAACTTTTTTCTCTAATTTCATTGTCTTTTACATTGCTGCAGCACTCTAACCGACTCAACTGTCGTTTGCCTCATAGTTGGGTTGCTGTTGCCGCTATTCGGGGATTGTGTGCAAGCTTATCTGTCTGTCTTTATCTATTTTTGTTGAATTTTGTGTTTTGATTAATGACTTTCAATTTGAAACTCGTCTTCAGCGCCACGCACACTTCCGTGTCTTATCGTTCGAGCATTACGGCTGAAATATCTCAACGTTGCAACAAAATCAGCTGTCAGTCAGCGAGTTGGGTGCAGCTTGGCCACTGTTCTCAAGCCACAGAAGACGCGCTGTCTGTCCTCTTTGTGCCGCCATTTGTCCATTGGTGTGTCGGTGCGTTCGTCTCTCGGCCGCTGTGTCTTGGACTGGCTTGATGGACATTTGATGTATGTGGCTAGCACACTAACTACGTGTTTGTTTGTTTGTGTATGTGTGGGTTGATTTACGACTTTGCTACGTTGTGCGGCGTGAGACAGTGTGGGCGGCAAGGAGGCAGTATTCAATTAAACTGAAATGTGTGCGTTAATTTATGTGGCCAATAGTTGCTGGCATTTATGATGTGGTCATCAAACTTTCAGTCACTGCCATATGAATGAAATGCAAAATGGAAATTGTAAGCCTTCGTTGAAATATTTGCAATATTTCCGTTGTGGCCATTTGGATGATGGGAAATTTCAATTTCAATTTTCAACAAAAGCCGAAAAGTTAAATTGAACTCTTTGCTCAAATGGCTGAGTGTTGCGAAAAAGTTCGCACAGCAAATATGTAGAAAGCCGACAGTCACCAATAGTCGGATTAGGTCAAATGTGCGGCGAAATTTGCCGCTATCCGCTGGCAACTCTAGAGTGACTTTTGTGTTTCTTTGTGTTTCTCTGGCCAACAATTACATATTTTGGAGACCAAAAATTGTGGAAAAAGTTGCTTCGTTTAATTTTAAGCTGCTGCATTGTAGTGTGGCGAGTGCAAGCGATTTGGCCGAAAATGTTTTGCCCGCTGTGCTGCAGACAGTTGTAAATGCAATTTTAAATACTTTATAATTTGTTGGTGGCAAAAGTTTTGCCAGCAATGTGGCATTGCTGCTATTAGGGCTGTGAACACAGTGGCTATGAGTGTGCAGTGGTTGATAAAGCTGACAGTGACTTGGGTCAAACTGGTTGTCAAACTTGAGAGTATCTCAAGTGGTAATACTGGTCAGTGAAGAAAGTCAAAGGAATTAAGAGTACATATTTACGCTTTTTGAACGGATTCACAAAGGGCCATTTTGGCCTCCGAATGGAAATGCGGTCTATGCCGCACAGTGACGCCCAAAGGATTTAATTTTGGGGGGAGTTGCCGCTGATGCCGCATATATGTACCCTTCTCTACCTAACCCAACCTAATCTAATACTTTTGTTGGTGCTTTTTATAAGAACGAATCTACTGTTGATTCTTATAATTTTTTATATATTTTACGTACCCACAAACTGCTAGGGATAGTTTAGACTACATAACTCCAGTCTATATACTAAAAATAATAACCTATAAAAAATCATAATATTTTTTAAAAATTATTTTTATAGTTTTTAAGTTGTTTTTTTTTACAATTTTACAAATTTTTACAAAGCAGCAATAAAATGTATCAACTATCTGTCCAAACTAGAAAGTCATTGGCGTAATTGCAAATGATAGCTTTGGCCAGCCGCAAGCGATAAGCAGTGTTGCCAGATCAGGAAGTGTTCTTCTAGATTAAGGAGATTCTTAGAATTATTAGGAGGAAGAATTGTTTAGGAGAAGGTAAGGGAAATTAATAGTTTATTTAATTAATATTTTTTAATTAATTAATTAATTTAATTGATATATTTTTATAATTAATATTAACATATGACAAGTTAAGAAACAAAATGAGTGTAAAAAATGCTGAGGCAGTTATAAGAGAGCGCTACTCATTAACTGATGGATTCACTAAGTTTAAATCAACATTGCAAATTATGAAAAAAATTATTAAAAACAAATTTAGGAGATTTTTAAAATGTTTGGCAGTAAATTTCAGATTTTTTAAGATTTAGGAGAGTCATTTTAGGTAACACTGGCAAAAAGTAATGAGAATTGAAACGTTTAGTAAACAACACTCAGCGCTACTTTGGCGCACTTTGAATGTGAAACTTCAATACGAGCCGGCGCGCATTTCAATAAACTGCAATTGACTAACGCGTTACACACAGCAAACAGTCAACTAAACCACATAAAAGTGAGTACAACAACCCAATCAACCCACCAAGCAAACCATTCACTAACCAAACCAAACCAAAACAAAATCAACCACGCTTCAGGCAGCCAATTCAAATCACCCAACAGTTAGCCCAATCAACCCACCAAACAACCCATTCGTCGACTAAACCAAGCCCACCCTTCCACTGTCAGCCAATACACCCACTATTCAGTCATCTAATCCACCCACCCATTACCAATTCACTGCACCAGGCATCCAATTCATTCACCCAAACAGCTCAGCCACCCACCCAACAACTTGCACCGTAACGCTTTTAGCTAAACGCACACAGGATATGAAAAGGATAATGGCATAAACTTTTCAATAGACTCAAAGTCGTGCAACTTCCGCACTTTGTGCAGCACTCAAAGCTTTATACAAAGAATAAATACTATTCCAAATAATAAATGTAAGTTCGCAACGCTAAAACATCCGGGAGGGAATCGACAGAACAGAGCAGCGACCAGCATTTGCAGCGCAGCGATAACAGGTGGCAAAGCGATTGCGGTGGGTGGAAGGTGGAAAATAGCAGCTAATGCCAACTATTTGTGTGGCAAACGGAAATGCAAATAAAAATCAACTGTATGCAAAACGCGATAGGGAACTTTATGCAGAACTACTCGAAAGTGTAAAAATAATAATGAACTAGGAAATAAAATAAGGAACAAAAACAAAATGAAATGGATTTAAAAAGGCATAAAATCACTTGACCATTGCATAGTTGTGGGGCAGAAAAGTCGGTCGATTGAGAGGCAAATAAAGGGGTGGCAACTTTATGAATGGAGCATAGATTGCTGTATTGATGCTTTAGTGCAAGTTTTTGATTCAATGAGTAAGAGGGGCGTTTCTATGATTTATAAGTGCAATATTTATAATCTGTGCATTTCAAAAGTAGAGCAAACGCGACTTAAAAAGGCGCCAAATCAATTGCAGAGTAAAGTCAAGTTTTGGGTCAAAAATTGCTCTGCTAAAAGGGGACTAAGTGAAGGAGTAGTGAAGGAGGTTGTAAGACAACTAGGCTTCACTGTGAAACCAACAGCATTCGATCGCAACCAAATTGTTTTCGGTTCGGCAGAATACAAGAATAATGAATGCAACTTAGTTTCAATATTGGTTAAGGTTTAAAAATTCTGTTTCGGCATCTAAACAAATCACTTTTCATTAAGAAACTTACCTGTTATGAAGGCGACATTTTCAGCAAAGGCATTGAATACTGAAACGATAGAGAAAAAAATCCAAAATTAAATCAGATAACAAAGTAAGAACCTTCAATTCATAATAAAATGATAAAATTTAAAACACGTGCGCCAGAAAGCGATCATAAAACAATTGTTTGTCTCACTTAAAGCGAGTCACGTTTGCCATCAAAAAATCAGGCACAGCCACATAACTAACGAAAGTTTTGCATTTATAAGGTCAACAATACAACTAATGAAAAAAAAACCAAATGTCTAACTTTGGCTCGTAGTCAAAACAAGTTTGTTGGTTGACTTTTTGTACGCTGCCACAAAAGCCAAGAAAGACATTTACCACACTAAACCACTTTCGTTGACGTTGAAGCTCAACAAAACAACTGATGCGCGCAATTTTTGTGTTTTATGAAATCATAAAGACCACAAAAACATTGCAAAGTCCAACTGGCTGCTATTTGAGTAGTAAAAAAAATAAAAAAATTAGCGAGCAAATATTTGCACTGCATTAAACAAGGAAACAATTACATTTTCAACACAATGCAGTGCGAATTGCGGCAACTTAAAGCAATGTTAGGACCTTCAAGAGTTGAAAAAAATTAATAAAAAATAATTAAAAAATAAAAAAAGTATATAACAATAAACAAAAATTACAGACCTTGCAAATATTGTTGTATTTACATAGTAGACGATTTCACATAAACCTATTGATTTATGCTTAAGCGTGGCTTAAATGCGGCGCGCTTCAGAGAGCAGCGCTTGTCTGCAGTTGGCTAAATAATTGGGAAATTCGTTGGCCATGAGACAATAACAGCAAAAGACGTGAAGTATGGATGCAGGGTGGTCATGAGGCAACAGAGGTGCTGTAGGGGTTAAGTTAGGTTCAAATCCGAAGCTTTATTGCTTCTTGTCAGTGCCAACGGGAGGCAGATCTTACTAAACGGAGCACCTGGAAGAAGTTGAAGAAGAGAAGGTTCAATCATTTTAAGAAGTGTTATTCATATTCTTCTATTCTATCGGGTTTGATACCCTAAAACCCCCTTTTTGTGCGCCTCTCTTTTAATTTGTACTCTGAGTAGTTCACATAATGGATCGAGATCTATCAGTGGGCGAATTGCACCTCTTTTGACCTTCGTGACACTTGTGTCCTGGGATTCAGTGTAACTCTACGGAGTTACGGTCTCCCAGTTCATTCACAAGATTACGGCAAGTTTTGTGAAATTAATCGATAGAAGAAGATACAAAAAGTAGGTTCCAAGTAATAGTAGGTAGGCAGGAGATGTGCCCGTTTTGAGCGTCTTTGTGCGTAGTTTGGTAGTTTCGATCCAACTAATCTCCTCCCTGGAACCGGGTACTGCACTTATGTCTAACTGCCATTTAGTTCTCGTTTATTACTAAATTTAAAATCACTTAAAATTTGCAGGATTCGTCCTTTCACGCGATAGAAGTAGAAAAATGAAAATAGGGCCTCTGGTAAGAGAAGTCAGCGCGCTACCCACTGGACTATCGAGACCAGTATTAAAAAATATAGTTATTATATTTTTCATTTATAACAATATTATTATTTTTCACCAGACAATTCGCTAAAAAATATAAATAATAATAAATAAATATAGTAATAAGAAAATTAATGAAAAAATAAATAAACTAACTGAACGTATTTTCCCAGCGTTTCATTTCAAGTTTGCCGCTACGATTTTATATTACCTATGTAAATAGGCAGCCGCCGTGGCTCAGTTGGTTAGTGCGTTGGACCGCGAGTCGAAGGCAGCAACCTCAGGTTCAAATACTGCCTGTAATAACACCTAAAAAAATAACGGGAAAACTCGTTTTCTCTTTCGGTGGCTGTCCTCTCAGCTGGAAATGGCAAACCTCTGAGAGTAAAAATTGCTTATGAAAAAGCTCCCAACCTGCCGTTCGGAACCGGCATAAAACTGTAGGTCCCTTCAACCCGCGTACAAATTCACACGCACAACACGGGTGGTTGCGGGAAGCTAGGCCTTAGTCTCGCGTAAGCGGGCTGTCGTGCCAGTCAATTAATTAATTAATGTAAATAAAAAAAAGTGGAAACAAGTAAATATTGAAAACGCACCTTGTGCGCGGTGCGTGCCGCAGCCAATGGCCGCCACAGCAACAGCGCCAAGTGGCAGTTGAAGCCACTGACTTGACTGCTGCCGTTGGCCGTTTGCTGCGCACATATTGTTAACGTTTTTTTTTTGAACACACTTGACGCGAACGCAACGCACAACACTTCAATGTTTGGCGCAATTAAATACAACGCAAAAATCATAAAAATTAACCACAAAAAAATTTAAACAACAATAAACTTCAAGAAACAAAAAAGAAAGACTCAAACGCCGAACGCAAACAAATGAAGTTGCCACGAAGCGGGCAACTGAACTATGTTGAATGTTTTTGTAAATTGTGGTTGTTGTAGTTGAAATTGTTGTTGTTTTAGTTGGTGTTGCTGTCGTCTTGAAGAGGTAATTGAACCGTGCCTAACCTTGACTTAGGCGCACAAGTGCGGCCAGTGCTGGCTTTGACTTTGGTGCGAAGAGGTCTTGACGGGTAATGCCGTTGTTTTTGGCCAGTTGGTTTTTTGTTGTTGGCGCTTTGTTGTCTTAAGAGCGCATTAAAAAATGTTGGCCGCAACGTTTTGTATTTGGTTTTTGTTTTTTGAACTTGACTTTTATTGGCCGTTTTTCTGACTCTGTCAGTGGCACTCGATTTCGGTTGGTTCGGGTCGCTGCACTGCGTTTTTGGCATTGCATGTGGCCTAAGCGTTTAAGCCAAATTGTGAAATTTCTGTAATGAAAATATTTGTTTTAGTTTCATTATTGAACGTGTTTGAGTTGTTGCCGAACTGCTGTTTGAAAATGCCAAATGACATTTGGCAATATGCCACTTGAATGATTGAATAAATGAATGGGAAATTAGTTTACACTTGGCGCCCTTTCACGGCAACTTGAGTGCACTTAATTTGCATTGGCATGACGGGACATGATGAGCGCCAGTAGTTAAATGAAATCTTTATAGGCATTTCAAATATGCCAAAGAGTTGTTTGGCTTAGCAGAGATGATATCAACGCTGCAGTTACCAGTTGTCATATGACAGTAGAAAAATTGCATTAAATGTGTGACTTGAATTCAGAAAACTCATTAATTTAGGATTATATTTGTGTGGGTGAAACAGTGCTGCAGGCACAAATTGTCATATGACAAAGAATATCAATAAATGTATGACTTGAATACAGATAGAGCTTGAGTCTTAGTGGTCATTATGGTATCATTGTTAGTATGAGCGATTAAACACTGCAGTCACAAGTTGTCTTACGACAAAAGAATTTCAAACAAATTGTGACTTCGAGTTAGGTAACAAAAGAATATCAATAAATGTATGACTTGAGTACAGACAGACCTTGACTCTTGGTAGTCATTATGGTATGATCAAATTCTCATATGACAAAGGAACTTCAAACAACTTGTGATTTCAAGTTAGGTGACAAAAGAATATTAATAAATGTATGACTTGAATGCAGACAGAGCTTGAGTCTTAGTAGTCATTATGGTATCATTGTCAGCATGAGCAATTGAGCACTCCAGTCACAAGTTGTCATATGACAAAAACCATTACATAAAATGCGTAATTTCAATTCAGACAACACTTGAGTCTTGATTGTCATTATTGTATGATCGTTTGCATGAATCAAGTCGGCGCTGCAATCAAAAGTTGTTCGATTTGAAAGAAAAAAAAATTCAAAAATTTTTGACTTTAAATGACAGGAACCTTTTATAAATGTAGGACTTTAATTTAGACAGACATTGAGTCTTATTAGTCGGTATTGTACAATTGTTGGTATAAACAAATCAGCTATGGGCTTTAACTCAGCCTTATTGCTTGATGGGTAAAACAACTTTTAATTTAGTTTTCCATATAATGATTTTTGCTCCAGTTTAGCAAATGTTAATGAACCCTTCTCTAATCAGGAGAAGTTTTAAGAGTTAAGAGAAACACTTCTATGCCTGGAGTCTATTATACTCAATTCTAATGAAAAATTGCATAACAAAAATCCATTCTTAGCGACACACAAACTTCGAAACACAATAAAAAAGAAGACCATTTGAGGGCATTTGTTAAATGACCTATTATCCTCATTCTATATATTGAACTAACTATTATACTTTTCTCATTCTATACTTGAGATGTAATTAGGCAGCAACACGTCATCATCTTTCATATTTTTATTGATGACAAAACAGAACTCAGAACTCTGAAGTCAGTATCTCTGCAAAGCTCATAAGACTTTCCAAAATGAGGGGGAACAACACGTCCGTCATGGATCTCTCCTAACCATTTGATATGAAAAAGAAGAAAGATTAAAATATGCGTAGAGTCCACTCTTCACCACCACTGAACCACTCTGAATCTTCAAGGATATAACTTTAATCGAATTCTTTCTTACTGATACCAAAGCTTCGAAAACTACGAGGATTAAAGTCAATGAATCAAGAAGAGGATTATTGAAATCACTGGCGCATATAGGATTTCATTCTGGGGTACAATTCTTTTGAGTACAATTTTTGAGCCGAATACTATTCCAAACCATTTTTTGTACTAGCAATTTTTGTCTTTGGGAGGTTTTAACCCCCAAACCCCCCTGTGTGCACCACTGATTGAAATACGATTAGAGTCTACTCTGTCCACTCCTCAGTGATAATCATAAAAGCATTCTATCGCTGCTCTAACGCTCTAATAGTTAAGAAAATCAACGACAAATACTTGAAAGTCTAAATTCATGCAATTCATGCAATGCGCACAACTTAGGTGACCATAACAGCGGCAACGGGTGTCTGCGCATGCGCAGCGTCCATTGCTCATTTATCGGGCATTACGGCACTCATGTCGCACGCGTTTCTGTACGAGTATGTGAAGCAAGTTCAAGATTAATAGCAACAACGCTACTAACGACAACAACAACAACTTTAGCAAAAACTGCATGCAATGCGTGGCAACTGCGACGCCTCGAGAAGCAACATTCAAGCCATAAGACGGCAAAACGAGTAGAAAAAAGCAAAAAGCAAAGTAAAAAGTTGAGGTCAGTACAGCAGGCGGCAACTTGTTGCAAGCAATGTGCGGCATGTTGTGTTGCCTACAACAGTAACGATTTATGTGTAGCGGATGGTAATTGATATAGTGTTGTTGTTATTGTGGTGCGTATGTACATGTCAAGCAGGTTCCAACAATAACAACAGCAACAACAACCAACCAACCAAAAACAGCATCAATGCGTTGCCTAATAATTGTCGCCACTACTGTGGTGCGGCTGCTGCAACAACTGCGGTCGCTTTTTCCACACTTTTATGCCATTCGTGCGCCACAAATGTCCAACACGCGCGCGCAGTGAAATTGCACCACCATATGTGTAGTTGTTGTTGTTAGTGTAAATAGTTGCATGAATCGTTGGAGGCTGCAATGATTGTTGTTGTCATAGTTGTTGTTCTTGTTTTTCTGCCACAATTTTTTTTACACTTTTTCTATGTTTGTTACAATTGTTGTATTTGTTATTGTAATCATTTTGTTGTTGTTGTTACTAGTTGTTAGCTGTCTTGAGTGAAACGGCATTTTTAATCTCCACCTTAGAAGTTGAAAAACTGGAAAAACCATAGTTGTGCCTATGGCCTATCGTTGCTGTTGTTGTTGATGTTGTTATAGTTGTCAATATTGTTGTAGCTGTTATATATGTTATTGTTGTTTTTGTATCTTTCTAATGCCATTTGCCGATTTCAATTTGAAACGAACTGTAAAGACGCGTTGCATTGCACTTTGATCGCATTGCCGACGTTGTTGACTGTTGTTAATGTGTAATTAAATGCGAATTGTTGCTGCTGTCGACATCAATTGCACGCTTCAGCACAAAATGTTGACAACAACAACGCCAATAGGAGCGTTAACATTTTTTTGTAACTTTTCTTGCTTTCGGTTGGCGCTCAACTCAAATCTGCACAGAAATTTGCCTGTCTCTATAAAGTTTTTGTTGTTGAAATTGTTGTTGTTGTTGTTGTTGTTGTTGCCGTTGCCATAGCTTGAGGTCAATAGCATTGGGTTGGCACAACTTTCTAGCCAACTGGCTGTCGGCAAATTACGGAATTATGACAAATTGCAAAATGATTGTTGGCGCCGTGATGCGAGCCGGGACGTTTCGGTTCCGGCGCTGCGTAAGAAAGCTGCCGACTGGCTGTCTAGAAGTAGAAGAAGAAGCAGATGGCAATGGCACTTTTACGTGGCCACTAACAGAACATCCGGAAGCAAAGGTTTCGTTGACACGAGAGGAAATTGTAATTAAGTCATTAGTGTTGTTGTCGACCTACGGGCCTGAGAACGGGATTTTAGGGCAAGGTGCCTTGTTGACTTTGAATATTATCATTAATAAAGAAAGTAAATTTTAGGCAGATAATAAAACACTTTTAATTAAAAATAAAAATATGAAATCATTAAATTTAACTCAGTTGTGCCAAGCTATACAAAAAGTAGTAACAGGAAAAATATAGGAACATAGTGGAAACTCTGAGTTTAATAAAAATTATAAATTATTGAAATTTGTTAGTAGTTTTCTATAAAAATAAATATAAATATTAAACATTCTCAATAAAAATAAATGTTAAGCAAACAAGTCTTTAATATTACCAAACAAAAAAACATTATTAAAACCAAACCACATTGTTATGTAACTGCTCACAAGTTTGCATTAGTCTTCATTATAAAGTAAACTGAAATATTACAAAAAAATCCAGCAATGCATAAACAAGTCAAACAAATGTATACTTAATTTTATGAATTTCTCAGTTGATTACAAAATTAATTCCGAATTACAAATGCGGCAATTTTTCATAGCTGCAACTAATTGAAAAACACTTTGCTTGCGCTCAAGTCTGTTAAGTCAATTAAGGTAGAAAACACATGGACATACATATATGTCACCATTTGAACCGTTTTAAGCTGTGAGAAAAACGTTTCAAAAGTATGCCTACTATGAAAAATTAATGAGGCTACAATTACATAATTGTGCGGGAAATAAATAAATAATGACAAATTTGTAAACACAATTTTCTGCGCTGGTTGCGTAAGAAAAAAGTGTCTAATCAATGCTGTGAAGGCGTCTAAAAAATTAACTTCAAAAGAGAACCAACAAAAAAAACGTCAAAAAACTTAGTTATTAGCTACATTAAACTATGGACACAAACTTTTGTTAGCCTATTTTGATTTTGCTTTTTCAATGGGAAAATCAATAAATCAACTGTAAAAAATTCTATTTGAATTCATAAATTATATGAAATAGATAAAGTTAAATAATAAGAATGCATTTATATGGGTCCTAAAGGGTTACAAATATGCCAATTATGTTTTTTCATGTCAATATGTATGTTGTTTTAATACTTGTTGATAAACTTGTATATGGCAACCCTACCTAAAACTGACAAAATTGCTTAATATGGCACTTAAAGGGTTAAGAATTTATAATTTATGGTTTAATATATTCAGTAATGCCAGATTGATTCCGTTTATAAGACTACTTTCATAACTGATGAAATATTTTAACCCATTGCTGCCTAATGGGTAAAATTTTTCACAGAAAATATCGTGGTAGAGATATCTCAAAATCATTGAAATGGATGGTTGGGGTAAAGATGGAACTACCTTAGTCTAGTGGAGGTCACCCTAAAATTCCGCCATCTAGCTAGAGTTACCAGACTTCAAAAATTGTGAATTTTCCGGAGGTGGAAAATGTGGCGAAACGTAGTGGCCTTAGAACTTCACAAAAATAGCCCTCCTATCTCACATGTAAACAATAAATCTTTTGTTCACGTATTTAGCTGATCACTTTAAAAAGTATGGAAAAAAGCTACCATTGCTGCGTAATGGGTAGAAAATACCTAATGAATATCTCAGCAACGTGCAAAGATAGAAAACTGAAAATGGTTTCTGATCATTTTAAGGCAATTCCAGGTCGTGTATGAAATTTTTTCAAAATCGTATGGGCGGAACGGGTACCCGGCTTTAATGGGTTAATATGACAAGTTTTAAATATCCATAAATGCTGGATAAGCCTGGGTTTTATGAATATTTTCGTATTTAAAGAAACATTTTTATGTGGCAAAAGTGATTTTAATGGCTCATTATGACTTAAGGCATCAGCGATCACATTGTCTATATTCATTATTGCTAGATTAGCTCTGTCTATGTGAATATTTTCAGTTTTGGGGAAATAAATTTATATGGCAACTCTTATCCAAAGTGGAAAAATAGATTCAAATGGCTTATAACGCGTTAAAACACAAGTATTTCTGGATGTCAGTATTCATAAATGTTAGATTAGTTGGGTGTATATATATTTTAAACTATTTTCATATTTTTTTTCATATATTTTCATACTTGGAGAAGGATGATTTACCCTATTAAAAAGAGGAAAAATATATTACAATGGCTTACAATGGTTTAAAATATAATCATTTCCGTTTTTAGTATGCAACAAATGTTAAATCAGCTTAGTCGATATGAATATCATACTTTCAGTTTTGTTGAAACAAATTCATATGGAAACTCTATTTAAAATTGGAAAAATAAAGTGAAATGACTTAAAAAATGTTTAGACACAACTATTTATTGTTGTCTGTATTCATAAATGTTAGATAACTTGGGTACATTTGAATATTTTCATATTTAATTCAACATTTTCCTGTGGCAACCCTATCCACAGTGGAAAACATTGATTAAAATGGATTATAATGGCTTGAAATATAACCAATTCCGTTGATATTATGCCATAAATGCTAGACTGGCATTGCCTGTATTAATATGTTCAGTTCTGGTGAAACATATTTTTAAGGCAACTCTAATCCAAAGTGGAAAAAGTTGATTAAAATGGCGCTTAATGTGTTAAAAGATAATCATTTTTTAAATTACTATAAATGCTAGATAATCTTTGCCAATTAGGATATTTTTAGTTTTTATGAAACATATTTTTATGGCAACTCTAATTCAAAGTGAAAAAATTGATTAGAATGGCTCTTAAAGGGTTAAAAGATAACCATTTTCTTTTGTAAATGACCAAAAATGCTATATTTGCTTTGTCTATATGAATATTTTTGGTTTTTGTTAAACATATTTATGTGGCAACTCTACTCGAAAGTTTAAAAACAGATCAAATTGGCTCATTATTGGTTAAAAGATAACATTTTTCTTTTGTAAATGGCTAGAAGCGCTTGTCTATAAGAGTATTTTTGGTTTTTGTGAAATATATTTATATGGTTACTCTACTTGAAAGTAGTAAAATATATAAAATTTCACAAATTTCTTTTTTTTATTTATACAAACATAACCCGTACTGTTTGTATAAATCAAAAAATTGCGCATTAGCTGTGTGTACATAAATATTTGAATAGTTAGTAAAACAAACCGATATGGCAACTCTAGTCAGAAGTAAAAAATAGTTTAATAGGGATGACAAAAAGTTGTGATGCACTAATGTTCAGTTAAAAATAGATTCATTTTCTTTTTTTTTTGTATATTTAACACTAGAATGCGTGACAATCTCACCTACCTAAAATGCCCAAATGTAGACATTTTGACTACAATATGGTTTACTGACTTTTTATTTTATTGGTTTTTGGTAGCAAATATGAATAAATTTACACGAGATTAAAATAAAATAAAATAAAATAAGTATTAAGTTTTTATTTTTTTATGGTTTACAAAGTAAATTTATTTAAATATAATGGCGTACTTTACACATAAATGGGATAAAATGGAATAAAATTTGGAATTTGTGAATGAATTTTGTAAATGAAATTTGGATTGAACAATTTGGGAATTGTCACAGCCTACTACATATGATATGTTTTTTTAAATGTTTGCAATTATTTGATATTTTTATATTTCGCAATTGAAGATGAATATTTATCTATTTATCAGTAAGATTTGCTGAAAATGTTCTATAGGTAGTCAAAATGACTTCTTTTGGGCAATTAAGGTAAATTTTGCAAAATTGGGGTAACAAATTTGTTTACAATATTTTTCATTTATTTATTCCATTTAGCTTTAAAAATAAGTAAAAGTCATGTAAGATATTTTTTTAGAAAGCGATGCAATAAAAGTTATTTACAATGAAAGACCTCAATGTAGTCAAATGTACCTTGGGCATTCTAGTGTTAATACACACCTACATATATGGCAACCATACTTGAAATATGGGAAAGTACTAAAATCGCTTCAACTTGGTTATTATTTCCAGTGGGAAATATTATATGTTGATTTTATTTTTTTAACATTTAGTAAAATACACCAATGTGGCAACCCTAGCCAAAACCAAAAGTAGACATATCTGGTTTATATTGACTAATAATGGTTTAAAAGTTGGGATACACTCACTTCCATGAACATTTTTTTTATTTAGTAAAGTGATTTTATATGACAACCCCACTAAAAAATTAAAAAAAAAAATGAGTTAGTGTGAGTTGTGGTCCATGTCATTGATAGGAGCATGTTCACTAGGTGCGTAGAGAAGGGAGTGAAAGGAACTTGGAAACAACTTCTCTGTCTCTGTCCTGAGTTCTCAACATTACGTTTGGCTTATTTTGGTACTTGGCTAATTGAGAGAAGGAGGGGCCTCCAAATACAAATGGATCGACGGTTGTTCAAACGGATAAATGGACGGCATGAATTAACCCTGACACTCTAACGTAGGGTATCAATAAGATATTTCAATACAAGTCTCACAAAGCGTGCCCACATATCCGCTAAATGCCATTAAACTACAACAAAATTGAGTAGAAAAAGAGTAAAAAAAATACGAAATCAAGAAATACGAAATGCAGGCGAAATGTGAAAACGGGACAAATCAATTTGGAACGGCTGAGCCGCAGCGGCGCAGGCGCAGTGTCATTACTAAACATTACGTGAATGATGACGATGATATCATTCGCGGCGACAGCGATTAGGCGAGTTTAAATGGTGACACCGGCAATGCCACACAATAACTCGCGTAACGCAACAACAACAATAACAACAATATTATCAACAAAGCCATAAAGAAAGCAATGCGTTGGCAGCGGTGTCGGATGTGAGAAGGTGCGGTGAAGTGAGGCGCATTGCATGTGCAGTGGTGAGCGGTTGCGAACAGCGAACACTGTGGGCTGGCGGAAGTGGTGTGAGTGTGTGTGTGTGTGTGTGTGGGTTTAAATGGCATATCATTGAAGCAAATTGCATAACACGCACTAAACAACAACACTGCGCGCATAAATTGTGGCAAATTGTGACAACATTCACATTAACATACTAACACACACACACGCCACACATAAGCACTCGCTGCACTGGGCAATTGCCAAAAATGGCAAATAAAAATTGGTCACAGTGCAATGTGTCGTTTGACATTTAGTGTGGGCGTGTCACTTGTAGTTGGCGCACATTTTACGCCCTCACGCGTCATGCGTCGGCTTCACGCTTGGCCACGCTTTTTGTTTACATTCACTTTTCGCTTGGCGAACTTGTATGCAAATTTTTTGCAAACCTTTCATTTGCATACAAAATTTTTGGATTTTGACATAGACACTTAATTATAGCGTCCGCTGTCTGTCGGCAATGTGTCACTACTTGAGTCTCTGTATGCGTGTGCTTGTATTAGTGTTGTACGAGTAAGCAAAGCCGCTTACATTCACTTTCGTTTGGCGGCATTTGGTTTGCCTTTTATTGGCGGCTTTTGTTTGGTGTGAATTTTTATTGATTTAATTATTATTTTTAATTATTGTTTTCATTTTGTTGCTGCTTACGATATTTAGTATTATTCGCATTAGGTTTTTGTGAATTCATTATTTTAAGTCAATAAAATACACCATGTGTCACATGGTCAAAGAGTGTTTTGTTACACATATATACATATATTTATTTTTAGAGACATATGTGAAAATTTATTTATTTCATTTCCATAATCTTTCATAACTGATTTTGAACAAAACACTCGAAACCATTGGAATGCCATAAAAAACCAATCTACCTGCTGACCTAAACGAGCAACTGTCAAAAGAAATTTGTTCGTTTAGATTTTTAAATTGATTAAGTCGTGGGATTTAAACCCACGGCCCTAAGACACACAGTTCATTTCATTAACTATAGACATTTTTAAATTTTTCTTCTAAATATCTAAAAACTTGAATGAATTGAATCAAAAGCACTAAAAGAGTCCAGAAATTGATTAATCAAATACAATAAAATTGTTTAAAAATAAATTGTATTTCTGTTTTCGAAATATCTCTTCAAAATTTTTGTTAATTTGTTTTCATATTTAGTTTTGTTCAAATTTTTTATATATATTTCTAAGCACCAACTGAGTCTGAGACTTGTTCGCAGTTCATTACTTACAGCAATGCTCAGCGAATTCTCTCATTCATTATGATGTTTGTAATATTTACTACAACCCTTGTTGTTGTTGTTTTTATTTTTATATTGTCACTTTAACGGCTGAACTGTCGATTTGATTAAAAAGCCTACAACATGCCTGGCGGCTCTTCAATTCAATTGGTGACTGACTGGTGTTAATTGAGTTGCATCTGGTTGCTGCTTGTTGTAATAGTTGTTGTTGTTGCTGTTGGTTATGCTGTCTGCCTTGTGACATATGGTGCAACAATTCGACGAGTGTTGAATGTTTCATATGACAAGCATTGCAATTTAAATTAAATTGCGCAGAAAAATGCTGGCTCGATGGCGCCTCGTCATCAACGTTGTAAGTGCGTGAGTGTGTTTGTTTGAGTGTGTCACTGTCATTGGATGTTTGAGTGAAATGTTAAAAATGTAATTGCCTCAAATTGTGGCATGTTTTGTATCGTGTGTGAGGACATTGGTCTGAAATATAGAATAAAAAAAAAAGAAACTATTTTTGGGACTCGATGATGCTCAATCAATCAATTAAATCAATTATTCATCTTTTGATGCTATAAATGGAATATTTGATGATTTCTATGCAGCTGAAAGTAAGGTTAGAAAAAAATAGTTATTCTCTTTTAATTTTTGTAGCTGTTAGAACTTCATTCAAATGAATTTTAGTAGTCCGGTGTGATTCTCTATGTTTGTGCAGAGTAAAGCTTTTCAAATAAATAAATCAAATTGTCAGATTCCTGACAATTTTGATTTTTTCTTTGGGGCCTTTTCTCAATTTCACTTTCATCGCTGTGGCAACGCCATTCAGCTGATTGTGTGCCAAGCCACTGAAATACAGAATGAATGCTGACAAACAAAAAATCGGTTTTTAGTTATAACCAGTTAAGCTGTATTCACAAAGTGAAATGAGATAAAAACGCCACAAAGTTGTGGAAAATTTTCTCAACAGTGAAAATACATTTTACAATACTCTACATGTGTTTGTCGCACAGCTTCTTCGCTGTCACACAAAACGCTCTGTGCTGACATTATGTATTACTTTATTATCTAATCAGATTTTGCAGCGCAACGACGGTCGTTGTACGCTAAATTCGCAACAAAATGTTGCTTTTGCAAATTAACTGCTATTGTTGTTGTTGTTGCTGCACAATGATGGTGTCAGATGTATAGAGAAATGGGTACAGCAAATGACAGCAAAACAACAGCACAAATATTTGAAGTATTTAAAAAAAAACAAAAAAACTAAACAATGCAGCCGAGAAGAACGTAAAATAAACAATATTTTTGCTTTTATTTATTATTTATTGAAAAAACTACTTGTTGTTATTATTATTATTGTTGTTGTTATGCTACTGTTGAGAAAGCAACAATTTATCGAGTAAAGTTGGCAACACTCGAGCATTCACTCATTCGTTCATTTCGCTGCTTTCAACTCTATGGCTGAACGATTGTTCGTCCATCCTTCCATCATCTATCAGTCGGTTCATCACTACATCTGCGTATTTATCTCTCCATCGTCCATCTTTCCGTCTATATGTGTATTTATCTGTCCGCTGATTTATCTGTTTATTTGCGAGTTTATCTGTTTATCCGTTATCTGCCCGTCCGTCCATCCGTTCGTCTGTCTATTATCTGTCCAACGGTTTATCTGTACATCTGCGAATTTATCTGTTCGTCGGTTCATCTGTACATCTGCGAATTTATCCGTTTGTTCGTCCATCCATTCGTCCACCTGCGTACTTATCTATCTGTCGTT
Source organism: Melieria crassipennis (assembly GCA_963668005.1). NCBI lineage: Eukaryota > Metazoa > Arthropoda > Insecta > Diptera > Ulidiidae > Melieria > Melieria crassipennis. The sequence goes on along the minus strand of OY764962.1, from coordinate 54,207,943 downwards.
CATATGTACATCTGTGTATTTATCTGTTCGTCGGTTCATCTGTACATCTGCGAATTTATCCGTTTGTCCGTCCATCCATTCGTCCACCTGCGTATTTATCTATCTGTTGGTTCATCTGTACATCTGTGTATTTATCTGTCCATCGGTTCATCTGTGCACCTAAGTATTTATGTGTTCAACCGTCCGTCCATTCGTCCATCTGTGTATTTATCTGCCCGTCCGTCCATCCGTTCGTCTATGTATTTATCTGTTCATCCGTCCATCCATTCATCTATCTCCGTGTTCATTTCTCCACCGGTTCATCTGTTCATCTGAGAATTTATCTGTTAAGCTGTTCATCCATTCGTCCATCTGCGTATTTATCTATCTGTCGGTTCATCTGTGAACCTACGTATTTATCCGTTCGTTCGTCCATCCATTCATCCATCTCTGGATTTTCTGTCCTTCGGTTCATACATTCGTCTGCATATTTATCTGTTCATCCATCCATCTGTGTATTTAACTGTCCGCCGGTTCAACTGTCCATCTGCATATTTATCTGTTCGTCCGTCCGTCAGTCCATTCATCCATCTCCGTATTTATTTGTCCGCAGGGTCATTTGTCAATCTGAATGTTTATCTGTTCATCCGTCCTTCCTCGTATTAATCTGACAGCCGATTAATCTGTCCATGTAAATATTTATCTGTTAATCCGTTCATCCATTCGTTTATCTCCGTAAGTATTCATCTCTCCGCCGGTTCATCTGTCCATCTGAGTATTTATATACTCATTCGTCCATCCATTCGTCCATTCACCTGTCCATCTCCATATTTATCTGCTCGTCTAACCATTCGTCCACTCATCTGTCCATCTGCATATTTATCAGTCCATGCTTCTGTTTATTCTCTCGTTCGTTTCAGTGTTAATTTGTTTTATTTGTTTGTTGTGTCAACAAAAATTTTTCAATTGACTACGTTCGCTTAATTAAATTTTGCACAGTTCGGGCGTTCTTCTGAGTGACAATTTTACATGACGTTGGCAAAATGTTGCAAGCGGAATTTTCGCTAAAAGCATGAAAAAACATGTGTGGCAACGCTGAGTCACCGGCAGAAAACGAAAGTCAAGTCAAGTAAAAAAGATGTGACGTGAAGGCAACGAAACAGGCAGCGATAGGAATTTAGCTGTTTTCAAATATTTCAAATATTTGAAGCAATTTATGTAGTAAGGAAGAGCTGAGATAATAGAAAAAACTGTAAAAAGTAAAAAATAACAAAGGTAAATGAGCCAATAGTCAACTATTTAAAACTGAAATAGTGAGAGTGAGAGAGTGAATGAAAGAAAAACACTATTAGAAAGAAATACTTAGAGAGAGAGAGAAAGCGGGACAAAAAGCAATTGAAGTTGGAAAATTGGATTTTGTCGATATTATTCAATCAGTTTGAGAATAATGAGATATCGTTGAAGTAAGAAAAAAAATGCTTTTGCAGTCTTCACTAAGAATGGGAAAGAAAGACATTTCAAGTTGTATTTTCATATTGTAACCTCAGCCTTGAGCCAGTTACAGCTTTGGATTAAAGATACAATCTTGAATTATCAAAAATCTAAATTGTAGACTATACTAAGTCTAGGTAAGGTTAGGTTGAAGCAATTGTCTGCTTAGGGTCCGCACCTAGGTTGCAAAATGTATTCATTGTAATAACACAAAGAGAGAGAGAGAGACATCAAAGACCAGAGGATCCAATGTAGAAAACCATATTCGAAAACTTATTTATGTCCCTTAAAAATCGTAGTAGAAGTTTTGGCTAAGCAGCTTAGGTGAGAAGTTAACGATTTTGCCAGATCTCCGCAAGACTAGTCACGAACTTCATAAGGACGAAAAGGAACCTCTGTCCATGGGTACTTTTCAGTCGATAGGAATTCGGCAGGCTGGTAGAAACGATTCTACTTGTTTCTTTAAAGATTTTTCTCCATTACAAAACCAGCTCAGCTTAGCAAGTGTTGCTCTATGAAAAGGAAGCGACTTCTTTCTCTCGCTCAACATTTGTAGAAAAATGTCATTGAGGAAAAATTCGTATCTGTTATGATTCCCACCTACATCCCTATAGACAGTTTGCTCTCTTTTCATATATTTGTTCGATTATTCGGTTACGATTCCCACTAACATTCCAGTAGACAGTGTGTTCAGTAGGATCAGCTCTTTGGATTTGCTTTGGTTGGCAGTAGACCAAATTTGTCTTGCAGTGTTGCAAGTTTGCTCATGTAGCCATTTTGTGTTAGCTCTCTTTTCAGGTATTCGGTTCTAATAAACAGAGTTTTAGTAAAGAAAGCTTTGTTCGTGTTTAAGATCGAATTGAGAACAATAAGCACAAGTTAAGTCTAGATCGAGTCTTCAATCTATACAGAAGCGCTCGAAAAATGAAATGAATACTCAAAGTTAAAAGCATAAATAAAAAAGTGAAAAAGATGTGCAAACCCGTGAACGATTGAAATCAAAGGTATCTCTTCTTTTGTTGTTTAGTTGAACAAAATTTCAATTCAACGGATGTTGTCTTCAAATGTATTTTTTCTGTTTTTTAGTTGAATGAATTTTTAATACAACGGATGTTGTGTTCTTTTTTTTGTTTTAAGTATAAATTAAACAAAATTGATATAACATTAACTTTAGCATTCGTGTGGAAAGCTGCATGAGAAATCAGGGCCAATTTGTAAGCGAAAAGCACTGAAGAATGACGCTGATGATGCTACACACACACACACACACACACACACACACACACACATACATATAGCGGTAGCAGCTGCACGCCATATGTGGCCAATGACAGTTTTGCATGCAATGCACACATGAGTCAGCAATTACAATAATAAAATATGGTTGATAGTTTTGTTGTGTTGACAAAAAGTCAATACAATCATTGCTAATATTTATTGTGTCCTTTACAACTGCATTTCGATGGATTGTGGCATCTGTGGGCTGCCTGCACGAGAGCGGTTATTATGCGAATTTAAGCAAATTAAACGGCAATTCGGGTCAACACGAGGTGCACATCCGGCGTGGAATGCAATTCAAAAAGATGCTGTAAGCGGTTGTGTGACTTTCAGCAATGCGTGTTTTGTTAAGTATTTTTTCAACTGTTTTACTGAAATGTTAATGTGCACAAATTGACGTTTAATTTCATTGCAGTGCCATCGGCCATTGATATTTCAGTGTTGCTATTATATAAATGGGCATTGTTGTTGTTGTTGTTTTGATTATAATATGCACTTATATTGAAGTTGAATATTACAAATTTTGGGTTTTGTTAATAAAAGTGACTTTCACTAGTTGCCAGCTGGCTGACTGCGCCAATATCGGTTTGTCTGGTCTCTATGTGTGTCTGTGTTTGCATGCAACATGCAACCGAAATTAATACAGCTCACTATAGCTAATCATGGTAGTTGTTTTTGCATTCGTACACGTCCTTTTATTGTATTTTACAATTAAACTGCATATTACTCATACGCCCCAATTGCCCAATGCCCAATGCCCAATTCATGCATTGACACACAAACCAAGCAGCTCAAAGTTCGCAAAGCCTTAAAGCAAGCAACAGAGAGAGGGAGAGAAAGAGAGAGAGGGAGAGAGAAAGAGAGACAGTAAGAGAATGATAGTAAAAGTGAGCGAGCGCTCAAAAAGTGCCAGTAATCTCAATTGATAATGTATCACTAATTGCCTACAACACAGCACACACTCACACACACACACCAATTATTGCAGCTCTAATCAATTTCACTCTCTTTATGCTAATTGCATTCTCATTGCTGCTTATTCACTTAAAAATTATTATAATTCTCAATAAGCGCTCATTAAATGTGTGCACATGCTTGTTTTATTTCTACTTAACAATGCCATTATTAATGCTTTTCTCTGTATTGCTAACATTGGTTTGGTTGCGCAAATAACGGCAACACGTAGCCACATAAAACGGTATCGATTTCATTTGCTGTTCCCACAGTGCGGCCGTCGCACAAAAAGGTAAACACAAAATGTTGCTGTTGATAATCAAGTTTGTGACAAAACAGCCATCGGCACAGTTGTTCTGTAAGCATTGGAGGCGATGAGTCGGAGCATTTCTGTTGGCGCCCCACAACCAGTGAACTACAAAAAGCAGTAATTTGAATAATTATTATTGAGTTGTTGAAGAATTTCGAATAAGATTGCAAAGTTATCTGATTAAAATTCATAGAATTCTTCAATTATGTGATGGCAAATCTGTTTTTTGTATTTTTTCTGTCAAACTGTAAAAAAATAAATAAACAAAAAATGGCAAATGCAGAAAATCTGGCGAAGTAAGTAATTTTTTTGGAGTTTCTTCACAATGTATGTATATATTCTTTTCGTTTCTAGACTTCCTAAGTTTAAGCGCACGACGCAGGAGCAGCTGAAGCATTTTTTGCAGTTGGAAATTTTGAATTGAATGTAATTGAATTTTTTGAAATTTGAATTTTATAAGCTTTGTGTGCTTGTCACCTGCTCCTACGGAGGTAACAAATTTCGTAACAATTGACGCCTTTTGAGCTTTTGAATTTGTTTCAGAATACCAAAAAGTGACAATTGTTACCAAGTATTCAACTGTTACCGAGGTGAATATTGTTACGGTTGCCAGAATAGGACTGCAAATCATGTTTCTCTATACAAACTTTTAACCCTTGGTTTACTCTGTTAGATTCTGATTTCCGAAAAATAAGAAAAATTTGAATTATTTCGCGTTCAACGTGCTTTTACTAAGCTTGAGGTCAAAAAACTCCATAGATAGATTTGAAAGGGGAAATGTGCACTGAGACCAAAGTTGATCTATTGTGCCCAAGGCACAGTACATACAAATTTGTAACCCTTGGTTTACTCTGTTAAATTTAGATTTTCGAAAAAATGAAAAATATGTTTTGAATTATTTCCCGTTCGAAGTCAAAAACGCAATTATATCATGTTTCTCCATACAAACTTTTAACCCTTGATTTACTTTGTTAGACTTTCATTAAAAAAAAATTAAAAACTTGTCGTTCAACACTTGTTATGTTGAAAACCTGTAGAATTATTTCCCATTTGAAGTGCTTTTGCCAAATTTGCAGTAATAAAACTCATTAAATCATGTTTCTCCATACAAACTTTAAACCCTTGGATTACTCTTTTAGATTTTGATTTTAAAAAAATAAGAAAAATATGTGTTTAATTATTTCCCGTTTGAAGTAAAAAAAAAAACACATGAAAATTAAACATTAAAACATGTTTATCCATACAAACTGTTAACTGTTAACTTAGTTGACCCTGTTAGATTTTGATTTTCAAAAAATAACAAAAATATGTGTCGAATTATTTCTCGTTTGAAGTGCTTTTACTAAGTTTAAAGTAAAAAATCCAATAAATCATGTTTCTCCATACTAACTTTTAACACTTGGTTTACTTTGTTAGATTTTAATTTTCAAAAAAATGTAAAGTCTAATTATTTTGTGTCAAGTGTTTTTACCAATTTTGAAGTCAAAAGGCTCATCGGCTGATGTTGTTTTTTCGTAGTCTTTCCATATATGAACCTTAACCCATTGTTGACACGGGGTCAATTTTGATTTTCGAAAAATTAAAAGCGCAAACATACCCTTTAGTTCCTTATTTAAAAAAATCCCGTCTTAACAAAGGTTAACTTTTTAAAATGTGCCTACCGTTCAAATTTCATAATGAACGACTTAACTAATTAAAACTTAAGACATGATAAAATAAGTACCTAAATATATTTCGAGAAAAAAGGAGACTTTAACATTCTCTTTCAATGAAATTGATTACAATTTAGATTGACTGAATCATTTGTAGTTAACTACTAATGCAGAGACTACCTAATGAACGATTTTACTAATAACTTAATTAAAACTTAACACATGATTAAATAAATAAATATATTCTGAGAAAAAAAGGAGACTTTAAGACAATCTTTGAAGAGATCTTTCAATGAAAATGATAACAATTTAGATTGACTGAATCATTTGTTGTTAACTACCAATGTAGAGACTACCCAATCAATTGCTTAACTAAATAAAAATTAACACATGATTAAATAATGTAATATATTCTGAGAAAAAAGGAGACTTAAACATTCTTTGAACAGACCTCTTAATGAAATTTATTACAACTTAGATTGACTGAATCATTTGTAGTTAATTACCCAATCAATGACTTAACTAATTAAAACTTAAGACCTGATTAACCACTTGACAAAGCAATTAAGCAAAGCACATGTTATACTTTATACTAATTTCAATCTTTTCTATACCTATTTATAACTATGTACATGTAAACATGAAGAGACACATATATTTGTTCAATTGTTCATTTGAAACATAAACAAGCATTGCATTCTATTTTTAGTTGTTCTCATATCAATTTACCTTTTTTTAACTCCAATTACGTTAGTCATTAATAAAGTGTAGTCTTGTGCAAAAATAAACCGGACATACATATTTACCGTAATGTGTGCAAGCAGCCAAAGGCAACTAGACGCACGCATGAAGCCATACACATGTGTGGTTGTATGATTCTTTGGTGTAAACAGATCAGAACAACTGGCTCGAAGCGTGAGCAGTGTTTGTGGGGAGAGTAATAATGTCCATGTGGTACAATATTGAATTACACTTTTTTTATTGTTTACCGAAAAGAGGAAAGTGGAGTATAGGAAGATATTTAATTTAAAGGCAGGATACGTTGTGAATAGAGGAAATTTAAACTTTAAAATAAAATGAAATTTCATCATAGAAGGAAAGAGATAATTGAATTTGTACTTCAAAAGAGCTGGTTGGAATAGATGGTCTTAGAAATCTGTATCTTGAATTGTATAAGTGCAATCGGTTTAGGCTAAAAAAACATTAGAAAGATACGATTTTATACTAAGAAAACTTTTCAGTCAGATTTGTGATTGCTTCACTCAGTTCTGTTTGAGCGTGCATCAAAGATGGACACCAGCAAAGATAAAATTCGTAAAATTTTAGAGTTTATATTTGATTAAGCAGAAAACATGATTGATTAAGTTAAGCCAATAGTCAAATCTTTCGGGCACAACGTCAAGCAAAAATGATTCCGATCGAACAGAGTCAAGCCAGAATTGAGGGTTAGAAAGATTTTACTGTGTGTTTGATGTGATTGGCAGAAAATCAACTACTATGAGCTGAAGTAAGCCATCGATCAGAATAGGAGAGGAATTTCCCAGAATAGGAGAGGAATTTTGTTCAATCATAACAACGCCTGGCCACACAGATATTTAATTTAGTGACTTGCCAGAAGCTTTGGCAGCTTGATTGGGAAGTTCTAATGCATCCAACTTATAGTCCGGACCTGGCACTAAGTAATCCTGTTCCTATTTATGGAGCGTGATCTTGCTGAGGGGATTGTTTGAGGGGATTGACAGGGAATCGTCTACCATGAGCTGCTCTCTTACATTTAAACTCTTAGCTCGAAACTGTACTGTCAACAAAGGAGCTATCTGAAGAAAGCAATCGCCCAGATTTCATTAGCAGCCGTCAAGCGAGAACGGCCCCGGTTAAGTAGAGTCAAGCCAGGATTGACAGTCAGGAAGGTTTTGATGTGTGTTTGATGGGATTGACAAGGAATCATCTACTATGAGCTGCTCTCCTATGGCCAAACTCTTAATTCGGTTCTGCACGCTCGGCTATTAGACCGTCTGAAGGAAGTCAAGTCAGTGTTGATGGTCAGAAAGACGGCTGTTTGTTTGATGGAATTGACAGGGAATTATTCACTATTAGCTGCTCCTCTATGTTCAAACTGTCAACTGTAGGACCGTCTGAAGAAATCCAAGCCAGTCTTGACGGTCAGGAAGACTTTGCTATATTGTTGATGGGACTGGTAAGAAATTATCCACTATGAGCTGCTCTCCTACGACCAAACTCTTAATTCGGTTCTGTACCGTCAATAATTAAACCGTCACCAGAAGCTTCGAGACAACGCCAGGCCACACACATCGACAGTGACTCGCCAGTAGCTTCGGTAGCAGGATTGGGAGTTTCTTATACATCTATCTTATAGTATGGACTTGGTCCAAAGTGATTACCACCTGTTCCTGTCTATAGTGATTTTGCTGGTAAACAGTTTGCCTCAAGAAAAGCTTGTCAAATCGACTCTCAGTTTTAGGAAAATAGAGGCGAAGGTTCCTATGAGAGCGACAATGGAATGACCTTTAAAATGGCAACAAGTTATGGAACCAAACGTAGCATATTTGAACTACATTGAATGATTCTATGCTTCATAAAACCTTCAATGGATTTCTTCCTACTACAACTTTGAAAATTTTATATACATATCTATATTTTCTTATTACTTTCATATATTTTCATACATTTTATTTCATTTCGAATTAATAAAAAATTATTGTTATTCACTTTGTTTAGCAGCCAATGAGTTTTCATTATCAACAACAGCATTATGACATAAAAAACTCTATAAATACCTTTTACGTTATATTCAACAACAATACAAACGTTTTTCACAACCTTCACGCTCTGTACTCTGTTGCCCATTTACAACAACTATGGACCGTCTGGTCGACTAGTCATAAATATAAATTACGCATAGAAAAAACCGCAACCAACTAACTAACCAACCAACCAACAATTTGGCGACGCAGTACGAGTGTTCAGTGTCAGCGATCAACGAACAAACGTCCATCAACCAGCCATAACGTTGGCTATGGAATCAATTATATAACCTCAACTCTGTACAACCGTTCAGACGCCATTCGTTTTCGTGCCGATCATCAAGCCAGCATCAACTTACTCAATATTTGTGAAGAATTGAAAAAAAAATCATAATTTAAATAGTAACTAAATATTTACACGGCCAAGCAGCGAGTCGCACGTATTCACGCCAAGTTGCTGATTGAGCTTCATTAGCGCATACGTCAGTCAAAGCAATGTTTATTTTTATTTTTTTAAGTCATTTTCTGACTAATGTTTGAATAGATTTTTCAAGCAATTTTCCAATTCACATTTAAGCATTTTTTTTCTAATATTCGTATGGCGCATTGTAAATGATTTTGTTTGAATTGCTGTGAGTGTTTCCAAATTTCCCTTTATTTTTGCCAAAGCTGGCGCAAAGGTGTTAATGCTAAACAAAATTCCATCGGAAAATTCTACAAACGTAGGAAAAAATTTTTTCAAAAATTAAAAAATGTTTAATTCTGAATATTGCGGCATTTTTTGCTGCAGTAAAATTTGTTCAATATGGCAGCGTGCAATTTTTCTCGTCATTTATATTCATAGCAAATTTTTTTGTTATTTTTTGCGCAGTCTGTTAAAATCTGATTACGTTTTCCACGCAGCAATAAAACAACTACAACAAAAAAATAAATAAAAATATAACAAAGCTGTTAAATCGTGCGCTGGCGCTCGCAGCTTTACATGATTTGATTATTGACAGGCCGCGACGGGTTTTTTTTTGTGGTGCGCGTGTGCTGGACATGTGCCGCGCATGCGACGGACTTAGCTTTAACCTTTAAGCGGAACGTATGTTGTATGTGCAATGTGCATGTGCAGTCGAGTGGCATGTGGCAAGGGGAGTGCAATCTAGACTGCAATTCAAATGCAGCAAAGCACTAAATCAACGGAAAGTTGCAATTAAAATGTAAAACTTGAGCATTTTAATGAGTGCTTTATAATCGGCTTATAGGTGTCTGTATACACTTACTATATGTGCATATATAAACTTATTATTATTAGTGGGGATAGTGAAGTAGATAATGAATATACATACATGAAACTTGAATAGTGAAGGTGATAAACTTTTCTAGTATTAGATGCCAGAGACAACGAAAAAGTAGAGAAAATGTTAGCTTTGTAATCATTAATACAGAGAGAAGAAATCAAGTATAGGAGGGAAAAAGCGGCAATTAAGTTAACCCTTTCAGAGCTGAGTCTCAGCTGGTCGATAGATACCTACACTCGAAAGCCTCTAAGGTCCATAGTGATCTCCGAAGAGTGCAACAAGTCCCTCTATCATTCCGTGTTCGGTGTTGATCGAAACTAAACTGGGCTTCAGATGAATTTGGCTATATTCTATGTTCGGTTTTGGATAGGGATAGGATAGATAGATAGATAGATAGATAGATAGATAGATAGATAGATAGATAGATAGATAGATAGATAGATAGATAGATAGATAGATAGATAGATAGATAGATAGATAGATAGATAGATAGATAGATAGATAGATAGATAGATAGATAGATAGATAGATAGATAGATAGATAGATAGATAGATAGATAGATAGATAGATAGATAGATAGATAGATAGATAGATAGATAGATAGATAGATAGATAGATAGATAGATAGATAGATAGATAGATAGATAGATAGATAGATAGATAGATAGATAGATAGATAGATAGATAGATAGATAGATAGATAGATAGATAGATAGATAGATAGATAGATAGATAGATAGATAGATAGATAGATAGATAGATAGTCTCTCCAGCTGAAGGACGATACAGCTCTGATAAGCTGACCCTGTTTTCCAGTTTCGAGCCGTCAGTGAAAATCTCTATCTAATGCATTGGAGAACAACTGCCGGCCATTTAACCAGTCCTCCCACCTACTATTTTCCGTGGAGAACCTGTGTGCCGCAGTGAGACTGAAAACGGCATAATCTATCTACAAGTGGGTTTTGATGTTCAGTTCGAAGATCTCAGAGTGAGCTATGTCCGTCCTGGACCATTTCTCGATGACGTTTAACCGTCTGTCTGACGGAATTCAATTAAAATGCAAAGTGCCTTAGTGGAGGTGGATCGGATAGATCCGGTGATGAGGACCGAGGCATGTCTCCTGGCTCTGACAAGTTGTTTTTGCGCTACGGAACGGTCACCATACCAGGACCCCGTAAAGGATCATCGGATCCGCTGTTATCTAGCGCTAAGTTTTGAACATCTCAGCACTACGTTTCAGCAATTTTTTGTGGTGCACTTTTGCTCCCACAGAAAACACAGACAATATAAAAACAACAACAATAATAATAATTACAAACATACAACAAAATCCTGTTGTACTTATTTCTGCAACACATCCGGCCACACACACATAGACACACACATCTGCAGCAGCAAGTCCAGCAAACAAAATCTCCCCTGGTGCCTTTACCCTCTGCCACTTTTCTCACCCCACTCACATCTCCTTTCCGCTTTTATTCACCCAAATTTGTGCGCTCACGTTTATCAGTCGCTGCCCAGCGACCAGTAAACGTAAATGCGCCGATTTCCACCGGGAATTTCACTGCAGCAACGACCACAACCGCACACCCGCACTTTGGCCTCCTTTCGTTTCTCACCGCGCGACAGCCCAAAATGCCGACTTTACTGCTGCTGTGCGAGTAATAATGTAAATGCATTTCAACGGCTCAGAGCTCGAGTCCGGCTGCTGTTGCTGCGTTGACGAGGCGTGTGGCTCTTCGCGTGTTGGGTGTTGGAGCAGTGAGAGTGAAAGTGCTGCAGTTGTTTTGGTGCCGTTGATGGGGATGACGTCAGGGATAATGTTGCGATGCGGTGTTCATTGTTGTTGTTGTTATTAAAATAAAATGTGCTGAAAGCGCATTATTTACTTTTTGGGCGGCTATAATTGGAAAGCTTGAACTATATGTATGAGAGTTGTTTTGCGGACACAAAACAACAACAATAAATCCTTATCCATTTGGCAGGGTTAGAGAAAAGTTATCTAGCTATATATGGACATGTTTTATGTCGTCTGCACATTAAGCAGTTTAAAGAGGAAATTTGTTTTCATATTGGGTTATAAAAAAATTGAACACTTTTTTAGTTTCTGGTTGCATTAAATTGAGAACAAAAGTGATTTAGTTTTATATATTTATTTGAGTATTTTTTATTGGTTTTGTAGTGTTTTTGAATTATTTTTTTTTAATTTTCTCTAGAGATTTTTGCCACATTCTGGGGAACAAATTTTATCGTTTAATTTTTTTTAATAGTTATGGTTGTTTTGTAGTATTTTTCAATTATTTTTCATAATTTTTGCCTTGCGGAAATTAGAGCTGTGCGAATGTTTGATTTGGGCTATTGGTGCCTGTGAAGAAGTTTTTTACTGTCTTGCGAAAACGTTGAATTATTTTTATTTTTATACATTTAGCATTTTTATACATTAGGTTGAGCGTAAATTTGAACTGAACGAGGGTTTGATTTGGGTTCATTGGTACCTATGAGACTTTACTACTGTCTTGCGAAAAAATTTCATTATTTTTATATATGATATTTTAATATTTTCAGATTAGTTTAGTAGTATTTTTGTATTAGTGTTTCATATTTTTTTTAATTGTGTTTCGCTCGAGCTTGAACAGAAATTTGATCTCTGCGAGGGTTTGATTTGGGCTCATTGGTATCTATGATGAAGTTTATTACTGTCTTGCGAAAATGTTTAAGTATTTTTATATTTTTATTTTATTATTTTCAGATTAGTTTAGTAGTATTTTGGCATTAGTTTTACGTATTTTTTTTCAATTTTGTTTCGCTTGAGCTTGAGCGCAAATGTGGTATTTTTCATTGGTATTTTTCTTGAGCTCAAAAATAATGAATTTTTGTATTTCAATTTTTATTTTTGAATTTTATTTTTCAATTAGTTTCGTAGTCTTATTTATTTCTTATTTTATTTTCTAAGCTTCAGCTGGAATGTTAGCTTCGCCAGTGTTTGATATGAAATAATTAGTATTTAAAACAAATAAAAAACATTTATATAATTAAAAAAAAATTACTAAATAATTGTAATTGGCAAAAATAAAAATAATAAACAAAAAAAGATGATTAAAAAAAAAATAATAATAATATAACAAAATTTTGGCTACGCCAGTGTTTGGCATTAAATCATTTATTAAATAAGTTTTATTCAATTAATTAAAAAAAATAAAACATTTTTCATTCAATTCAATTCATTTAAAATTTAAATCAATCAATCAATCTTCATTTAAAAAATAAAAAAAGTTATGGAAATACGAAAAAATTATTTAACAACTATCATATACATAATTGACAAAAACAAAAATAATGAATAAAAATATTTTAAACAATTATTAAAAAAAGTATTAACCAACACAAATTAATTAAAACATTAAAAAAATATTTTAAGCAGAAGAAGATATTTTTGTTTTGTTTTTATTTCTTTTTCTTACCTTATTATTATTATTTTGCATTCGTTATAATTATTTTCTTGTTTTTTTTGTCTCATTTGTAATTTTAAATTTTTTAATTTAAAAATGAATTAATTTAAGGAGATACAAAAATAATGAATTTTCATTTAAAAAAATTAAAAAAAACTATGGAACTACGAAAATATAATTTAAAAACCATAATTGACAAAAATAAAGATAATAAATAAAGAAATTAGTAGTAAAGAATTAGTAGTATTAAAAAATTAAAAAAAAAATAATAATTTAATTAAAAAATTTAAAATATATATTTTAGTCAAATAAAGAAATATTTTTGCTATTTCGAATACAATTATTTATTTTTAATTTTAGTTTTAATAGTTTTTATATTTGTGTATTATTTCTTTTTTATTTTATTACTTTTTTATTATTTTTGTATTTGTAATAATTATTTTCTTGTTTACTACAGTCTCATTTTCATTTGTAATTTTTAAATATTTCGAATATGTAAAATTATTTATTTTTAATTTAAATTTTATTTTTCAATAGTGCTTTTATATTTTTGTATTATTTATTTAATTTTTTTATTACTTTAGTACTTTTTTTATTATTATTATTGTGCTTGTGATAATTATTTTATTTTTTACTAATGTCTAATTTTCTTTTTTCTTTTTTATTATTTATCTATTTATGTATTTTTTTGTAATATTTTAGCATTCACTCACCTTTTCAATAATGCCGCGACGCTGTAAGTATACAAAGAAAAATCATAAAATTGATTAATAACTTTTTTCAAACCATACTCAATCTTAATTATACTGCACAAAGTAATTTTGAGTTAACTGTCAATTATGAAAATTTAATTTACTGAAAATTTATGTGGCCATAAAATGGATTTAGTGTTCCAACACCTCAGCCAACAAACCACAAAAATCAACGCAAGAACTTGGCTTGTTTGCCGCATAATACGCAGTCCGCGTCATTAAAGTGCAAAGCATAGGCAATAAATAAAAAAATTAAAAATAAAAATGTTACAACAAGAAGTTCTTCACACTGCTATCTTTGCTTTATGGCAATGAAAATCTACAAAAAACTAAAAATAAAAAAGCCAAACGACTCAGAGTTAGGCAAACGCAATGAGCACTTTCGGCTAGACGAGCAGACATTAACACACATTTACATACATACCGGCAACATTTTCATAAGCATCAATTGGCGCTTAAATCTATGGGTTTGTGTGAGTGTTTATTTGTTGTTGTTGTTTTACAGTTTGTATGCGGCGCGTCTCTTAATGGGCACAGCGCGTGGGCGTTCGGTGACGTGCCGCCGCTTCCTAATGAATTTTTGTAAATTTAAATTATTACTCAAGTGCTGCGAATTTTGTCTTCAACAGCTTTAAACAACAATAACAATACTGAGCACAGGTATGCCTGAGTTGTTGTTGTAATGCTGCAGGCTATGAGTCATTTTGGATGGGTTTTTACAACACCAACACAGCGCCAACAGTGCTGACGGTGCGTTTTATGGCAGTTCAAGAAACTCGTTAGTTTTGTTGTTGTACTATATTTATGACAACCAAACACACACACACACATACATATGCTCGCGTATTATGAAATTTGTCATTAATTTGAAATAATGGCTTGATTAATGATTTGGAACTGGCAATGCGATAAAAAGTGCGGCAAATATTGACAAACGGCTGCAAGAACGATTCGTGTCGCATGCCACATATGGCGTTGGTTGTTCTTGTTGTTATTGCTGTTGGCACAGTCTAAGCATAGTTATCAATAAAAAAGAATCTTTTAAGCGTTTTATTGTGTTTCCTGCTACTTGTTGGTCATTGGCGGGGGGGGGGGGGGGACAATAAGTGGATAATTGTGCTGAAAGCACATTGATTGAAATAATCGATTTGGCTGTTATTTGATTAACATCCGGGTTTCAAAGGCATATCTAGTTAGCCATTGATGTCGTAATTTGAGCTAACGTTGAGGTGCACTGAGTGGAAGTAACTGTTCGGTTTCTGGCAAAGATAGGTGCAGGCTAAGTGCAGTAATGAGTTTACTAGACTCTCGTCGCTGCAACAGGGAACTCTGTTGCATTGTTGGCAATAACTAGTGTCCGACCGAAACCACTTTTTTGGGCCGAAACCGAAACCGAAACCGAATATTCGGTTTTTTTTTAATATTCGGCCGAAACCGAAACCGAAACCGAAACTTTCTAGTTGAAATAAAAATCACCATATCAAGCACTTTTTTCAACAAACGAATTTTACATTAAGTAAATAAAGAACAAACAAACAAACATAGCATAAATAAATAAATACTTATTAATAAAAACAATTTATTCATTTTTTAAAAACGTAAACAAAAAGAAATCACCCTTTCGTACCTTACTCGATAATATTCAAAATTAAATAATTTAATATTATATGCTAAAAAAAGAAGTTTGTTTACATTGCTGGCATCTAAATTACTCCTCCTTTTACTATATATCTGCTACACAATAAAATGTCAAAAATATTCTAGAAAGTTTCGGTTTCGGCTATTCGGCCATTTTTTGGCCGAAACTGAAACCGAAACCGAAACCACTTATTTGGGCCGAAACCGAAACCGAAACCGAATATTCGGTCGGACACTAGCAATAACCATAAAAGATTGGGTTAGTAGTGATTCCTTAGAATACGAGAACTTTTGGTAACTTTAGTAAAGGCTTAAGTGAGGCTGAGATCTCCTTCAAAAACCGACGCCAAGGTAGACAGATGTTGCTTGGAAATAATGGATTAGAAGCAGAGAATGGGATCCAGTGTTTCCAAAGTATTCGCTTAGTTGTTAAGAAGAATTACAGTGTTTCATCGAGAGACACTATTCTTCTTTTTAAACACATCGAGGGCAGTTTCTACTTCAGTCGATAGAAGTAGATGAGCCCGAGCTGGGAATCGAACACAGGGCCTCTGGTATGAGAAGCCAGCGCGCTACCCGCTGGACTATCGAGGGCGGTCTCAAATGTTAGGAAGTGGTGAATTAAATAGTTTGATACTAACACAGTAGTCTGATACTAAGATCAGGGGGAGATTACTTTAGTAGAATGTTGAATAATCTCTCTACTTATTCAAATCAGAAAAAACAAAGTGAAGAACTTATAATAGAGAACTTAAAACGTTCACAAGGTGTGAAGCTGTATGTTACTGACACAGTAGTTATCCCTAGTTTGATACTGAGTTTTCTGATTTTTAAAGTTAAATCGACCATGCATTCTACTGTTAAGTATCGCAGTTGATGTAGTTGTTAGAGCCACTGAGTTTGTTTATTCACTTTGGTCTTTTTAGTTTCCTTGTATCCAGTGGCGGCTTAAGGTGCTCGGGGGCCCGGGGCGGCGACGGCTGAGGGGCCCCCACAAACGGTGCAGAATAAGTTTGCGTACAAAACTAATAACTGAAATTTCCGGTTATGCTTTTTAATTTTTTTAATTTGTATTCCATTGAACATTAAATGGACAGTAAAGGGACAAATTATTTTGAAACGTATATGTGCTTGAAATTTTATAGAAAGCAATAGAATCCCAGAGAAAAAATGAAAAATGGATAAAAGGATAATCTTACTAATTCGTTCTAAATTTGATAAAAACTTTCGTGAAATTAGGAAAACTTTTGGGAGAGCAAACTCGTCATTTCAAAAAGCCATCTTAAAACTAAAAAAAAAACAGAAAATCTTGCTTCGTTACTACGATCTGGCCATTATTTTAAGCAACCCGAGCAGGAGAATTAGATTGTTTTGCGATCAGTGCATCATTACACTACTCATAGATAAAGTGTTTTCTAGACTAACTTTGGCCGCTGAACACGAAACTGAAAATAAAGAAATTTTTTTAGGAAGCGTTTTCAAAAATCTTCGAAAACGAGTGTTTTTCCTGTTGTTTCAGTTATTAGCACATATCTCCTGAAAGAATTATCTGATTAACACGAGCTGTCCTTCGTTCAAGAAGAAGATAATACCTTAGCCTTTTTAGTGATATATATATTGTTCAAATCAGATGAGATTTGGGGAAGTTACTGACAAGTAACTTCCCCAAAGGAAAGTTGTAAAAAAGTGAATTTTTCGACCTAAAAATCATAAATTTTCGAATATTCTTTTTATGATTAAAAAAATGATCTCCCCTAGTTTTAAAATCTAAGATGAAAGATATATTATTATTATATATTTTTTGAGCAAATATATTACTTGAGCAAATATTAAGCCTGACATCAATCGAATTGAAAGAAAAATGACAAAGTTATGATGCATTGAGTAAAAACACCAACTTTACATTTATTACACTGTGCGAAAAAATTTTTCTTTTGCCGAGACCCATCCAAATTTGGATATAGATGTAAAACTAGAGATCATTTATAGTAATCTGGCATAGTCAGTTTTTCATTTTCTGGCCCAAAGTCCTTTTTAAAAAACTTTAAAATTTTAAGGGCATACACATTTCAAATTTTTTTTAAATATATGCGGTTGTGCAATGATGGACATATGGGTATCAAATGAAAGACATCCTTTTAACTAAATTTTCAATTTTAAAGTTTTTTTAAAGCCCAGCAGCAGTAGCTTACTTACAAGGAGCATAGAATTGCTTTCGTAAAAGAGTCTATCAAAGAAGAAACCCGGATTTCCGGGACGATGTGTTGTTATCCAACCAATAATTATAAAAATAATAGTAATAACTGTAAATTTGTTTGACTTCTACAAAGTTTAATGAGGTCAAACAATTGTGTAATTCACACTAGTTTACAAGCGAACTCTAAGATTGCGATATTTAATTTTTAACTTAGAATTTTGTATTTGCATACTTTGCACAAAATTTTAAGTTACAAATGAATTTTAAGTTAAAAATAAAATATTGCAATCTTCGAGGGAAAATTTTTTGAAAATTTGCAAACAATTGTTATTTAGAATGGATGTTTTCTTGCCTTTGTTGAACTGAATTTGTTATTGCAATTTCAAAGTCAATTGTCGATACTGTGTCTCTTTCAATTGATAAAAGTGACAAACAACCTTTCAACAACCATTGTGGAGCGCAAATAGTTTTTTACAAGTTTCAGTTTTAAAAAACTTTAAATTTTTATATACAAGCTTCTCTCGGGGGCCCCCCGCAGCACGGGGCCCGGGGCGGTCCGCCCCTCCGCCCCCCCCCCGTTAAGCCGCTACTGCTTGTATCCTCTTTCCTTGTTACCTCTCGCCGTATATATTAAATACAGAACACTGACTTTGTGTTTTCAAAATTTTCCCCATCTTATAATATTTGTGTATGCCTAAAGTGCTACAGTGGCTTTTTCCATACTCTGTACAAAATTTTTAAATATTAAATATTGAAAATTTGTTCAAATTTACATTTAAAAGTCTCTCGCAGAGCGTTGCTTGAATTGCTTAACCGAAATATATAGTTGTTGTATATATACTACATGGGCTGAAAAGTCTTTGGCCTGACATAGAGATGGCGCCAAAAATTAAGAATTATTGTGTTGTACATGGAAAACCATCCTTAACTTAGATTCTGTCAAAGTTTCATGACATTTGGTTGACTCGTTTTCAAGTTATTGCTTTCGCAGTGACACTACCTCTGAATTTTTGTAAACAATGGAAAAAAGTGAATTTCGCGTTTTGATAAAACATTGCTATTTGATGGGCAAAAATACAGTGGAAACAACAACATTTATCAAGCCATGCTTTTGTTTCCACTGTATTTTTGCCCATCAAATAGCAATTTTTTTATCAAAACACGAAATTCACTTTTTTCCATTGTTTACAAAAATTCAGAGGTAGCGTCACTGCGAAAGCAATAACTTGAAAACGAGTCAACCAAATGTCATGAAACTTTGACAGAATCTAAGTTAAGGATGGTTTTCCATGTACAACACAATAATTCTTAATTTTTGGCGCCATCTCTATGTCAGGCCAAAGACTTTTCAGCCCATGTAGTATGCGTATCTATTTGCGGCATATATATGTTGTATATTTTTGCGGCAGATGAAAGCGAAAACTGCAAACAAGGTATAGGTCACGCCGACTGCACACGCGCTACCCCCAAAAAATATTTAACTCACCAAATGGCAACAAACACACACAAAAATATGCATAAACATATACAAACACAACCATTTACACAAATATCGTAAATACTATATAGTACAGACACACACACACATACCGGAGCACAACCACATTTACACGTAATCCACACCCAGTCAGTTGCATTTTTTTTTTGTCGTAATGTGCCAATCGCTTTTATATGAAAAGTGTTGCCAGGGGTTAAAATTTATTGAATTTTGCTGCTGTTGTTAAATTACAAAAAAAAACAGCAATAATAAACCAGAGGGGAAGAACAATTTAAAGAACAAAAACGTAACAAATTTTGAAGAGGAAAATATGCGAAAGGGGAGTCAAATATGAAAGAAAGAGTAAAATTTGAGGGAGAAGGGAAGACAAATATGCAAAAGAAAAGGGAAAATAGAAGAAGGGAGAGTAAATTGTGGGAATGAAGAGAAAAAATATACGAAAAAGGAGGAAAACTAAGAAGAGGGTGAAAACTGTTGGGGAGACGGGGAAAATATAACAAACGAAAGAGGAGGAAAACATAAAAAGACAGTGTAAAATGTTGGGGAGAAGGGGAAAACATATACGAAAGAAGAGGAAAATATATGAAGAGAATGTAAACTGTTAAGGAGAAGGGAAAAAATATACGAAAGAGGAGGAAAATATAAGAAGAGAGTGTAAAATGTTGGAGAGAATGGAAAAACATATACGAAAGAAGAGGAAAATATATGAAGAGAGTGTAAACTGTTGGGGAGAAGGGAAAAAATATAACAAAAAGAAAATAAAAAAAAGAGTGTAAAATGTCAGATAGAGAAGGGGAAAAATATACGAAAGAGAAGGAAAATATTAGAAAAAAGTGTAAAATATGAGAGAAAAGAGAAAAATACACAAAGTGAGGGAGATGAGAAAAATATGAAAGAGGGAAGAACAAAAGCAAAAGAAGCAGAAAGAATAAGAAAAAAAAGAGCAAAATATGATAAGATCCGAGAAATATATATAAGAAAAGGAAAATAATTAGAGAAAGGGGGAAATATAAAAAGGAATATAGAAATCTGAGGCAGCAGAAGGAAATGTGTTGAAAAAAAGGGAACCCCGCGAGGGAAGCACGAACAGAAAAAGGTGTGGAGTGATAAGAAGTGAAGAGCAAAAGAGTTGTGGAGTGAAAAAGTGTGTAGGGGAAGGGGTCTGAAGTGAAAGAAGGGATGCATGCATTGCAATTTCATTTTAAGGGGGAGAACGCAAACGTGTTAATAACAAAGCAAAGCCGGGAAACACTTTATGGCTGTAATTATAAGCAAGTTCCTGCATTAGGGGTGAATTTTATGGCAGCGCAGAAAACAAATTGAATTCCAAAGAAATTTATGGTTTTTATTTTCATTTTTTGTTTCAGATGCAAAATATTTTATTGAGATTTTTTGCGTATGGCAGTTTCATTGCTTCATAAGCGTAAGAAGGGAAAAGTGCGCAATTAAGTGAAACGTTTAAAAAAGGCAGACAATAATTCTCTCAAAGGAGAAGTAAGCTAAAGAAAACGTTGTGTTTCGAGGCTCACGTTTGGTTTGAGTTTAAAAAAAAGGCAGAAAATTACTCTCACTACCTCACACATTTACAAATGATTATCAAACATTAAATCGAAATTGAACCATTCTGTATTCATTCAATTATTAATTAAAGTGTCATCTTTCCTCTCTAAAAATCAGTATGTGCCATTTTTCTGAAGTGTAAACAACATACTTTTTGTGCTCTAATCATGTGAAGCTGTCAACCATGTCAACAAAACACAATTTGCGAGAATTGGGCATCTTGTGGCATAACAATGCTCGGTCATATGTGCAAAAGTTGTCAAGAAAACTTTGAAGACGCTTCCATGGGATGTTTTACCCCACCTGCCATAGTCAGCAGACATTGCTTCTTCCGATTGCCACTTGTTGCGGTCAATGACTCATGGACTGGTCGAGCAAAACTTCACTTCTTAGAAAGAAACCCACAAATTGGGTTGTTTATTGGAAAGTCTGGGTTTCTTGTGTTACTAGACAGAAAGGATAATAAAATCATGATTGGCAAAGCACATGGAAACGTTTAGCATATAAAGTTGAGTGATCTTTGAAAATTCTCTGGGAACAATGATGAGACAGCTGACCGCTTTTAATGTTCTCTTAAATAAGGTTTGTGGGCCTTTTTCTTCTTGTTCACTCAGCTTGGGAGCATAGGGCCTCAACAAAGCTAATAATGCCTGTTATTGATTACATTAACCCATTGAAGGTGGCCTGAGTTGGGTGATTGGGGCGGATATCATCTATCGTCCCTCTCGGAGCGACGTTTTTGTACGTAAAAGTTTACTACTGGGTTGTGTAGAGCGCCCTCTGTGTACTTGTTGCTATTAGGTATGTACTAGGTTCTTGGATAAACGCACAGGTTGGTGTCTTTGATAAGTTTATTTTGGTTGATCTATACGCTGCGACATGTGCATATAACATATTTCTGTTAGTCCAAACTGGCACTGCAGGTGGTGTTGTTGTTGTACTAGTATGGCTACTGGATATGAAAATATGTTGTGAGCTGGCCATCACAACTGATTGATGTTGGAACTATAGAAACTTTTCCAAAGGTTACGCATTTGACTGGCTAATGCGGAAGAGATGGAAAACCATTACGAAGAAATGGAAATATTTTGGCAATAAGACAAAAGCCAGGCAGGAATCGAACTTACGACATCTGGGTTGGGAGCTACGTTAACTTCAAGCTATGTTTCGAGGCGGGCACAGCAACAAAAATAACAAAATTCCTGCAATTATGGCATAGCTTAAGTCTATCACGTGTCATATTGTGATTCTTCCAATCAAAACTTGCTTGAAATCGATTTAGTACCAACCACTGCTTCTTCTGAATCAACGTTATTTAATTATTTCAAAATTTATATTCAAGTATTTATGTTTGTTGTTATTTTGCAGCCTTCTTCTAATCAAAAGCTTCCTTGAAATCGATTCAACCCGAACACTTCCACTCCGAATCAACGTTCTCTCATTCATTCATTCAAAAATTAATTCAATGATATCCAATTATTTATGGTTGCTCTTGTTGTTGTTGTTTTTGTATCCTTTTTTAAAGAAAATTGCATACAGAGAAAACAATGTTTTGGAATTTTGTTGCCACATTTTGCTGCCATCTTGCCAGGGTTTCATTTGCTGCCATTGTTGCCACAATCGTGACGCAAAAAGTCAGCACACAATTGTTGCTCCTCCCTCTGTTGCTTACAAGTATACTTATATGAGTTTTTATTAATTTTGTATAAATAAATTTGCATGCGAGAAAAAAGTCAACGAAGCGTGTTTTTAGTGCAAACAACGTAGACGACGATGCGCGCAACACATG
The DNA here is from genome assembly GCA_963668005.1 of Melieria crassipennis. Taxonomy (NCBI): domain Eukaryota; kingdom Metazoa; phylum Arthropoda; class Insecta; order Diptera; family Ulidiidae; genus Melieria; species Melieria crassipennis. The sequence goes on along the minus strand of OY764962.1, from coordinate 54,185,344 downwards.
TGGCAACACATGTGCGGCCTTTATTGCTGTTGAATTTTTCGATGCCCACGCAGGCAGGAAACGCGAGAAATATTAAATTGAAATTTTTGCATTGTTGTTGTTGTTGTTGTTGTTGTAATGTTGAGGAAATATAATCAATGGGCGCGGTTTTGATGTGCTTAAGAAGATTTTAGGGAAAATTGAACTGTGATTAAAAAGCTGATAAACAGATTCCAATACAAATAAAAACAAATAAAAATTCAAAAAAATGTATACTTCGAAATAATTGATGTATAAAAAATTTAAAAAAAAAATTTATAAAATTTAAAAATATTACATTATTTTTAAAGATTTTTTTCATATAAATAAAACATTTTTTAACTAATAAAAAATTAATAATATTTACTAGTATAATAAATTGTGATTTTTTTAACAACATTTTTGTAAAATTGTTTTAAAATAAATAAATATATACATAAATAAATTAATAAAGAAAAAATAAAAATATTTATATAATAAAATCCGTATTTTTTAACAATTTTTATTTATTTGCTGTTAAGGGGAAATTATTTCCTTTGTGAATACGAGGAATTATCAAAAAAAGATATTCCACTTTAATTTATTCATTGTTATGGTACAAAAATTAAAAAACAAAAAAAATTTTTTAATTTTTTCAAACACTTTTTTTCGATTAAAGACACGGCTTCTGCCGCGTCATGGTCAGCTGGCGGGGATTGTTTTGAGTCACAGGATTATCTGAAACATAAATTTCAAAGAAATTCTTAATCAGTATGAACGTACCTCTCGCCCGTAGTAAATTTGAATAATTTCATAAGAATCTCACAAAATGGCAGGCATTGGAAGTTAGAGCAGTAAAAAATGGTTGTTTTTGAAGATTTTATCAATGAAAAAAAATATGACATTTTTAACATATCAGAGTGAATTTACTAGGGGCGATAGCTAACAGTATGTGGAATGACATGACAAAATCGCAGAGAGATCGGATGAATGGTTTTTTTTAAATCATCCCCACCATTTCAAAAAAAAGCGTTCCGAGAAAACCACGTTTAAAGTTTTGACTAACTGATTGAATCCTTGCTAGAAACCTTGACCGCTCGTTATATAAATGTCTGTAGAAGCCGAAATACTTGAAATTTTCCAATAATAATTTTGACAGCACCTTCTTCAAGGATGATACATTCCAAATATGTTAACAAAAAAATTGATTTTTACAAAATTTCACATGAGAATGACCCCTTAATTAAAAATTGTTAACTGTTTTCGTATAACCAAAACATTTTTTGGTCGGTCTCGATAGCTCAGCGGGTAGCGCGCTGGCTTCTCATACCGAGCGCCCGGGTTCGATTCCTGGCTTGGGCTGGAAAAAACACTCATCTACTTCTATCGCTATCCACATGAAGGGAATGAGAATTACAAGAATCGCACAAGTGCGCTCTTGGCAGGCAATGGCAAAACCTCCAAGTGGGAAAGAAAAACTGCGAATTGCCGTTCGGATTCGGCGTTAAACTATAGGTCCCCTCCCATCCCTTTCCCCATCCGTTTGAAATGTGTGTTGTATCACATGTTGAAAAAACAAAACACTGTTGCATACGCATTTCAAACGGGTGGAATCTGTGGTATCACAACGGGCCCGTTAAGAGGCCTAAGTGTGTCTCATCTAGAGGCAGCCAACGCAACCTAACCTAACCTTAAACATTTTTAAAATTATTTTAAAAAAATAAATAAATATATAAATAACTAAATAAAAAAGAAATATTTACTAGTATAATAAAATGTGTATTTTTTAAGAATTAGTATTTAATTACTGTTAGTTAAAAATTATTAACTTTTCCACTATTTTACAACTTCAACTTAAACTTATTAATTAACAAGTGTAACAAAGTCCCTTGGGGAAGCGATATATATAAATAAATAAATAAATATATAAATAAATAAATAAACATATAAGTAAATAAATAAATAAAAAATATTTAATAGTTCATTAAAATGTCTATTTTTTTTAATTTTAATTTAATTGCTGTTAGTTAAAAATTGTTACCTTTTCTCATATAAACAAAAAATTTTATATTATTTAAAATAAATAATATAAATATTTATATAAATAAATAAAAAATGAAAACTTTTACTAGTGTCTACAATAAACTGAGTACTTTTTAAGAATTTTTATATAACTTTTTTATATAAACAAAATTTTTTAAATTATTAATGAATATATAAATAAATAAATAATTAAATAAATGACAAATAAAAATATTTACTAGTATAAAATGCATTTTTAAGAATTTTTTTAATTTGCTGTTAGTTAAAAAATGTTTTTCATATAGATAAACAACAAATTTTAAAATGATTTAAAAATAAATAAATATATAAACTAATAGATAAATAAATAAAAAAAAATAAAATATGTAAATATAATTAAATATGTGTTTTTAAGAATTTTTTCTTTAGTTGAAATTGTTTGTTTTCACAATTCCAATAAACCAAAAATGTTCTAAAATCTGCCTTTTATTGTTAAGGTAATGCAGTTTAACAAAGGTAAAGGGGCAACAAACAAAAATAAATAAAATTATCAACATTGGATAAAATAGCGAAAATAAAATTTGCATGCCATTTACAAATTTACAGGGATGCTTTGGCTGGCTTTGCGGTAATAACCGACCTTTTCGCATGACTTTTACCACACTACCACACATGTTTTGTGCTATTATGACCTAAAAATAACAACAAAAACAACAATAAAATACTTATCGTAAATTACAATTTTCAGCAATAAAAAATTGCCACCATCCTTTCGCCTTCTATCTTCCAAAAAATATGCAAACGTTACAAGACAGCAATCAGCACAACAACAACAATGAGAGCTAAACCAAAAAATGCATCATTGAGAATTTATTTTTATTTAAGTCTGGGCCGTAACGTTATTTAAGTTGTATCAATGGCAACTGGTCGCATACAGATACAATTTAACCTTCAGGTTCAGTTCCCATATGAACGGCTCGGCTGTTGGGTGGCGGCTTTAAGTGAAAATACCCGGCAACAACAACAATGACAAGAATAGCACCAAAACCATAACAAAAGCTAACAAGGGCCAAAAACAACAACAAACCAGATAACAAACAAACAAAAGGGCACAATGGGCCAGTTGTTAACAATTGGCTGCGTGGCAAAGTGTGCGCGCCCGTGTGTGTGTGTGTACGTGTGTTTGCCTTTGGTCGCCTGAGAATTATTGAAAATGCACATAAACGAAAATTTGTTGCCGTTTGACCCTAATTTTTAACACACACACACACACACACAGACGGCACACATACTTAGGTGCGCGTAGGCAGCAAAAAGGATCAAGTGGCCAATAAGGCGGCGGCAGCTGGGCACTGTGGGCCAGCGTGAGCGATGGGCGTGTTTAGCTCGACGCGCACAATAACTTTGGCAAGTCGACTATTGCATAAATTTAACAAATGTGCAGAAATGCGTGGAAGTCGAAATGAGTGGCACAAAAGTTTGGCAATTTAATTCAAATTTGATTTTTATTACAACGCAAATGAATGCAGGTGTCGTGTGCGAACACAAATCAACCATTCATGGAGCGACAAGCTTCAATGCCAGAAAAACCTCGAGCGCCACTTTGACCGCATAAATTAGGCGCCAAGAAAAAGAGTGAGAAAGACAGAGAGAAAAAGAGAGCAAGAAGTTGCATCATCTGCACTGCAGCGAGTGAAAGCGCTTGGAAAATTTTGTTTCCATTAAGAAAATAAAAGAAAACAACACCAACAACTGCTTAGTACCATAAATTGTAATTCATTGTTGGCGGCAGCAAATTTGTAAGCGTTTTCGTTTAATTTGAGTTTTGTTTTTTGTTACTTTGTTGTACTTTAAACTGCAAAACTTTGTCAATTTTGACTGTAATAAATATTTCCGGCTGCTACACCACCACCAAAAATTTTACAAATAAAAAATTTAAAATTCTCTACTTCAAACTCACATTACCGAGAAGGGAAGCTGCGATTTTTTCATGCTTTGTACTAAATAATGAAATTTTCTGGCTGCTGCTTTTGAGCTTTGGACTTTTTTCTTTGCATTTTTGTTGTAAGCGCGAAAATATGCCGCTGCCGTTTGCGCTTTGAAGTCGGCTAACAAAAAACAGCCACACACATACTTACACACACACAACTCTTTGTGTTGACAGAAGAATGCACGAAGCAAACAGAAGCGGACGGAAGAGGCTTTGAAATTAAAAAAAAAATATTAAAACAAAATGCAATAAAAGGTCACCAACGTCAGTGTAGGAGGAATGAAGAAGAGCACAAAATTTGGGGTAGTAAAATATTTTACTAATAATTTTTATTATTATATTTTTACATAATTCGTTTCGGCTTCTTCTGGTTGACTCAATGTAGGACGAAATTATGATTAAAAAAGTCAAAAGTTTTGTCATTTTGAAGAAGAAGAAGAAATGAAACAAGAACACCACAGAAGAAGAAACGAAAGAAGAAGAACACTACAGAAGAGGAACACTGCAGAAGAAGAACACTAACGAAGAAGAAGAACACTAAAGAAGAAGAACACTAAAGAAAAAGAAGAACACTACAGACCAACAATTTCTGTTTTGCTTGTCATTTTGAAGAAGAAAACGAAACGAAAGAAGAAGAACACTACAGAAGAAGAAGAACACTAAAGAAGAAGAAGACCATTAAAGAATTAGAAGAACACTGCAGACCAATGATTTTTGTGATTGCCATTCTGAAGAAGAAGAAACGAAAGCCGAACACTACAGAAGAAGAAGAACACTAAAGCAAAAGAAGAATACTACAGACCAAACATTTTTGTGGTGATTGTCGTTCTGAAGAAGAAGAAAAAGAAACGAAAGAAGAAGAACACTACAGAAGAAGACGAACACAACAAACCAAAGATTTCTGTGGTGATTGTCATTCTGAAGAAGAAGAAGAAGAATCGAAAGAGGAAGAATTTGAGAGAAGATAAAGAATACTAAAGAAGAAGAAATCTAAAGTAAAAAAAGAAAAGCAATGTCTATCGCGGGTCTGAAAAAGTAAAAAAGATCTAGACTCATCATTTCTCTCCCATTCTAAATTTGCTGGGATTTCTACTCTAAGCCTCTGGGAGATGATTTGTTGCCAGCAAAAAATATATAAAAATTCTAGGGTCTCATTTTCTCACTAACTCTGTTGAGATTTCTTCTCTAAACCTCTGGGAGATGATTCGTTGCCGACTAGAAAAAATTTAAAAATTTCAGGGTCTCATTTTCTCACTAACCTTGTTGAGATTTCTACTCTGAACCTCAGGGAGATGATCCGTCGTCGACAAGAAAAAATGTAAAAATTCTAAGGTGTGCTTTTCTTACTAATCTTAATTAGATTTCCACTCTAAGCCTCAGGAAGATGATTCGTTGCCGACTAGCAAAAATCTAAAAATTCCAGGAACTCATTTTCTCACTAACTTTAATGAGATGCCTACTCTTACCCTCAGAGAGATGATTCGAAGCCGGAAAAATAATCTAAAAATTCTAGGGTCTGATTTTCCCACTAACCTTAATTAGATTTCTACTCTTAGCCTCTGGGAGACGAATCGTTGCCGGCAAGAAAAAATTTAAAAATTCCAGGGTCTCCTTTTCTCACTAATCTTGTTGAGATTTTTACTCAAAACTTCAGAGAGATGGTCAATAGCGAGGCAGAAAAAGTCTACAAATTCTAGGCTCCCTTTTCTTACTAACTCTGCTGGGATTTCTACTTTAAATCTACTTACTTTATTTCTACTCATTTCTTATTGAATTCAATTTTCAACTACAGTTCAATAATCTTGTCACTCTCTTCTCATTTTTTCAACATTCTCTTTCTCTACCAAAGGTGGTCAACACTTTAATGAATGTTTTTTGAACTCCCGCCACCTCACAACTTCTGTGGGCCATTGTTGGCCACATATGAGTTCCTAGTCACTCTTTGTTCACTTGTTAGTTTTCCGTACAGAGCTCTACTCATCTTTTCAGCATTCTCTTTGTCTACTCTCGACCTTTGTGCGGCCAAAGGTGGTCAACATATGAATGCATGTTTTTTGAACTGCCGTCACCTCACAACATTTGTGGGCCATTGTTGGCCACATATGAGTTCATAGTCTATGCTATAAATAAAACTATGAATAATTCAAAAAGGTTGTACATTTTTAATAAACAACAACAATATTTTTTGCGCTTCTCACTTTATGTTGCTTCTGTAAGGAAAACAATTTAAAATACCCACTAATAATAATAATAAAAAAACTGCGCATAACTACTTAGCAAAATCTAGAGAGGCGCTAATAATTAAGCATTTCAACAGTGTTACGGACGTTATGGCTCATCAACGGACTTTATCATTTCCATAATAACACTTTGCAGCGATGATATCATGCATTTATTTTTGATGACTTGAGGAATTTCTAAAGCGTGTACAAAGTGTTTGTTTTCATGAATTAATGTTAAAGCATTTGTATAATTATGCAGCATAATTAAGTAATTTGTCATTTGCAGTAGACATAAAAAAGCCTAGTAAATTGTTTAACTGATATGCGGCAACCTTTGACCAATGACAGTGAGAAGAAGTGATTGAAGATTGTACAACAACACCTCCTACCCATTCAAGGTACATTAAAAATTATTAATACTTTTCTTCTATTTTATTGCGCTTTGTGAATACCTCTATTGTCAGAACGTGGATTGCAGACAGGCAGTCGTCAAATTCACGAAACACTATCATTGCACTCAACTTAATTAACATTTGTATAAACTTTCAGCATTATTACATATGATCAGCGCCCTGCAGCAGCAACTACACCAACAACATTGTCGCTGACATTCAACAACAAAGTCGTTGTTGTTGTCATTGTCTTTATCATTGTCACGTTTGTCGGCAATATCAAGCAACTTTTTCATTGTTTCAATAGTTTATTGTTGTTGTTTCTTCTTCCATAACGTACTTGTACAATATTGTTGTTGCATTGCTGCGTATTGAACAAAAATTCATGACGGCCGGCTTAGAACAGAAATTTTCAATCTGCCATAGCTTTGGAACAACAAATCGCAGTGCATTAAAATTCGTCAGACAATTTTTAAATCATTTATTTGTGCTGAAAAGATATGGTGTATATGTAACAAAGAGGCGTGGCACTTGTTATATAACTGAAACTTTCATTCTACTATAATTTTAGAAGATAAAGTTGCACAGAATTTATACTCAGCAGGAAGTCGTTTTTAAGTCGTACCTGTTCACTGATGAAATTTTGTGATTCTTATTAAAAGGGGCGTGGGATCTCTCATACAAACAAAAGTTTTAAGCTGCTAAAGATTTAAAACTAACAGCCATGGAGCATTAAAACTTAGCACCAAATATTCTCTTAGCCATTTCAATTTACGAACAAATTTGTAGTACAACGGGGCATGACAGCTGCCATGCAACTGAAATATTCAATCTCTTACAGCTTTAGAGTTATAAGTCACACAGCATTCAAACTCAGAACAAAGTCGTTTCTTAGCTATATCTACTCACTAAAGAAATTTGGTAATTATTGATGAAAGGGGCGTGGTATCCTTCATGTAAATGAAATTTTCAATCTGCTGTAGTTTTGAAGTTATATGTCACTCGGCATTCAAACTGAGTAAAAAGTCGGTTCTGAGCTATATCTACTCACTGATAAAATTTTGTGATTATTGAAAAAAAGGGCGTGGTATTTCTCATACAAACAAAAGTTTCAATCTGCTATAGCTTTGCAGTTATAAGTCGCACAGCATTCAACCTCAGTACAAAGTAGTTTCTTAGTTATATCTACTCACTGAATTTGGTTATTATTGATAAAAAGGGCGTGGTATCTCTCATTCAAACGAAAATTTCAAGTTTCAGTTTAAATCTGCTGCAGCTTTGGAGTTATAAGTCACACAGCATTCAAACTCAGTAGTAAGTCGTTTCTTAGTTATATCTACTCACTGATAACATTTTGTGATTCTTAATAAAACGGGCGTGGTATCTCTCATACAAACGAAAGTTTCAATCTGTTATAGCTTTGGAGTTATAAGTCACACAGCATTCAAACTTAGTACAAAGTCATCCTTCCGTCCTGTCTACTCACAGATGAAATTTTGTGATTATTAATAAAAAGGGCGTGGTATCCCTCATACAAATGAAATTTTCAATCTGCTGTAGTTTTGGAGTTATAAGGCTCACATCATTCAAATTCAGTACAAAGTCGTTTCTTAGTTATATCTACTCACTGTTAAAATTTTGTGATTATTAATAAAAAGGGCGTTGTATTTCTCATACAAACGAAAGTTTCAATCTGCTGTAGCTTTGGAGTTATAAGTCACACAACATTCAAACTTAGTACAAACTCATCCCTCCATCCTGTCTACTCACTGATGAAATTTGATGATTATTGACAAACGAAATTTTCAATCTGCTATAGCTTTAGACATATAGGGTGTTTTTTTTAGAGGTTTGTTTTTCGAATAGAGATAAAACTGGCATTTTGTGGCCAAATCTGGCAACTCTAATGTCATTTATGTTCAGTTTGGTTTGCCATTTCATCATGAACAGGTTGACAAAAGAACAACGCTTGCAAATCGTGCAAATTTATTTCGAAAATAATGGTTCAGTTCGCGAAGTTTACCGCAAGCTCCGTCCATTTTATGGTCGACATAATCGTCCATCAGAGCAATTAATTCGGTTAACCATGGGTCGTCGTTCGCACAGACTTCGAACAGTGCGCACCGAAGAAACAATTGCCGCTGTAGAGCAAAATGTTGAAGAGGACCCAGTCAGAAGAGGAGTCAGTTACCGTTAATGGAGACCGGTATAGAGCCATGATAACCGACTATTTTGTTCCCGAATTGGATGGCATGAATGTGGATGAGTTGTGGTTCCAACAAGACGGCGCTACATGCCACACAGCGCACGTCACAATCGATTTATTGAAGGAAACATTCGATGAGCGCATAATTTCGCGGAATGGACCTGTCAATTGGCCACCAAGATCGTGTGATTTGACACCATTGGATTATTTTCTTTGGGGATATGTGAAGTCGCTCGTCTACGCCAACAAACCAGAAACGTTAGGGGACTTGGAAGCCAACATTCGTGGCGTTATTGCCGACATACGGCCCCAAATGCTCGAAAAAGTGGTTGAAAATTGGACCTGTAGAATTGGCTTTATTCGAGCCAGCCGCGGCGGCCACATGCCCGAAATCATATTTAAACATTAATGGCATAAAATTATCCTTCCAATAAAGCCAAATTGATGGACATTAAAACGATTTTCTTGTGTTTTATTTCAATTCGAAGTTCTATACCTCTAAAAAAACACCCGATATAAGTCGCACAGCATTCAAACTCCGTAAGAAGTTGTTACTTACTTAGATCTCTGTACTGAAGATTATAAAGAATTATATAGCTATGGGTATAAAGGGCGTGGTATCTCTCATACAACTGAAATATTCAATCTACTACAACTTGGAATTTGTAAGTCGCACAGCATTGAAATTCGTCATTAGGTTCTAACTTCTAATCGGTTCTTTCTTCCGACAATTAAACCAAAATTGGACAAGGGTGACTACCGTCTCATGGTTACAGACAGTAAAGCTGCTTCCTGGCGCATTCAATATGAGTTCCTATACCAAAATGTAGGTATTAGTTATGGTGGTTATTTAATTTAATTGTTTCTGCCCATACCAAATTTATAATTAGCCTTTGTTTCATCAGTTATAGATATTTATTTATGTTCATGGTTATTGTTGCCTCTTTAATAAAAATAAAAATGCTGCTTCGTATTTCATTCTTCAATTTCAGCCACTTAAGTCTGCTCAGCATTCCGTGCAAAGACATCGAAAATATTTACAAAACATTTGAAATTGTTTGCTGTTTCGAATGCTTGAAATTATGATGAACTGCCGGAAGTAGTTTGTACTACACACACACACACACACACACACATGCAGACACACACGCACATGCCCAAACAAAGCAAGCAAACATTGCTTATGGTTTGCGCATCTCTTGTTCTTGCTGTTTTTGGGGTTTTTTGTTATTTATGAAATATTTACTTCGCCTCTACTATGTGCAGTGTATTTGCATTTATTTTTATTGTACACAATTTTGCATAAAAACCAAAACTAAACCACACAATTCAATGGTTGGTAATGCCATAAGCTTGTAAAGCATTTATTGCATTTATTATGCACAACGCTTTAGCAGCTGCTGGGCTGCATTGTTATTGGAATTTCAGAAATTTTATAATATTTGTAAAATTTTTGATTTTTCTTTGTGTGAAATATTTGAAAAAAAGTACGAATTATTGAATTGCATTGAATTATTTGATTTATTTATAAAAATTTCTTATAACGTTCATAACATATGTCATTCATATTTCAGACCTGCACAAAGGAAACATTTGCATATTGGAAAAATACGAATAAACTAAATTAAATGAATATAAATGCCTTAGATTTTTTGATTGGAATTGCATTTCGATTGGAATTGGATTCGATAGTAGAAGTCACTTATTTGCATAATTATTATTAAACACAATTTGGTTTATAATTGAATTTATAAAAAGTTTTATTAAATGAAATATTTCAAAATATTTTTGTATTTAGTTATTTGCATATTATTAAAAATATTAAATATTTAAAAAATATTTTTTTAATCATATTTTGATACATGAGAAAAATTTTGCATATTTTTGTAGTTTTTAGGTTTATTTTATTTAAATTTAATTTTTGTTTGCAAATATTTAATAGTTTTTAGGCGAATTGCTTAGCCAATTAGAATTCAAGTAATTAGATTCAAGTATTTCCAAGAGGCGAGCAACTCTGCTTGAAAGATGCTACAGTGGTGTGAAAACTGAAAGCGTAGGTTGAGGCTTTGGAGTCTGAGTAAATTTTAATTTATTAAACTTTTTTTTGCCTTATAAATGCCTTATAATTTTATTATTTAGTTATAAACTAAAACTTTATTAAATTGTTTAATTGTTTATTTTAATTTCCAGTGATGTCTTTATGGAATCGACATTTTGTTAGTTAATTTGACTAAAGTTTAATTCATTAAAATTTTTTTATAAAATATATTTTCTGCCTTATAATTTTTTTTTTAATATTTAGTTATACACTAAAAATTAATTAATTTGTTTAATTGTTTATTTTAATTAATTTTAAGTTTAATTTTTATTTCCAGTAATTTCTTGATGGATTCGACATTTTGTTTGTTATTTTTAATTTTGATTTTAATAAATTAATCTTTACTAGTTTAATTTATTAAAAATAAAGAATTTGTTTGCCTTTTAATTTTCTGCATTGTTTAGTTAAAAACTAAAACTTAATTAATTTTTTCAATCATTTATTTTAATTAATTTTGAGTTTAATTTCCAGTGATTTATTGATGGAATCGTCACTTTGTTTGTTATTTCGAGTAAATTTTAATTTATTTGAATTTAATTTTTCTAATATATTGTTTGCTTTTAACTTTTTTCATTATTAGTTAGAAAGTAAAACTAGATTAATTTCTTGAATTGTTCATTTTAATTAATTTTAACTTCCAGTGATTTCTTGATTGAATCGACATATTGATTGTCTTTCAGAGTAAAGTTTACTTTATTAACATTTTTTAAAAATATATTTTTTGCTTCTTAAAATTTAATTAATTTCTTCAATTATTTATTTTAATTAATTTACTATTAATTTATTGAGTTTTTCCCATCCCAACCTATTCCTTACATATCCTTAGACTTGCTTTTGTCTCTCTCGCTATGCAGGGAATTGATTGCCAGCAATTATTTGCGCATATCAGTGAATTGTAAACAAAAGCCAAATTCCATGATTCATGCCCGACAATTTTCTGCACTTTCGAACATTATCTGCGCTATTATAGTCAGACAAAAGCCGCTTGCGAATATCCTTTCAGAAGGCAAAGAGGCATTTTCGGTTTTTTGCGTAATTAATTTTTGAGCTACTTTCTACCTTCTGCCTACTCTCACCCTTCATCAGTCTCTCCCTCCCTTCAGCTGACTGCTTTGCTACAAATCCTGCCGAGTATTTCGTGTGAGTGCGCGCATATCGAAGGACTACAATGCCGCTTGATGCTTGGCAGCAATGCTCGTTATTAGCGCTCACAACAATGGCAACATTGTAGCAACAACAACAACTGCGGCACACGGACCAAACGTGCGCGACCCGAAAGGGGTCAACTGTGTCGCGTCATCCCCGAAATGCGGCAATCTGCTACTTGTACAACAAAAACACAAAACCTTCCCAGGCTGACAACAAAAACAATGCAGCAGTGCGTGCCATTGTCTACGGTGACGACGACGACAACGACAACGGCGAGTGGCTGTTCATGTGCTGCTAATAAATCCATGTCAATTGGTCGCCTTTGTGCAGATTCCAATTGAATGGCAGACAGGAAGCGACGGCAGCTGCTTCACTACGAATTGTCCGGGTGTGGGTAATTGGAGTCTGAATGCAGTTTTTGAAGTTTGTACGAAAATATGAAATTAATATGTGAGAAATTAACAGCAGTCGGGCGTCTACATGCTCGATTATTTATGGCTCTCGAGTGGCGCAGTGGCTGGGTTTGTAATGTTAAACTGCCGAAGGAGCAGCAGTCACCCAGTCGGTGGCTAATGTGTTCCGAGCGTCGATTTAATTGAACTTTTTGTTTGTGCAAAATGTGAGCTGGGGAGGGGGGCGGAAGACATTAGGAATGGATAGGAATATTTGTTGTTGTGTGGGTAGAAAATGTTGGTAATTGAGGAAATTTTGGTTTTTGTTTGAAAAGTTTAAATGCATTTGGAGAGCAAGGAGAAAAAGTAATTTTCTAGCAAGTGGGATGAACTTTAGAACAAATCTTTTAATGAAAGACTCATTTAAGGGTTGTCCCAACATGTCCTTGGACTCTAATTACAGTCAAAATATTTTTACAGATACACCAGTTGACTTTCCGGACCCTGTTTTAAAGTCAGTGATATAAGTTTAGATCTACAAAACAGCTGACAGTCAATAAAGTAAACTAATGCATGAGTTGCAACAGTTTCAGATCTCTCGAAAAAATTCAAGATTTGCTTTACAATTCATGAATTTTTTTATTCGTAAAAATAGTGATGTCATGTTCCTCGAACTACACGACATCTGAAATTCAAAAAGGTGATCCAGTGCATTTTATTTTATATTATTTTATTTTATTTTATATTAATTTATATTATTTTATTTTATGTTATTATATTTTATTTATTTTATTTCATATTAATTTAATGCATTTTATTTAATTATTTTATTTTATTTTATTTTATTTTATTTTATTTTATTTTATTTCATTTTATATTATTTTATTTTATTTTATTTTATTTTATTTTATTTTATTTTATTTTATTTTATTTTATTTTATTTTAATTTATTTTTTATTTTATCTTATTTTACTTTACTTTATTAATTTGATTTTATTTTTTTTATTTTATTTTATTTTATATTTCATCGGTGATATTTTATTGTTAGAATTGTAAATATTTTAACTTCTAATTTGTATTCTTCTTTCTCTTTATTTCTCTTTATTTATTTTAATTTTTTTCAATTTAGTGGAAATCTATTTCCCAACCGCTTAGTTGCGGCAATCACAGCCGCATTTCACGCTGTCCTGAAAAAAGTGTTTGAATTTATTTTTAGCAGTGCGGCTAACAGAAGCGTCACAATCAAATGTCCCAAATGCTAAAAAAAAGTTGAAACATGCGTCAGTTTAGCAGAAAAACGGCGCAATGTGATGCATTGGCGGCATTCACAATATGTCACAAAAGGTGTGAACAAAATAACGAGTTGAAAAAATATTTAAGCTTAAGTTATTTCAAAATCAGCTATCTCGTTTTTTTCTTTTAACATGGACCAGGGTTGCATTTGGTTCACGCACAAGTGTACAAGTGGCGCAAGTGTTTTGAAAGCAAAAAACCTCAAAATCTGCTCAGTTTCTATTAAAATATTTCATTTGAAAGTAATTAAAAATTTTTTCAAATATTTTTAAATATTATATATTTAGTTTTTTGTCATGCATTGTGAATGCCGCATTTAACTGAAAATTCATGTTTATTTCCCTTTCGGTTTTAATATGCTTTTTTAAGTTTATACGTCTTTACGTTTTCAAGTAATTTTACTTTTATTTGCTACGATTGGTTGGCGCTTTTCTGACGTTTTGAGCTCATGACCCAGAAATCAAGCAGACATTGCGCACAGCAATGCCGCCAAAGTATTTCTGCCTTCCCGGCCGCTGTCAAAGACCGACAGCATCTTTGCTTTTGCTCTGCAATTTGGAGCTAAAAGTGAAGTCTTTTAGAACTCAAATAAATAAATGAGAAAGAAAACCCAACAGCAACGCTTCGACCGCTTCGAATGCTGCTTAAGTGCGAATGACTAAGTACAATAAAATTGCCAGCAAACAATTCGCAGCTGTCTCGCACGAGATGCTGTTCACACGTTCGGCGCCTTAAATGTCAATTAAATGCGACATTCATTGTCACGTGATTTGTTGCTAAAAGCGTAAAGTTCTATTTGATTGCTGGCGTTCGCTATCGAAAGCAGCAGTCGAGGCTTTATAAAGTGTGATCGGCGGCCAGTGATCACAACAATTTTTTTTAAAGCAAAAATTCATGAATTCTGTAAGAATGACAAAATAGAGAATAAGAAAGAACCCGTTACGTAGTATTTGTTGTTATTGTTAATGGCAAACTAATTGATTGCCTAAAGAGCACGAAAGTACTGCAATTTGCCACTAGCTGGCAACACTGGCACCATTTCAAGTCAAATCGTCTCCGGCACCCACTCGGTGTGTCGGAAAAGCTTAACCCTAAAGCGGCTTATGTGCGCTAATAGACGAAAAATGCGTCATAACTGGCACTTTTACTTTAATGCAAATTTAATTACATAAAATTACACCATAAATTTGTGCCAAATGCGAATTTGACACGCAATTTTTACGCTTTTAATGAGGGAGCGCAGACAAATTGGTTTTTTGTTTTGTTTGTTTTGCTTTTTTGTAATGTTACATGAAATGTGTACGAAGAAAATTCAATGGAAATTTGCGTTGACTTTTTGAGAATGGTTCTGTAGCTCGTAATTAAGAAAAGCTAGCGATTTATTTTAAGGACGTTTTGTAGTAGAAGTCTTCAGCTTTTAAGAATGATTCCAAAGTTCACAATGTTCCATGGGAAACTCGAGAAAATATATGTTGAATGGAGACTTTGAGAAAAGGTGACTACTTAAAAATCATTCAGATTTACTCTAACTTCTAAACCAGAAGAGCTATCGGCCAATGTTATAGCTTATTTTGTAGAAGAACTCTTCAGCTATCTTCCAATGGGCTCAAAGTTCCTGACATTGTACCGAAAAGCTGAGAGAATCGTTGTTGAATGGTGACCTTGGAAATAAACGATTTCTTCAAAATAGTTCGAAAGACAATAACTTCGTAAGCAGAGGGGATAGCGATCTTAAATATGGCTCATCTAGTAGTGGGATTTCTGAAGTACAGAAAAATGGTCCATGTTTCGAAATCGTACAACTGCATGTAACTTTAAACCAGAAGAGCTATTGACCAATTTTATGACACATTTTGTAGTAGAACTCTTCAGCTTTCTTTCAATGGGCTCAAAGTTCCCGACATACAACCGAAAAGCTGAAAGAATCGAATGTTGGATGGTCGACTTAAATAAAATCAACTTTTCGAAATCGTTCAACTGCATGTAACTTCTAAACCAAAAGAGTTATCGGCGGAAGTTATGGCTTATTTTGTAGTAAAACTTTTAAACTTTCTTTCAATGGGCCCAAAGTTCCCCATATACCACCGAGAAGCTAAGAAAATCTACAGTGAATGGTGGCTTTAAAACAATAGATTTTTATTCTCTATCTATCGATTATGTTCGCTTATAGTGCTCTAAACAGTAAGATAAGCTGCCCAGATATCGCAACATTCTTTAATTTTCATTCTTCGCATCATGATTTAAGGCAAATTCGCCTTTTTGAAGATTACTCTCACAAGACTAATTATGCATATAATGAGCCTATTACAAGATGCATTCGGTCAATTAATAAATATTCCAATGTTTTAAATTTTAATTTAGATGTAAATGGATTTAAACTTTGTTTATTTGAAATTTTCAATTAATGCCTTAGTCTGTAAGTAAATACTGTAGACTGAAGTATATGCATAAATAAATAAATAAATATTTCAGACGGCAATAACTTCTTAAGCACAGGGGTTAGCGACCTGAAATATAGTTCATCTTAAAGAGAAATTTCTTAACTATAGAAAAATGGGTCAGAAGTGCCCAATATTTTAGCTGAAAGTTGAGAAAGTGTATGAAGTTGGGACTTTCAAATAAACAAATACGACTTAAATAAAGTCGATGTTTCGAAATCGTTCAACTGCATCTAACCTCTAAACCAGAAGAGCTATCGACTGATGTTAAGGCTTCTTTCGAAGTAGAGCTCTTCAGCATTCTTCCAATGGGCTTAAAGTTACCCATGTACCACCGAAAAGCTGAAAAAATCTATGTTGAATGGTGACTTGGAAAACAAACGACTTTTTCAAAAATACTTGAAATGCCAATAACTTCTAAGCTAGAATAGCTAGCGACCTCAAATATGGCTCGTCTTGTAGTGGAACTTTTCAGCTTTGCATGCATGGCAAGTTGAAAGTCCCGAATATCCCACAGGAAAGCCCATGTTTATTGAAAATATAGCTTTAACATGCCCCAGTTCGCACACACCTTTTCTCCGTCACGCAATGAAAAATATACAACTTGATTTCGCCTCAATCAACCTCACTTTCCAAATCGCACCATATCTCCCCACCACTTGCAGTACTCACTTCCTATAGAATTTGTTATGCAAATGACAAATTGACATGCCCGGCGCACACTCAGCCATAAGCCATTCCAACAGTTGGCCGCTTCCGTAAGTGCGACAGTGGGAACAGTGAATTTTTTATGTGTTTCCGTTTGGTTGCGTGGTGCCACCCACTCACTTGCTGACTGGCAAACTGACAGCGTTATTAGCAGCAATGCCAGAAAAAAAATATTCAATAAAAGCGTCAATTTTGCTTTCCAACACGCTCGGATTACACTTTTCGTTTTTTCTATATTTTTTTGTTGTATTCTTTTTGACATTTTTTCTATTCTAAACATTCTCACATTGCTTTGTGTATTTTCATATTTCTATTACGCATTAATGTAGAGAGAAAAAACTGTCTGTAAAGGCAGCCGGCTAGTTGTCATTTATCAAAAGTTGAGTGCTGCCAGTGAAATTTGAAAAATTGAAAAAATTCTATGAAAATGTCAAACATCACAATGACAGCTTAGAAATGGAATATGTCGAAATGTGACAGTGTTTTGTGACAGTTTTATAGTTATATTTTTTGGCGCTCTATTGTGTTATGGTAAGTAATGTTGGGGTGATTTGTACAGAAGCTATTTCAGTTGTTGGACTGTTTGCACTATTTGACGGTTTGTATGTTTGGTCATTGATTTGGCTGATGGAAATTTTTCGAAATAATTTTGAATAAAAATATAGTCTAAGGAGGATTGGAATGAATGAATGAGTTTTGTGTAGAAGTAGTTTTGGGGCACAATAAAGATAGTAAGATTACAGTAGCATTATTTGATAAATCATTCATTCATCAAGTTGTTGTCTTAGTTGATGCGACAAATATGTAATTCGTTTAATCTTTTATTGATATTTGCAATACATTCACAATATTAATTAAAATAAGAGACAATAGCGCAGCAAATTAGCTATTAAACGAGACATTGCCAAGCAGACAACAAAAGTCGAAAATCCAAAAACATTTGAAAGCAGACAATAAAAGTCGAATATCCAAAAACAAGCAGGTAATTAAATTCGAAAATCCAAAAGCCAACTGCCATTTCAGCTGAACTGACTAATTTCATTTCCTATAAGGTTGGGAATTTTTGCCCACAACTAACTTGCAGACAACTGAACAGCTGACTAACGTCTAATTTTAACATCATGATTGAGACAACAAAATGACAGCATGAATGGTTTGTTGAAAGCAAGTAAAAAAAAAGCTTAACTTGCATGAAATTGAAACGTTAAGATTTTAATTTGTTTAGATGTCAAATTAAAATGAAAGTCAAAGTGCAATTAAATTTAATGAACACTTCGAACCCTCGAAACTTAGTTCTTTATTTGCCATCGTTTGTTGAAGCTTCGGTGCAATGTTGGCTTAAAAAAAATGTTCAAATATTAAAGTGTAATTTTTCATAAATTTTCACAGCACTGCGCAGTTTAATGTCAAATTTGACATTTTTGACATATTGACAAATTGCACAAACGTCAAGCACGTACTTTGTGTATTGCATGGCAAAACTTTAGTTTCAACGCTACGCCACTGCGTTGTCAAATGTTGGCTTGTAAAATATATGAAACCAACAACAATAACAACAATGTTAAACTTAAAAATGCCTCTAGCAACAAGTTGGTGGTGTTGTGATGGAATTGACAATGCAAGATGGCAACACTTTTTGCAGAGGTTTTATGAGAATTGTTGAAGAATTTAAAAGTTATTTAAATTAACTTTTGAAAGTTCAATTTTAAATATTGTGTAAAAAATTAAAAACATAATAGTTCAAAAATCAATAAAATCAAATAAATCTTAAAAAACTTGAATTGTAAAAAAAACAAACAAAAGAACACAAACAAAGAAAAACAAATAAAAAAATTCAAATAAAATATATAAAATAAAAATTTATAATAAACATTTTTTATTTAACACAAATTTAACTCAAATTCAGCAAAAGCATAATAAAAATATTCCTAAAAATTACAACATTTTAAACAACTTTAATTTTCGTTTTTACTTAATATTAATTTGTTTTTACTTAATATTCAATTTTAAGTAGTCAACTCAATATAAAAAATTATAATAAATAAAAAATACAAAAAATAAAAAAAATAAATAAAATCTACAAAAATATAAAAAATATAAATTAAAAACATATAAAAAATAAATCTTGAACCGCCTAAAATAAGTATATTGTAAAAAAAATCAAAATTCCCAAAAAACACAAACAGAAAAAGAAAACAAATAAAACAAACTTGAAAATTATTTAAACATAAAATTAATAAAAAAAATTTAAAAATTAAAGCTAATTAAATTAATAAAAACAAAGAAAAATACTTTAAAAATATTTAACTTTAAAAAATATTTAAAATAATTATGAACTAAATATTTAGTTTTCAATGGTCAACCAAGTAAAAAAATTTACAAAAAACTAAATAAATAATTTTGTTTTATCAACAAATTTTCAATCGCAAAAAATAAGATTAAACATAAAATACGAAATTCATTCAAAAAAAAGAAAAACAAATAAAATAAAATTGAAAAAATTTTTAAAAACAAAATTAATATAACACATTAAAACAAATAACACAATTTACCAAAAGTTCAGCAAAAATTATTAATCATGTTAGTACAAATTACAAAATTTACAGCAACTTGAAGTTTCTTTCATGTTTTTCTCCTTTTTTGAAGTAAATATTCAGGTTTCAATGCTCAACTAAAGCCAAAAATTAAAAAAAAAATATACGAAAATATAAAAAATAATAATTTAATCTAAAACTTTTCAATCACCTGAAATAAGTTGAGCGTACAAATAAAATACAAAATTCACTAAAAAAAAACTCAAAGAGAAAAAGAAACCGAAGGCAAAAAAACTCGAAATAATATTTAAAAATTAAATTTAAAAAAAAATTAATAAATTATATAATAATAAATTCACTTAAAATAATTTAAAAAGATAAAAATAAACTTAAAAAAATATTTAAAAATAAAATTAGTAAAAAACATTAACACGATTTAACTAACATTCAGCATAAAATATAAAAACTGTTAGTAAAATTTGCACCATTTTGATTCAACTTGATTTGATTCTTGAATGTTTTTCCTCTCTTTTTGGAAACTGAATATTAGTTTTCAATAAACGAAAATCTAACAAAATATAGAAAAATATAAAAAAATAGTCAACTAAATCCAAAAACCTAAAAGAATATACATAATAAACAATAACTCTTTAATCTTAAACTCTTTAACCTTAAATAATTTGGGCGGAAAAATAAAATACAAACTTTACTAAAAAAAAACAGAAAAAGAGAACAAAATAAAAATGAACTTAAAAAAACTTAGAAATAAAATGAGTAGAAACAAATTTTCTACATTAAATTAAATAAATTAAAACAAATAAAAATAAACTTGAAAAAATCTTTAAGAATTTTAAAAAATTTAAAAATTAAATTCAATCCATTAAAACAAGCAAAAATAAACTTGAAAAATATTTAAAAATCAAATTAGTAAGAAACATTAAAAAACTTAACACACATTAACTAAAATTCCGTAAAAAACACTTTTACTCTCTCTTTTTTAAACTGAATATTAAAAATTAGTATTGAGAAAAAATATAAATAAAATAAAAATATTTAAAAAACTTAAATCTAACATTAGGCGATTGCATAAAATAGAAAATGTAAGAATTCACGCTTGTCGCGAGTAAGCTGCGCTCAATTCAAGCGCGTCCAACACTCGAATACAAACAAATCCTACACGCCGATTTTTAACGCTTAAGCCGATTACTCGCTCGCGTACTTTGCCAACAATGACTGACTATTCGTCAACTGACGCAAGTTGTACAATGTTTTTTCTAATTTTGTTTTTTAGTTATAAGTATCCATACAACATTTGATTCTTTTGGTTGTTGCGTTGACGGCGTATTGATTGAATGCGCCGATTTAAGCAATCAGTGTTTTATTTTAATTTTTTGTTTGTATGTTTCGAATTTTATATTTTTGACGGCCACTACACGCCACACATTGAGCATTCATTTCATGCATGCAATGCACATACAAAAACTAAAACTTTAAAAAAAACTTTAAGCTTAGAATTTATAACTTATTTGTGGCCTCTTATGGCATTTCGAGGCTTTTGATTGCCACTGAAAAACAAATATTTTGGACGCAGTCAAGGTGGCTTTTGGCTGGGGCTGAGTGTTGGCGGGTGTTGAATACTTTTTGGTAGCGACATAAAGTGCCCACTTATGGGAGGAGGGGAGAAGTAATAAATAAACTACATACTTGCAAATAAAATTGTAAGTGTTGATGAAGTATGACGCGCGAGTTGACCTTGAATAAAGGCCGACCTGTTAAAGTGGTGCAGAAGATGTAATGGTAGAGTTTGGGTGGGTTGGTTCTTTTAAATAATAAGAAAGTGGGACATGTTTGAGGTTAAAAAAAATGTGTTGATGAAGCACGAAATATGAAGAGATTTCGTAAGAAACTGTGGAAACAGCACAACCTTTCTGACCATCAATCCAATTTTCACTTTCGTGATTCCCTGTCATTTTTATCAAACAGCGAAACTTTTCTGTCAATCCAGGCTTGACGCCATTCAGCCACGAACGATTTCACTTTCGTGATTCACTGCCATTTTCAAAAAGCAAAACCTTTCTGACTGTTAACCAAGCTTGACATCATTTAGACCATTCAAACTGTCTGAAAAGTTTTTTTAGTATGAAATCTTATCTTTCTAACAGCATTCGGTGTAAGCCCATAGTATTTACACAACGCGAGATAGCGATTACTAAAGGCATTTATCGAAAAATTCTGAGATTTGCTTTTACTGAAAGAAAATTTATAAAATCTTCAAAAACATTTCTGTCTTTTAGCCACAGCTTGGAGCTTCAGACAACGCTTAAAAATATATTAATAAAAATATAACAATTATTTAAAAAAATTCTCAAATAAATTCCGGTATTAAGCGATAACTTTAAACTTTAAAAGACACAAAAAGTCAAAGCTTTAAAGCACAAAAAGTCAACCTAACTTTCCATTTTCCTCCTTTTGATCGAAATTTCTTCATCAATCACAACTTTTCAGCTTTATAATCTGTCCAAAAATGGCATCTTAAAATTATTTTTATTAGGCTATAAAAAGGCTGTTGAAAAAATATATAATAA
Source organism: Melieria crassipennis (assembly GCA_963668005.1). NCBI lineage: Eukaryota > Metazoa > Arthropoda > Insecta > Diptera > Ulidiidae > Melieria > Melieria crassipennis. Next base: position 54,163,318 of record OY764962.1, on the reverse strand, counting down.
AAATATATATTAAAATATATATAAATATACATATACATATATTTATATACAAAATATAAGTAACACTTTCAAAAATATTTTCCATTTTTAGCCACAGTTTTGAACTTTAAACAACGCTTTAAAACGATTAATAAACATGTTTTTAAAAAAATTCTGCAATAAATTCCGGTTCTAAGCGACAACTTTAACCTTTAAAAGTCACAAAAAGTCCACTCAGCACTACACTTTCCTCCTCTTGAGCGTAAATTCTTCATCAATCACAACTTTTCAACTTTATATTCTACCCAAACATGACATTACAAAACATCTCCGTACTTCTTACCCATTTCAATTCATTCAATTAAAATTCTGCACAAAATTTAGTTGGAATTTTTCGAATGTCTTTTCTGTTGTTGTTGTTGTCGATTACTATACTACGTACCGAAATCAAATCCCATCCATAATTCATGCAAAATCTCACATTGACAGCGCAATAAATTTTGCAATAACAACACATGTGACAATGGAAAATTGTTGTTGCCATGAATTGTTGGCTGGTTCTATGCTCAGCTTCGACTCATTGCACCTCAAACCAATCGATCGGCTGTTGCTTCTTCTTCTTCCCCAATCATTGTAGGGTTTTGTGTTTTTTGTCAGACTTTTGTCAAGTTGGTTTGTGTTGGTACTTGATGAAACTTTTGTCATCATTTAACTGAGCTTAGTGTGTGTGCCAAATTAAAATTCACTTACCTTAATGGCGAATCGATGTTCAGGCGCTCTAGGCAAGCAGAAAGTGAAAAATGTTTGGCAATGAAAGTAGAAAATTCTAGAAGATAGAACTATACTGTGTGCCTAAGTAATTGAAAGAAAATAAAGTGGCTATGCACAGCATGTGCGATTTTATTGAGGTTAAGCTTGACAAGGACCCATGGAAATGGTGTCAGCCTGTGTGGTGCACATGTTGACATAAGGCAACAAAATCATTTTTTTTAATAAATTTAATGCAACTTAACAACTGTGTGTGAGTTTTTTGTAAGCATATGTGTCACATTCCATTGTTGGCCAGCGATTAAAAATCAATTTTGTAATGCTGACAATGCAGAAAAAATGAAATAAAATGTGGAAAAAATAATGCAAATCTGATTTGAAAACATGTGTGAGCATGTGACGACGTGCTTGGCATCTGAATATTTGACAAAAGCAAAATTTATGCATACACACACATACACAAACAGATGTGATGTAAGCAATATGAAGCATTGTGCTGGTTGTTGTTGGCAGGACATGGCTGACATGAAGACGTGCCAAATGTTCAAATGCAGTGAACACCTAAAAAGCATTTATGGGTTAAGTACACGAAGTCAAAATGTGTGTGGAGAGAAGTGAGGTGCAGAAAGCGACAGAGAGCACAATTGTTGAGCATGAGGAAGTGAAGGAGACAAGTGGTTACATAAAAAGTGAGCGAAAAGTCAGTGAAATGAGGGAAAAATAGTGTAGAGTGTGGAGCTTAGAGCTTCAGAGAAAGTATAAAAATATTAGGTTAGGTTATAGAAGGGAAGTGCCTTTTGTATACAGTGTGATTCCCTTTATTTTAGAAAACTGGTGCCCTTTTCTATCTGTTGGGTTCTTTTCTGACTGTCAATCCTGGCTTGACGCTTTTCAACCACGAACGTTTTCGCTTTCGTTATTCCCTGTCATTTTCCCCAAATAGCAAAACCTCTTTGACCATCAATCCTGGCTTGACGCCATTCAATTACGAACGTTTTCACTTTCGTAATTCTCTTTCATTTTCACCAAGCAGCAAAACTTTTCTTACCATCAATCCTGGCTTGACGCTATTCAATCACGAATATTTTCGCTTTCATGATTTTCTGCCATTTTTACCAAGCAGCAAAACTTTTCTGACCATCAATCCTGGCTTTACACTATTCAATCACGAACGTTTTAACTTTCGTAATTCCCTGTCATTTTCCCCAAATAGCAAAACTTTTCTGACCATCAATCATGACTTGACGCTATTCAATCACGAACGTTTTCGCTTTCGTGTTTCCCTGTAATTTTCACCAAACAGCAAAATCTTTCTGACCATTAATCCTGGCTTGACGCTATTCAATTACTAACGTTTTCGCTTAATGTTGTCGTTAGTGAATCACTGTTCAATACCAGTCAAAATACACAAATATGTAGAAATTATTTTGATACAATTTTTAGTTAAATTCTGACTTCAAGTCACTGTTTCGAACTTAAAGACTTTTAAAGCATTTTCAGTCAACAACTGTCATTTGCAAAACATGCAGACCTGGCACATAATTGTGTCCCATTTAGCCTGCGCATCCTTTCAGCAATGTCACCTCAACAACTCAATAGCCTAATTACCAACTTTCTTCAACCACTGTCGAAGCTTGTTGCCAGCGTCAGACATTCATTCATTAGCATCCAATGCGAACAGAACAACATAGCATCCAATGTTTAGTATCCTTCAATTGTTGATGACTTTTTCTGCGCCTAATTACTTGACTGGCTGTTTGTTGTGCAGGCGCACAGTCGCCACGTTTGGGTTTTGCTATGCAAGTCGACTATTTGGAACGCGGGTCGTCTTCACCCAATGACCCAAAAAATTCTTCTGTCCCCGTACCCACTCGCTGCTGTCAGAATGCTTTAGTTGTTTATTGCTTTTGTTTTGCAAAACATTTTCCATGTTTTTCGTTTCACTCTTCAACGAGCGACCTATGACAACGCAGCCAGTGCCGACAGCCACCCCAACAACAACAACTGGCACACAGCACTTTTGCACAATTTTTAGTACAGCACAAGTCGCTAAATACTCATGGAATGTGTGTATATAGGTATGGGTTAAAGCTTTTCTGGTTGTTGTTGTTTTTGTTGTTGCTGTACGCATTCTAATGGCCTTCAAAGTTGCTGCGGGCTGTTTATTTGTTGTGCGCGCCTTTTGTTGTTGCTACTATGAAAAACGCGTTAATAAAGACAACATTATGCAGCTTGCTGGTAACCCCCCCTCCCGCCCGCCCCCTGAACTTCCACTCGTCTGACAGCGTTCTGTGTTAATGCGCTTTTCATTGGCCTGCGGGCAGCGGCGCTGCTTTTCCGCCTTTCGTTTTCTTTTTTTTTCATTTCAGACTAGTTGCAATTTTTTGTTGTTGTTGTTTTTTTTTGCACTTTTGCAGTTTTATGGTTTTCGCTTGCGTTTTTTGTGCAACTGTCAAGTGTCAGTTGCGCGACTGACAGTCATATGAGCGCTTGAATGCGGTCGGCCGCTGGTTCCAGTGCGCTCAATTGTGGCATAAATGTCACTACTCAACAACAACAACAACAATCGCACATAACTCATCAGCATCAGCAGTTGTTTGTCTGTCTCTCTGTCCGTCTATGTCTCTCTGTTTTGCTATTCTTTCTTCATGTTTTTCACATTTTTGTCGCTGTCCACTGACATCAAAGCCCTAATTTGTTGTTGGCTTTTCTTGTTCTTGCACTTTTTGTTTTTGTTGTTTTTCCGCCTTTGCCAAAAGCATTTTTTGTTTGTGCCCTTTGGGTTTTAAGCCATTTAGCTCGAGTGTGCTGGCTGCTCGTATTTGTTTTTATGCGCTCAACTGTCGTTTCCCTCCCTCACTTGCACCATTTTTTCTTGTTCTCCTTTGTTTCCTTTTGTCATTACGTTCACACTCGTATACTTCTGTCTGTCTGTTTGTCATTTCTTATCATTTTTATTGCCATGTTTTTCCTCTGCACGTTTTCCCTCAGTTTTTGTTGTTTTTTTTTGAAATTTTTGTTTTGATTTGTTTGTCGCTGTCAAAATGCAGCCGACTGACAGCTGATTTGCGCGCTCGTCTTGCTGCTCACCACAGCTGTTTGAGCTGAGCCGTTTGACAGCATTGTAGGAAAATATCGAACTGTCTGTCTCGTGGTGGCCAATGGGAGTACGAGCGACTGTTGGGCGTTTTTGTTCTTCTTCTTGTTTGCTTGTTAGATAAGAAAAATGCGTTGAATTGTGGTTTCCCCCAAATAAATTTACAGCAATTTGTTGCAATCGGCTTAAAGCCTGTTAAAGTGACACGTAATTGGACAGAATAACGGTTAAATACCTAAGTGGCAGTTAGTGAAAGGTGTTTGATGGTTGGTGGAAGGTGTTTGATGTATGAATGAACAATTTTGACAGTAAAATGTAAGGGTTGTGCAGTATTTGATGCGTATTGGACGCATGTTTGATTTTTCGATGACCTTGCAATGGAAACATTTTAATTTAATTTATATAAATGTGATATAATTTTTTATATAATTAAGTATGTATGCGTTTGAGTTGTAGTTCCGTGCTTAAAGTAACCATTGAAAGTTGTTTGATGCACGGAAATAAGTTAAAGCACAGCAAAAAATAGAAAATTAAATGTTTTCTTAAATGTAAAATATGATTTGAGGCCTTAGAATTTAAATTTCAGTTAATTGTTCGAAAAATTTGATGTATTGTTGTATTTTGGTGAGTATGTTTGATGAGTATTGAAGGCATTTTTGATTGTTTGATGACCTTAAAATAAAGTAGTTACGTACTTTAAGTGACCATTGAAAGTTGTTTGATGCATGTCAATTAGTTAGAGCACATCAAACAAAAAAATTTGATAAAGAAAGAATTGATGTAGGTAAACAAAGTTTCGGTATTTTTCAATGTCCTCAATAGCCTGAAAAAGTTTTTGATGCATTAATATGAATTTAAGTGCAAGAAAAACTTCAAATTGAAAGCAGTTTGATGTTCCAAATTTTTGTTAGAGTTTTCATACAAACACATTAGTTTATCAAAGCCCATAAACGTTGAATTCTTTTAAGTTTTACGAGCGTTTGATGCAGAAACATGAATTTTAAAGCAAAATTCTGCAGCACTTTAATGCTCCAAAATTTCATTGAAGTTCTTATGCAGCGTATTTGATGTATAGAAAACAGTAGAGGCATAAAGTTTTTGATGCGTGTTTGATTCATGTGTTTGATGTGTAAAAATCGGTTCAATAAGTTTTTTAATCTATGTTTGATGTTCAGTTTTGTGTTTGATTACATGAAAATTTAAATGTGATGCTAGTGGAAATGGAGAATAGTGACTGGGTTTATAAGTCTAGTCTAACAAGATTCATACACTCGGTCAGTCCATCAAAATTGACTGAAACGTAATCTTACTTGCTTTTTTCTAACATAACCCAACACTTTCTTCTTCAATAATATAATTTTTTTTAATTTTTAAAGGCATTTTTTAGTCTATTAAAATTTACTATTTAAATTATATAAACAATGCTGTCACATTTTTTTGAGACAATCTCCAAAGCTTTGTTTTATTTGATGCAATAAATTGCTGTGGGTTTCTTTGCGCTCTTCGTGCATTTCTTTCACCCACAATGCATTCAATTCGATTTCATCTTAACGCTAAGGCAACAAAGTCTTTGTTATTGCTTTTAGCGCTATCGGCTTTGGCATCACTGGTGTTTCCGAAACGACAACGACATAAATGTTGCGTGGGTGTGCGTATTTGTCACAAAGTGGCAGTTCTGTTTCGTCTCCTCACTCTCAAACATTTCTTTGTCTGCTGCTTCTCACTGCTTCTCGCTTCTTCCACTCACTGTTTCTTCTTCTTATTGCGCTCACTTGAACCCGAATGCTAAAGTTATGATTTATGCAAATTTATGAGTTCCACGTACGGCTGAGAAAGATTTTTATTATTGGTAACGGTGACAAACGTTTGCGCCGCTTAGCGGCAAACACAAAGAACTGAAAAATGCAAATGTCAACTTGTTACGCCGAAAGAAATTGCATTCCGTCGTGGTTGTGGTTGCGACAAGGAAGTGCACCTTAAATTTCCCGTTCACACTTTGCGCGACTTGGAGCCAACTCATTAATGTCACACACATGCTGTGACAGCGGTGTGTGACAGTGTCAGCTGATTGTGTTAATGCGTTGGCCCAACTTTTTTGTTAGCCATACTTGCGACCTTCGTCAACGGAATTGGGTTAATGCAATTTTATTGCACATGATTTACATTCCTGAATTTCAGCATGTAAACGCCAGATAACTGAACTTTTTTCATTCTTGTAGTATCCACTTGTAGTTGTCACAAAAAAAATGCGCCTTTGTGTAAAAGTCGCTAATGCGTTTGACAAAATTTACGTCAATTTCATTGCGAAGTTGATTTGCTGCCAATTTACGTTTAATTTCGGCTGATTTGCTTATTCCTTTAAAAAGTGGCTTTAACCCACTTATCCGCTTTGCGTGTAAAATGTGAGGTTATGGTTGGCTATCGACCAACAGGCGCTGCTTCGCTTCTCTCGCGAGCTGTTAATATCTGTTTTCGACCTTCTCATTCTCGCTTGCCAACTGACAGCAACGTGCAATGTCGGCTAGAGCGCGGCGCCCGGAATGAGTGGCGCCAAATTGCAACATGGAATGTGTTTTAGGGTCGACTGTCGCATCAGGAAAGCAGCGCCGCATGGTGGGACGCACAACCGCAAACCCGACAACGACACATTGCTCTATCGAACCGGTATTGACTGGCGTGCACTACGTCAAGCAGCGGCAAACAAACGGACAGCGACTGAAATGATCCCGCGCCGTTCCACGGCTGAGCGCATTTTTGCGCCATCGAATTACAATGCGTTAATGAGAATCAGTAATGAAATGGACCCAACCTATGGTGGCGGGGATTTTCGACTAAAGAGTTTTAAAGGCTGAATGACTAAATGTTGATGAAGAGTGATTTGTGTTATAACTATTGAAGTGGAATTTATGGAAAGTTTTTAGGACTTGTAAGTAGCGATTCTTTGGTATAGAAGATATATATGAGAAACAGTTGTGCGGATCTCCCAACAGTCAATAAATGTCAATGGGAGACATTAATTTGTTCTCTTTTTTTTCGTATTTTTTGGGTCTATATTCATAAAGGAATTTAAAAGTAGACGAAAGGAACTTTAAGTAGATTAAGAAAACCTTAGAAGACAGACTCACCTGCGGACAGCTCACGGTAGTCATTTCAAGAAAGACTGATTTAGAACATTGACAGCTATCTTGGTAACAGGAATTTACGGCCCTCTATGAACGTATTCTTCGTTTTGCTTCACTGGTTGCACTTTGAGCTCTTGACGGAAATGCTATGCCCAGTGCGCAGTGTTTAAACTGATCGGCTTAACTGAATCAACTCAGGCCTAGTTTGGGATATGCTAACATCCCTATTGATGATCCAACGAATGTTGACTACATGTGTCCCTTCGTAGACTTTATAAACCCCTTTCTAGACTTCATGAATCGCTTCCTTGATTTCATGTGTATCTTTCTTGACATAATGTACCCTTTCCTACTTCATGAGTCCCTTCCCTTTCTTGACTTTCATCCCTTGACTTTATGTGTAGCTTCCTTGACTTGATATGCCCCTTTCGAGACTTCATAAGTCCATTTCTTGACTTCGTTTCCTTAACTTTAAGTATGTATACCGCACTTGACTTTATGTGCCCCTTCTTAGACTTCACGTGTCCCTTTCTTGACTCTCCTTTCCCATGACTTTATATGTATCTTCCTTGACTTTATATGACCCTTTTTAGACTTCATAAGTCCTTTCCTTGACTTTATGTATACCTTCTTTAACTTTATGTGACCCTTTCGAAACTAAATGAGTGTCTTCCTTGACTTCATGGGTTCCTTCCTTGACTTTATGTGCATCTTCTTTGACTTTATGAACCCTTTCCTACTTCGTGTATCCCTTTCTTCACTTCCCTCCCTAGACTTTATGTATACTGCCCTTGACTTTATGTGCCCCTTCCTAGACTTCACGTGTCCCTTTCTTGACTTTCCTTTCCCATGACTTTATGTGCACCTTCCTTGACTTTATGTGTATCGTCTTTGACTTTATGTAACCTTTCCTACTTCATGCATCCCTTTCTTGACATCCCTCCCTGGACTTTATGTATACCGTATTTGAATTTATGTGCCCCTTCCTGGACTTCACATGTCCCTTTTATGACTATTTTTCCTTGCCTTTATATGCCCCTTGCTAGACTTCACGTGTTCTGTTCGTGACGTTATATATCCTAATTTTGGTTTTAGGTGTCTCTTCCTGGACTTTATGTTTCCTTTCCTTGACTTCATGAGTTCCTCCCTTGACTTTCGCTTGACTGCGTCCTTCATTTGACTTCATGTGTCCCTTCCTTGAATTTATGTGTCTTTCCTTTGACTTAATGCGTGACCTTTTTCTATCTCTTTCTTAACTTAATGTGCCTTTCCTTTACTTCAACAATAAATTCACTGTCATATCCTCAGTACAGAGGACTGAATCGAAAACGAAGGGTGTCAAGATACATTAAGTTAATTCATGTATCCCTCTCTTGTCACCATGTGTCAATCCCTTGATTTATGTATCCCTCCCTTGACTTCATGGGTCACTTCCTGCCCTATATGTATCCTCCTTTTAACTTTATATGTTCTTCCCCTGACTTCATGTGTCCTTTCTTTGACTTTATGCGTCTTTCTCTTGCCTTCATGTGTCCATTTCTAGACTTCATGTGTCTTTATTTTCACTTCATGCGCCCCTCTTTTGGCTTTATGTGTCTCTCCCTTGATGGTCCTTCTCTTGAATTTAACAATAATTTTACTTTTCATATTCTTAGTAGATAGGACTGGATCGAAAATAAATACTATGGAGTCATATGAAGTGAATTCATGTGTACTTTTCAGGATTTCATGTGTCCCTTTCTTGACTTCATGTGTCCTTGTTTTGTCTTCATGTATTTCTGCCTTGATTGATGTACCCTTCTCTTTACTTCATGAGTCACTCCCTTCACTTTATGTGCCCTTCCTTAGATTTAATGTGTCTTTTTTTTTGGCTTAATATCTCGCTTCCTAGAATTTATGTGTCCTTTTTTGACCTCATGTGCGCCTCTTTTAGCTTAATGTGTATCTTCCTTGATTGATCTATACTTCGCTTGACTTTATGTGTCTATCCCTTGGCTTCAAATATCCCTTCCTGGAGTTTATGAGTCATTTTTTGACTTAACGTGCCCCACTTTTGGCTTCATGTGTATCTTCCTTGATTGATCTGTGCTTCCCTTGACTTCAATTATAAATACACTTCCAATATTCTCAATAGAGAGGACTGAATCAGTCAGTTAGGATACTAAATGAATGATAGAATATTAAAAGTAAAAGAATAAGAAAACCACAAATAGTGAAAGACAGAACTTACTGTAAAAGCAAAGCAGTAGAAAAATTGGTGGAAAAAGTGCTAAAACTAAAGAAAAGTAAAGCAATGCATTGCTGAGTAAATATACAGAGAATCGCATAAATAGAAACAGTGTGAGAGTGTGTGGAAAGGTAGAAAAACAAGCTGCCAGCAAGATGGACAGACGCACGCAAACAGAAAACTACGAGATGGTCAGAGCTATAGAAAAAATGAAAGAAAAGGCATTTATTGGCGGACTTGACTGTTTGCAATGAAAGAGAAATATGCAGACAGAGAGACGTACAGACAGACAGACATATAGTCAGACAGACAGACATATAGTCAGACAGACAGATAGACCAACAGCCAGACAGAGTCATGCAGCTCAGTCAGTCATTATGGAGGGACGAACACTGCCATAGACCAACCGAGTAGTGACTGTTGGATGACATGAATACCAAACGACTGACATACAGTCAGACTGCATACTGTGTACTGCAAATTATAAATGCATTGGTTAATGCGATGACAGTGGAGCGGCGCTCTCGAGCTGCCAGGAGCGGCCGGCCAATGATGGGTTGGGTGCGTCGAGTCGTTTACTCAAAAGGCAGTAAATAGTAGTTTTGTAGCAGAGCTATTGTTGTTGCTGTTCGTACCTGTAATTGCAAGGCAATGCTGTGGCGAACGCTGGGCTGACTCGGCGGGAGACGGCCAGTTGGTTGGTTGGTTGTTTGTTTGTTTGTGTGCCGTCATAGTGGAAAGGCTCCACTTACCCATTCATTATAAAATTTGCTATGCTGAGGTTGTTTTTGTTGTTAGTGTCTGTTTTGTTGTTGTTGTTGTGTTGCCAGCGTGATTATTTTGTTTGTACTTGCCCACAGTGCTGTGTGTTGCCGTAGCCGCTGCTCACCCATTGCGGTCACTTTTATGCAGTTGTTGTTGTACTGCGTCGTTGTTGATTTTTTGTTGTCATTGCTGCCGCCATGTCATAGCGGCGACCCGCACAACATTGGCCGCTTGTTGTTATTGATTAGTTATTCATATCAAAAGCGCCAATCAAAATGATATGTTTGCTGATAGTTTTTCTGAATTTTTGTTGCCCTTTCCATCATATTTCGTTGTGGTTTAGTTGCCATTATTGTTGTTGTTGTTGTCATTGCCGCTGTCTATGGTTTTGTAGTAGTCGCAGTGCTGTTACAATTTTGCAGCAAATTATTTAGAATGTACGTGGCGGTGGCCATGCTGAGTTTTTCTGATTTTGTTTTTTTTTTAATTGCAATTGTTGCAAGTTGCTCGTTTGGTCTTTGCTAATGGCTTTGGAATGCACAGCAATGAGCAATGAGTCGGTGATTTATTGCCGCTTTTTCGTGCTGTGCAATTTTGTCTTTTGTATTGTGCGGGCATGGAATCGTAGGTCGAAAGGTAATAAATTGAGAGTTTCAATACAATTTTAATTGCTATCGCAGTTTATGCTTTTAATGGTAAAATTATATATTCCGTTGGAGCACGAAAACTTTATGCGGCAATGATAAATAATTCAGTAAAAGTGGTGAGCGCGTTTGCAAGTCAAGGCATCAAAAAAGTGACTTTTCAAAGTTCAAATGTGACTTTTAAATGTTCAAAATTACTTTTGCAAGTCAAGGCATCAAAAAAGTGTTTTTTAAAAGTTCAAAGTCCGTTTTTTTTTATTTTAATTAATTAACCTTTTAGTTTGATATTGAAATCTCTTCCTTGAAACTTCCTTGAATTCACTAAACTCCTTCTTAACTTCCTAATATTTCTACTAATAGATTTTGTTTCCATTTCCAAACTAAATATTTGGTTTTGCTTTTTTCTACTTTCAGCCTTCACATTTGCTGCCATTTGCGCTTCATTTCGACTGCATATTTTTTCAAGGTCTTTGTGTTAGTTTCTGTCTTCGACTTACTTACTTATTTCTTCATCTTCATCTACTCTTACTGTCTGCTTCCATTTTTTCATTCGCTTCAATGTCTTTCTTTGGCGCCAGACAGCGCACTCAGCTTTCTCAGCCGTTACGCCGCTTGAATTAAGCGTTGCACGTGTTGAATGCTTACAGAAAAAAAATCTGCAGACCTTCACTTGCAGCTTCAATTGCAGCAGCAATTGCTGCGAATCTGAGCAATTTTTTGTGCTGTCAGTAAAATTGTAAAGCAAGTAAAAATGTTGCAGAAAACCAACAGTCAAAGAAAACAACGAAAGCGCAAGCGAACAGTCCATCGTAACAGACGTTGGCGCAGACAAGCATGACCGTTGCCAGGTGGTGGAGGGAGCCGGAGGAAGAACTAGGGGGGTAATAATTAAAAAAATTCTTCACGCTGTTGCGGCTTAAATTGGCGAGGCGTTGTAACGCATTAACTATGGCAGACGAGATGAAAGTGATGCTACAACAACAATAATTATACAAATTTATATAGAAAAAATTGTGAACAACATATCAGCCCATGTTTTGTTTTTATAGCTTTTCATTGTTTTACTTTGTGAAAAAAATAAGGTAAACCAACGCAAAGTTAAAGAAAAAAGTGCAATGTTGAACTACTGGCAACTGGTTGGAGGTGGAAAAGTATGAACCAAGTAGACATTAATACATACATACGAGTACATAATGCTTATATACATACCTATGTATACATATGTGTGTATGTCACACTTTGAAGTCAAGTCTCAGCTCACTTATTTTACTATATTTATCAGAGCAGCTAGTATAAAGTGTTTTCTCATTCACACACACACACACACACACACACACACACACACACACACACACACACAGTTTCTTTCACTCTGAAGCTTTAATTGTGAATTCTTTGCGATAGACGCGATGGTAGGTAATTTGTGTTATGATTAATTACAACAACACTAACAAAAGCGTCTTGGCAGTTGATAAAGTGATTGTTGTTGTTGTTAAGAAAGCCTAAAAATGTGTGCCACAGCGTTAATGATTGAAAATTTTTACGAAATTGAATTAAAAATTAAAAGAGAAGAAAAAAGTAAAATATTTAAAAATTAAAAAAATTAAATAAAGAATAAAGAAATACAACAACATAGAAGTGTCTTTTGAGGCGTCCAGAAGAAGACGGTAGTCATTTATAGGTAGATAAGTGGGCCTGAAGAGGAAAATAGAGACAGCTGAAAAAAGTTGCAGGCAATTGCAAAAAGACAAATTTATGAAGAGGGAAAGAGAGGCGCTAGAAGGACCCAGAGCGGTACATAAGAGTGATCTGGAGATAGACAGTGCCATTTGAAGATGACGACATCTGTAGACAGAAAAAGGCGCCGAAATGCAGACAGAATTATTTAGAAAGAGACAGAGGTATTTAAACGTCATATATAAGGATCTGAAGGAAGACCGAGATATTTGAAGATGTAGAAAACCGTAGGCAGAAAAAAAAACTAAGAAACAGATAGATTGATGATAGATAATCTTAGCCGAAGACATCTGAAGAAAGTTGAAGGCATCTGTAGGCACAAAAAGGCGCCTGAAGGCAGACAGAATTATGTAGAAGGAGACAGTTGCATTTAAAAGTCAGATAGAAAGACCTGCAAAACGACAGAAACATTTGAGGAAAGATGGAGAAAACGGTAGGCAGAAAAAGGTGCTCAGAAACAGATATAGTAGATTTATGATAGATAGTAGATAGAGAGTTTTAGCAGGAGACATCTGAAGAAGGATGGAGGCATCTGTGGATAGAAAAAGACATCTAAAGGCAGACAAAATTATGTAGAGGGCGACAGAGGCATTTAAAAGTTAGACAGAGGGACGTGAAAAAGAAAACGATGTAGGCATCTATGCGAAGGCAGACAGAATTATGTAATGGGAGAGACAGGGGCACTAGAGAGACTTAGAAAGCTAGATAGAGGGACCTGGAGGTAGACAGTCGCATCTGTGGAGGTAGACGGAAGGTGCTTGAAGGTAGATAGGGGCATCAGGGTGCGGACAGATATGATTCCAGGCGTCCGCAGGAAGACAGGAAGAAGCCGGGAGATATTAAAAGGGATCTGGCAGAAAACATAGACACATGAAGACAAAATTCGTATTCCCTAGAATACTTTTGGCAATCGTTGCATCAAAGGACAAATTAAACTCAACGAGGCGTATGAGTAACCTCTAATTGGATATGTTGAATATTTGCTTCTCTATTACAGCAACAATTTATTCTTTCATATTCATTTAACAATATGGTGTCACAATGCTGTACAGTTAAAGTTTCCTTTAAATGGTTTTCAGAGTAAATGTTTTGCTTCAAAAAAACATTTTCTTTCGTCCCAATTGTATTTAATTACGCATGAATTATGTATTTTCTGCGCCGCTGACAATTGTTGTTCGACGTTTGTGCGGCCACTGTGTGCGCGTGTTGCATTGTTGGCCGACGGTTTGAAGTGCTGGCGTGCAGATGCAATGCTTGAGTGCGGCTGTAGTTGCGCAGAAATTGTTTTTCTGCTGATTTCTGCTGCTTGTTACATGCTACACAGCACAACAGCAAAGCCACTGTGCATTTTTACTGAATTTTTTGCATGACTTAAATAAATTGCAAACCAAAAACAAAGTTTGCTTTAAAATTAAAAAGCAACGCAAAAGAAGCGAAAAACAATTAAAATTAGTGCACATAATTGTTGGAAAATTACATATCAGTGCATGTGTGCAGAGGCAAACAAACACAACTACATGTATAAGAAAAATGTGCACACATATGTATGTGTGTGTGTGTGTGTGATTCTGAGCGTGTAAGCGCGCAGTGGACGCTGCGCCGGCGCACAAAGCATTTAAGCGTAATTAATGCAATTTTAATTCGTATTACAATTACAAAAATATATAAAAAATTAAAACAAACATATTATAAAAATATACCAGTTGCAATTTTCACTTTTGTTACACCCATTCATTGAAAGTTGCTTTCTACCGCCCTCCACCCACAGCAACTCGGTGGCTATAATTCCATTGAAATTATAAAATGGAAACATTTCTGCGGCAACTTGTGAAAATCGCATTTGGAGCAGAAACATCTTACTTTGTTGTTGTAATTGTTGTTGTTTTTGCGCTACAGACATTGCGTGTTGGCGATTTCGCGTAAAGTTGCGTAGCACTGTGTGCATGATTTTTTTTATAAAAAGCAAATAGCATTGCGATTGGTTTTTTATTGATAATCGTAAAAAGTGCGTGTGTCAGTGTCTGCCTGCGACGTGTTTCATTTTTAAGGCCTTTAATTTTGTATTATGCTCGTGGTTTTTAATTTTTGGTTGCTACTTGTTTCTTCCGTTTCTTGTAGTTTTGACTTTCTTCTTAAACAAAAATCTGCTCTGCCTTCCCCAGCCTTCAAGCACACTGCAGACGTTACATGAGTTGTGCCTGGACTTGACCTTGAACAGTTTTTGAAAGCAAATTTTCAAAGAAAATGTTTATTCGATTTGATTTGATTTGATTTTACTTTATGTTATTTTATTTTGTTTCATTTTATTTATTTTTATTTTATTTTAATTTATTTTATTTTATTTTATTTTATTTTTGAGACGAAAGAAAATGTTTTTTTGAAGCAAAACATTTACTCTTTTTTTTTATTTAGTTATTTTTTTTATTTATTTAGTTTATTTTATTTTATTTTATTTTATTTTATTTTATTTTATTTTATTTTATTTTATTTTATTTTATTTTATTTTATTTTATTTTGTTTACTTTATTTAACTTTTTTTATTTTATATTATTTAATTTCTTTTTTTTAATTTAATTTTAGTTAATTTTTTTGTATTTAATTTAATTTAATTTAATGTTATTTTATTTTATTTTATTTTATTTTATTTTATTTTATTTTATTTTATTTTATTTTATTTTATTTTATCTTATTTTATTTTCATTTATTTTAATTTATTTTATTTAGTTAGTTTAACATTAAAATTTGTTTTTAATTAATGTGTTAAATTTTCAACATTTTTTGTCTCTCAAATTGTTTGCTTTTAAAATACTTCGTATAATTTCTACCGTTGCGTTGGGTGTTTTTTTCGAAATTATCTAATTCAAATGTGATGTGTGTGCTTTTGTAAATTTTATCTTTTTGACATATTTTGCTGCGAAATCTACGTCATCATTGTACTTCTACATGATTCTAAGTGTTTTTATTGTTGTTTTTCACGTTTTACGCACTCTCCCTGGTCAGTCAGACAGTCAAATTGTAACATTGTTCATGCTGACGTACAATTTGAGGGGAATTTGCGACCATCGAAATATGCAAATATGACGTTCAGTGCTCACGATTTGTTTGATTAAATGATAAGCCGAGCAAAAACCTTGAAAAGTTTAGCGTTTATCTGAATTTCATCACAAATTCGAATGAGCGCTGACGAGGTATTGCAATTTTTTGTTCTGTGCACAATCAGTGAGTGAAAAAATTATAAAGAAAATAAATGTCTCATAAATTGTTTACACAACATGTTCACACAGTAACGATGAGAATATTTTTATATTAAGTCATATGGAATTTTTTCTATTAAGCCATGTAATATTATATACTCGTAAGTATTTGTTATGTCTTAAGTCATCTTAAATCTTTTAGATTGATGATGTTTGAAATTTTCTGAGTACTTACCACTTATTTAACATCGGTTGCTGGGCGCATATGTTGTCCTTTTTTTAATATTAAGCTGTAATAAAATAAAAGAAATACATTGTCTAAACATTGTTGTAAATATTTTAAGTATAAATCTTGCAAATTTTAGGGTTGGCGTTTAATCTTTAAACTCTTTTTCAGTTTTAACTTATTTCTGGCATTCAAGTTAAGTTTTCAGTTTTAATGTATTCAGAGACCTATAATAGAATTTTATGGCAAATATGGTACATTTCTGTATTTAAAGTCCTGTTTCAATATAAATTTTTGGCATTTTAAGGAAAAGGTTCAAATTTACCCATAAAAATAGAAGCTAGAGGGTTAAGATCTTCCAGAAAAATATTCTATGTAGTATTTTACATCAAATTGCTGAACACATTATATACCTAAAAATGTAAAGTCACATGGTTTTCGAACCATGAACCTTTAGACGTGAGTCACATACACCAAACATTTGAATGAAATTATCTTTAAAAACTAAATGGGATGAACTGATATTAAAGTTTTAAAGTACCTCCAATGAATTTCCTTAAATATGTTTATGCATTGTAGATGTATTCAGTTGAACTTCCGTAATATGTATTGTAACGAACTTCTGATATTGAATTGAATTCTGATTGATTTTGAATTAATTTCAAACGCACACAGCTTATGTGTTGTACTGGTTGGACAAGGCAGAAATAACGATTGTAAAGTGTAAAAAAAGCTAAATTTCTTCAATGCAACTAATAAGCTTTTATCAATGATATATTTTCCATTGTGAGCGATGACATTTTTCAATTTTTCGGGCAACTGGCATTTATTCTTCTGGGGAATCGTTCCGCGTTCATAGAAATTCTGTTCAATGAATTAAACTTCTACGACTTCTGTGTGTCGGTTATTTTAGAGTGAAAAACCTCCAGAGCGGTTTTTTTTCTAAAAAATTTTTTCTTGCAACTGGCATTTATTCTTCCGGGGAATCATTTCGAGTTTATAGAAATTTTGTTCAATGCCTAAAACTCTACGACTTCTGTGTGTCGGTTATCTTGGAGTGCAAATCTCCAGATTGAAATTTGTTGGGAGCAGTTTACTTCTAAAGTAAGTTAACAGCGACATCTATGAAATGTCAACAATTATAAATTTGATAGAAGCCGCGTTTGGGCGCATGAATGCCACTGAATCATGTCAAATTTTCATTGAAATTTACATGCAAAAGGAATGCACTGTAATTCTCATCTTGTTTATAGTTTTGTGTAAGAAGAGTTAAGTGGGTTTGCTAATAAAAGTTCAGAGAAGTGTTGCCTGATCAGAAGATTTTGATGGTAACACATTTGACATCATTAGTGGCACTGAAGATTTGAATATTGAAAACTAAAGTGCCTAATTTAAATTAAATTGTATACTTCAAAGTGTAACATTTATGCAACGAATGAAAGAAGTTTACAGAAGCGAATTTCATACCAATGTAATTTTTTATATGTTTTGTTTGTGGGGGGGGGCTGCTATAAAAAATACTAAATTATATTTTTATTTGTTTATGACAAGTTAATTTCCTTAGTTTGTAATCATAAAAATTATCAAAAAAAAAGTATTGGAACATTTTTTAAATTTTTGCGAGACAATTTTATTTCCTCTTTTAAGAATAATTAAAACTACATATACAAACATTTTTGGGAAGTTTTTTTTAATTTTTTAGGGGAAATTTCAGCTTTTTTTTTAAGATTTAGGGGCAAGTAATGCTTGAAAGTGTATAATTTAGGCAATGAATGAAGGAGGAAGTTTACAAAACCGAATTTCATACTGATCTAATTTTCTATATGTTTTGTTTGTGTTAAGTTGTTGTTAAGCTGAAGCTAAATGAAGAAAGGAGCTGCAGTAAAATAAACTAAATATATTTTTATTTTTTTATGAGAAGTTCAACTCCTTAGTTTATAATCCTAAAAATTATCGAAAAAAAGGTTTAGGAGATTTTTGGGGAGGAAATTTCACTTCCTTTTTAAGAATAATTAAAATTATACAAACATTTTTGGGAGTTTTTTTTGTTAATTTTTGGGAGAAAATTTAAGTTCCTTTTGTAAGAATAATTAAAATTATACAAACATTTTTGGGAGATTTTTTAAAATTTTTGAGAGAAAATTTCAGCTTTTTTAATATTTAGGATAAAGTCCTTTCAGGTATCTGGCAACACTGGTTCCCAATTGTGTAGTGAAGAGTGAGATTCCCCATTGGGTTGGTGTCTCTTTGGACAGTCCGCTTTGGAGATCTGGAATTGGCGAGCGCAGTTCTTTTCAGCTAGGCTTGCATAATTAAAAAATATTCTGCAAAGAACCAAAGTGGTGTCCCGACGTGATCGCAACATTCTAAACTGATGAACCGCCATCTATTGGCAAAACGAAAAGTAAATTTCTTGCCAAAGTTTAAATAAAAAACAAAATGAGTTTCTTTTCTAGTCTCGTGCGCATTCGGTACAGGGAAGTTTGAATGCATACATCAGTTCATTGTTTAATCTAATCAAAGTAATTAGTCATACTTTAATCTTGTTTAAGCGGTTATTAATTATTTCCCCATTAATTATTAAATTAATAATAAACAACTATTTCCCTCCAGCCCATTTCCTATTGCACTCTGGCACAAAAAATTAAAAAACAAAAATAGACAAATACATATCAACGACCGGAAGTAGTTGGAGAAAATTCGGCGAAACGACAAAAACGCACATCTTAAGCAATAACAAGCGGCGAACATGAAATCAAACGGCTGGCTGGCAGCGGCACTAATTACTAACAACATATGTACTGTCACGGCCACTTCCCACTGTGCAGCAGTTGTCGAAACTGCGAATGCCACTTTCTACCTCACTTCCCTCACTGGCTAACGTTGCTGGGAAGCTCTTAATCCCAGTACGGTTGCCAGCCGCGCCACGCACTCGACTGCTTTCGAGCCGCCCACTCACTTCGGGACGGGCTATTGTTGCAGCAGACGTACGTGTACGGCTACGGTTACGACTACCAAATGGAGTGAAGAATGCCTCAAACTAAGGAAGAACCAGCTTAGACAGATCACAGGTCTTCTAACTGGGCACTGCAGATTGAGGAAACACATGTATACAATCGGGATAGAACAGGTAAGCGTCTGTAGACTCTGCGAAACAGCAGAGGAGACTCCCGAACACATTATATTGCACTGTAATGCGGCTTGTCGCAGCAGGTTACGTTACCTGGGCCGGTTTTGGCTTGCAGAAGAGGACGTCAAGCACCTAGACCCCCGCGAGTTACTAAGTTTCATTAGGGCGGTAGGTCTAGGGGATGTACTCTAACAACTGTAGGGGGCACAATAGATCAATCCTGGTCTCAGTGCAATATACCCCTTACCAATTCTATTCTATTCTACGGTTACGACTAGGACTACGACACTGGCTGCCACTACTCTCTCTGACTGTTGCCTGTTGAACTGCGGCACGTTTGCGCGTCCGCTGCTATTTAGCCATGGAAACGCGTAGCCATCATTAAATCGCCGGCCAAGCACCGAAATTGTTGTTATCATTCAGCAACGCTGTGACCTTCTGTGTGAGTCTGTCTATGTGTGTGTGTGTGTGCGAGATTTCTATTGCGTTTTCACTGGGTAAATCTGTAGCGATTTATTTGTAGAGGGATTCGTACGCTCAGGCAGCTATAAGCTGCCCCATGATAAGCGGTTATGTCATAATTTCTGCTTGCTCCCGCTTCTCGCCACTTAATCTGTTGTTGCTTGCCGGCAGCGACGTTATTAGTTGGTAGCGTACATTTTTAACGCTTTATTGCGCATTAATAAGCGGCCAACAGGCGCAGGAAAGAATGAATGAAACAAGCCACGCAGGCCGAGGCAACAAGGAAGCGCCGACTAATTTAATGCGCTTATTAACATTTTATGACATTATTGGACCCGCCAATTTATAAGCAGTCGGTCGATCTGCCTTTCTATGGGTTGAGCATAAAATCAGTAGTGTTGTTGTTGTTATATGATGATGATGAGAAGGATTTTCGCGATGTGGCTGCTGAGCGCGAATTGGTTTCTGGCTGCTATAGTTGGTGAACATGCGGATTTTGTTGTTGTTTTTGTAATTAATTCACAGAGTGGCATTTCGATGATGTGGCGCTTATCACTATTCCGGCTGTCATGTTTTTTCGGATTAATTTTTCGTGCGCGTTTAATAACACCGTGCGACAAAAATAAAAAAATTGTTCACACCGGAAAAAATCCATTTGGGCGTGATACTAGAGACGACACATAGTTATACTGCGTACTCAGTTTTTCATTTCTACATCCTTTGTCCTTTTAAAAGGACTTCAAAATTTTGAAGGGGATACAAAATAAAAAATATATAAAAAATACTTAACCTGGATAGAATATGGCGATATGTATATTAAATGAAAGAGGAAAGGCTCAAGAATTTAAATACAATTTATTTTTTATCTATTTGTATAAAAGGAAATGAAAAAGGTCCTTTCAAAATTTTAATCCTTTATACCCTCGAAAATGTATATAGAATTTTCTTGAAAAGTAAGTATGTTAAAACCCAAAATCTCCTTGATCACGTGTCAAAATTTCATTACTTTAGCTTTATTGGTTCGAAAGTTATTAAAAAAAAGCGGAAGCTGCATTTCTAATGAAGTACAAAAATTCTAGTTTATTTGAGTATCAGTATGTATTTTAAATAATAAAAAGATACAAAATCAATGAAGCGAGAATAATGCAATTTTGACACGTGATCAAGGAGATTTTGGGTTTGAATATAACTACTTTTCAAGATTATTCTATTTAAATTTTCAAGGATATAAAGGATTATATAAAATCAATTTTATTTAAATTCTTGATCCTTTCCTCATTCATTTGATATACATATTGCCATATTCTAACGAGGTTAAGTATTTTTTATATATTTTTTACTTTTTATCCCCTTCAAAATTTTGAAGTTCTTTTAAGGGGAGGTTCTCATCTAGAATCTTGAAATTTTCTTCTTTTTTTTTTGTTGCATTTTCTGAAAGTTTAACATGTCTAGAATGTTGTTTAACATTGAAGATATTGGCCGTTCAAATTTACAAAATAATAGCTAAAACTTGCTCCAACTAAACAAGCCATTATCTCAGGACCAGATATTTCAAAACTGCCCGGTGCATAACTGGAAAACGGTTCAACCGATTTTCTTCTAGTTAGTTTCATTTTGAAGAAGACAATTTTTATTAAAGAATGACCTATTTTCGTTTCAATATTTTAACATTAACTATTTTTTTTAAATAATAAATTCTGGAAAAAAGGTCTGAAAACGGCACTCAAATTTCAAAGTCGCGCCATTTTGTCAATTTTGATATTTTTTCTTAAATAATAGGTCATTCTTTAGTAAATTTATTCTAGTTTATGCTACATCAAGAATTTTTTGATTTCAGATTGATTTGCAACCTCTGCACACCGGGCAGTTGAGCAAAATTTCCAAAATTTGCCGTCGGAAAAGCCTAATAACGGACGCCATTTTGTTTTTTTTTCTAATAATAAAAACAGAAATCTATAAATAAAAGTACATTGTATCAAACTGCCAAATATCGTCTTGATATGTTTTAGTTTTCCTGCAAATAATTCCCAAAGTTAATCTACTTTTTGGTGGTCTAGATGAGAACCTCCCCTTAAAAGGACAAAGAATGTAGAAATGAAAAACTGAGTACGCAGTATTACTATATTTGGTCTCTTGTTTCACGCATATATGGATTTTTCCGGGTGTGAAAAATGCTGTCGCACGGTGGAATCTGCACGTTGCCAACACTGTACTTCATTAAGGGAGTGTTCCTGGGTAGAAGTTTGAAAAAATCGATTTTTTTTTTTGGCGTTTTATTGTACCTTATACTATATACTATCACCCCCCAAAGTCGTTTTTCAATCCGCATACTCAGTACCCACTTTTTTGCATGTTAATTGAAGTAATCTCAGCTCTTTTTGCTCCGCTGATACATTGCGCATGATACTTTAAACGCGTTTTTCTCGAAACCACATTTTTTGTACTGGCCGATAATTTTTCTCAGCAACTATGAGAGGTATCGACTTGAAATTTTGGGAAAATGTTCTAGATAGTTTTCATTGGATGCTAAACCAAAGTGTTCATCAAAAAATTATTGTTAAATATATTTTCAAGCACTCTAAAGGTAAAAAAAGGTGGCAAAACTGGTTAATTTTTTTTCATATGGCCGCCATTTTGTTTCTAATCAACATTTTGACTTAAACTGTGGTTTAGCATCCGCGGAATTTATTGCAGATTAATAATTGCATACCCATTTCTGTTTCAGATTACTGGTTCCCGAAATTTATTATCGGCCAGCAGTGAAAACAAGGTCACATTGACCACTGAAAATTTGTACTTAGAAAATAAAATTGTTTGACACAAATATGAGTTTCTGTTCTCCAAATAATAAGGAACAACAAGCAAAAACCAGAATATTGCATGTTGCCTTGTAGCTCCAAAATAATTTTTTGAAAAACAGCCTAAAATCGGCATTCTACCCGGGAACACTCCCTTAAGTACTCGTTTGGTTTTGTTTCTAGTCTGAGTGTAGTGAGGCGTCGATATTTGTGTTGAAGTGGGGAGTAACCATTGCTGTAACCCAGTGGACCAACTGGACTCTCCTAACTAGCTTCTTTGACCAATAAAGTTTATATATTTTTATTAATTTCCATAAATATTTAGGAACTTTATTTATCAAATATTTATTAAAAATTATCTGTGCTAGCATTTTGGATATACTTCTTTAGTATAACATCTGGTAACTTCGATCTAAAGTTACCCATCCCTGAAGAAAAAGAAGAACTTGGCTTCCTTAGGAATGTCAGCTGATAACTCTTTTACAACTTCAAAATCATTGGATCTTGGTTCAAAAGCAGATCCTATTCTCCTTTGGGTTGGTAACTCTTCAATTGAGCTTTCGGTAGTCGATAAAAGAAAGGGATTTGTGTGAACTCTTCTCTTCGTCTTTAAAGTTTTGTTTGATGTTCGATGAAAATGAAGAACATGCTTTAATTTTGGGATACCATCAGAGAACTCATCTCCCGATTCCAGCATGGAATAGATTTCCAGTTCGTACTAAGTCATTTTATACAGTCTGGATTCTTATAATCCTACTTAAAACTATCAGTTGAGCCAATTTTCAAGTTCTTGGTTAGTGTTCTTACAGTCTAACTCTAAGCAATCAGTTAAGGCACTTTTTAAGTTCTTAGTTCTTTTTTTTTCAGTGTCCGTCTGCCAAATTCTTGATCAGTGTTCTTCACTTTTCGTGGGTTAATAATTCACTATGAATGTAGATTGCAAACAAGTCGTTCGAGATTAACTGACATTACTTTGGTGATTTAAAATGTTGCTTTTATTTTCAGCTCTACACTTCTCCCTCTTCAATATTGAATACTAAATCTGGACCCTCGATACTGCGCCATTTTCAAAGTTGCTACATTTTGCTGTTTTCTCATCAACACTACTCATTTACTGTTCATTAACATGATGTCTGTTTTGTACATTTTCTTGTTGTTGTATGCGTTGTGCGCACTTTTTTGCCCCCAACACGCCTAATTATGTCCACCTTTGATTAGTTGGCGTTGCTATGGCGTTGGAAAATTGAAAATAAATATTTCTACTAATTTCTTGATGTTGTTGTTGTTAATATGTATTAATTTGCTACGGAATGAACCGCAGGTCGATGACTGCTTTTTTTTTTTTGCTGAATTATTAAATTGTTTTAGATTTTTAGATTTTTATTTTTTCACAGTTTTTACTTGTTAATTTTTGTTTTTGCTTTGTTTAATTTAAATTGTAATTTGCTGCTTATTACTTTGAACTTCATTATTTATGCATTAGTGGCTAATTAGAATTTTTTGCATTATTTTTAAATTTGTTTTTCATATTAATTGTTTTTGTAATATAAATTAACTGCCTTTTAATGCGCTGAGCTGAGCGCTGCTGCCATCTTTGTGTTAATTTGTGTGTGTTTGGGAGAATATTTTCATAATTAGCACAAACAACAATGCCACCTAAACCTATTTAAATAGTTCTATAGTGGCCTTTGTTACTCATGTTGGCATTATTAATTTTCGTACTGGTCGCATGCCACATCAGTGCAACCCTACGCGGCCGTTCGTAATTACTTTTAATTGCGCTAAGGTCGCTTTTGTGTTGCGCTTTTGTGGCGCGTGTGTGCCCCACTCGCCCAATAACGTCATTTACAACACGCTCCCATCACATGCATTACCGTTATTATTGCTATCAATGTGATTAATGACATAAGCGCTCATAAGCCGCGCTCACAAGGCACCGCACAGCTTAGTTGCTCGCGTTTATTGCTCTACGTTTGCAAAGTGAAGTTTGGCGCATTTCTAGGAAAAAGTGAAATTAATCGCACACACACAGACAGACATACTGCAACCTGCGATTATTGTTATTAACTTTGATGGCAACTCTACGTTGCTCGCTGCCGGTGTTCAGGTAATTTAAAGGCTGCAGCGGTGCTCTAATATTTGGTTTGCTAATTCTTAAGTGTGAAACTTTTCAGTGATTGATTCACTGTCCAGAAAGTCCGCAACTTGTGTGGTTAAATTTATGTTTTAGAAATTCTATACTTAAACCTTATATTCTTTTTATATTCTTGTTATATTCTTATATATAAATGTAGAACTAGAATGTAACTCTGTAGAAGGAAAATTTGACTTATAATGGCTGAACAAAACCAGGACAGAGACACGTTTGCCACTCAACTTAAATTTTTTTGTTACTTAAATGTTTCTAAAAAAGGCCCAAAATGGGAATGAAAGAACCAATTTTTATTTTCGACAAATTGTTTTTTAACCCAAACAAAAAACGTTTATATCAAAATTTTGACCGATTGGCCTCAAAAAGTTAGTCGTTTTCTTTGCTTACACATTTTTGTATAAAAAAGGCCCAAATTATACAAAAGCGGCCCAAGTGAAATAAAAAGGTCCCACTTTGGGTCTAAATGAATAAAAAGTGGCAACACACTTGACAAAGCATATGTCGATTTAACGGTTCTTTTAAAACGGTAAATAGATTTTGACGTAACGGAAAAGTACAGACGGGAAAAAGGAATTTGAAGAAGGAAGGAAGGAAGGAAGACAGCTGCACTGAACATAAAATTTAGTTTGAGTTTTAAATCAATAGTTGAAATTAAAATTACAGACTAAACATTTTTAAATTAAGCTAAAATGTATGAATTCTTGGAGTAATATTTACTTAAAAGAGTGAATAAGAGTTAATAAATAAAAATTAATGGAATGCAATGGAACTTGGAGTGCGAATTTCTGCTTTCATACAAGGTGCAACCCAAAGTAAACAGGACTTTTATAAAATAAAGAAAACGGATGATTATTTTTGTATAATTCTTTTTATTTATTCAAAATACTCTCCTTCTGCTTCGATACAACGTTTTGCACGGTCCAAAAGCATTTGGAATGAGTGTTTTAGGTCATCGGCCGGCATCGCCTTCAGAATGTTGGTACAAGCCTTTTGGATGTCCTCAACGTCCTTATAACGGTTTCCTTTCATCGGCAAATGCAACTGACCGAATAAGTAGAAGTCACAGGGAGCCATATCAGGCGAATACGGTGAATGATTGATGGTAAAAATGCGATTTTTGGTCAAATAATCGGTCGTAACTAGGGCTCTGTGAGCCGGTGCATTATCATGCAATAAACGCCAACTTCCTTCCTCGCGATATTCTGGCCGAATACGACGCATGCGATGCACCAAACGCTTCAAAACTTCAACATAAAACAAAGCGTTAATTGTTTTTCCCGGTGGAACAAACTCTCGATGAATTATTCCCTTTGAATCGTAGAAACAAATGAGATGAGTTTTGATTTTTGACTTCTCACGGCGGGTTTTTTTTTGGATTTGGCTCATCTGGGTGCTTCCATTCGGCACTTTGACGCTTTGTTTCGGGATCATATTGAAAGCACCACGTTTCGTCACCGGTTACGATGTTGAACAAGAAATTTGGATCACGTCTGGCTTCCCGAACGATGTCTTTTGCGTGCTCAATTCTCTGCGCTGTTTGGTCGTCGGTTAAAGTGTGCGGAATGAAGCGAGAACACACTTTACGGAGACCCAAATGTTCGGTTAAAATGCGATCAATTGATGTTTTGGAGATGTTCAAATCCATTTCCATCAATTCCAATGATGATTTTGGCTGCATTTTGATAAAATCACGCACAGTTTTGATGGCATCGTCAGTAATCACAAATTTCGACTGGCCGACGTGTTCGTCGTCATTCAAGTCTTCACGACCATTCTTGAATGGATTCAACCACTCATTAACACGGCCACGGGATAAACAATCATCACCATAAACTTGCTTTAACAATTTAAACGTTTCGGTACAAGTTTTACCAAGTTTAAAACAGAACTTAATATTAGCTCTTTGTTCTATCGACATTCTCGTACCAAAGTTAAAAACATACTGTCACATTGAGCGGGATATTTCGGCGTCTACTAGACCAAATGTCATGAAATTTAGACAGTATGTGAATGAAAGATGTACCTTTCCAACGCATGTCCTCACACATAGATGGCGCCACCAGAAACGTCCCTATTGCAAAAGTCCTGTTTACTTTGGGACGCACCTTGTATAATTGAAAATGATTTTTTTTTTCAATTTTTGTTATTGAGGCCTAGCTTCCCGCAACTACCCGTGTTGTGCGTGTGAATTTGTACGCGGGTTGAAGGGACCTACAGTTTAATGCCGGTTCCGAACGGCAGGTTGGGAGCTCTTTCATAAGCAATTTTTTACTCTCAGAGGTTTGCCATTTCCAGCTGAGAGGACAGCCACCGAAAGAGAAAACGAGTTTTCCCGTTATTTTTTTAGGTGTTATTACAGGCAGCGGCTGTGGCTCAGTTGGTTAGTGCGTTGGTCCGCGAGTCGCAGGCAGCAACCTCAGGTTCAAATACTGCCTGTAATAACATGTCAGCAAAAGTAAAATGAAAATTTTAACCACTTAGTCTGCGATAAAAAATCCGTTAGTGGTTTATGGATTAATGCAAAACTTTGCTACAAATTATTTGCATAAAAAGGTAGAAAATTCTAAATGGGGTCACAGGTTAGGTTTGCTTAGGTTATGGTGGCTGCCTCTGTAAGAGACACACTCGGAGGCCCAAGCGGCACAAAGGTGTTACCACATATTTCGCCCGTTTTTAAATGTGTATGAAATACATTACTAAAGTCAATCTTATCAAAGTTCCAGTTAGTTCTATTGGGTTGGTAAGAAAGTAATTTTGGTTTTCGCAAAAAGATAACGTTCGGCTTATTTAGCAGGACTTCTGTCAAAGTTATAATTTGTCACTTTTAGTTTACTTAGCAAATGAATGGCGTCTAATTTTGGTTTTAGTTGTCAAGTCAATGTCATTTTTAAATGGAGTGTAAAAATTAAAATGTTTCACATATTTTACTCTTTTATATGATTTATGGCAATAAATCTACTGAGGCTTAGAAAGAGATAGGTGAAGTTTAGGGTTAATTGCTGAACAGAACGCTACGAGTTTTATCACTCCTAGATAAAACAGTTCTGGTTCACTTTCAAAACGCACCAGTGTTGCCAGATACTTGAAATTACTTTTCATGTCTTAAAAAAAACTGAAATTTTCTCCCAACAATTTTTTAAATTAAAAAAATTTTATAAGAAACTTAAAAAATAAATTTAAAAAATACAAAATATTTTTTAAAATTATTGTCATTATAATTTAAGGAAGTAAACTTCCCATAAAAAATATTTAGACATTCATTCAGCATCAGCTTAACAACAACAACAACAACAAGGAATTAAATTTCTCATAAAAAAAATTTATCACCATCGAAATCTTCTAAACTTTCTACGGAAATCTTCTGATCTGGCAACACTGAAATGCACTAAAACGCTCTGTCTCGCTTAACAGACAAGGTCGCAGTTGTGACAGGACATTGTCTATTCGTCTATTCTTGAAAGTTGGGATTATGTAGATATAGCCGCAGTATCCAATATGAAGAGGAAGAAGAGTCTATAAGTTACTTTCTCTGCCATTGGCCGGCTCTCTCTAAACGAAGATGGAAACCAGGTTCTCCCTTCTTTGACAACTTGAATGATCTCAGTTCAGTCAACATCGAAGACTTTCTAGAATTTATCTACAATGCAAATTGGTTTGTATGGGCTCTCCGACTTGCAGTAAGACAACCATTTTATCCTTGTGTTATCACAACAAGTCCATTTGGTGGCTCAAATGTGTTTTCTGGCAAATCTCATAACCTAACCTAAGCTGACCAACAAATCAAAACCATAATCAAGTCGCATCATCATGTAATTGTTCGAGAGATTCCAAAAAGGTTAAATGGTTTCCACTCAACAGTTAAAAGTAACTTGAAACGTCAGGGACTCGCAAAAAGCTCAATGCTTGAGTTGCGCACGAATTAAAAAAGTTTGAAACGAATCAATGTTTGCAATATGCATTTCAAACGCAATGAAGGCGACCCATTTTTGAAACGATTCATCATTGGTTATGAAAAATGAATCGTTTACAAAAATATTGAACAAAAGAGATCATGATGCAAGCGTGATGAAGCACAACTCTTGAAATAATGAACCAATTGAAAATCTGAATTGCATCAATCATGCTGTAAATTTATGGGTGTTGGGATTTTGAGCTGTTTTCAAGAAACCAAACGATCAATTTAGATGTTTACTTACTGTCAACAAATAATAAAACTGGAATATACAATCAATCATGTTCAATAATCTTTGGTCCAATATAGTATCGAGTTGAACTGATTTGAGTCAAACAGAATTGCTTTAACGCTCATCCGACGTTCAAAAAAACTCACACATAAGATGTTCGGGTGAAATTTCACCCATATGGTACTTTGTATTGTTTTAATGAATTTTTTGACCAATTACAATCAAATATCATTTGTTATCTTTAATCTTTATTATCTTTGTTATCTTACAGATAAATAAGTTAACACATTTTTCTATATTTATTGCAATTAGGGCAATTAGGTTAGGTTAGGTTAGGTGGCTGCATCTGTAAGAGACACACTCGGAGGCCTATTATCAGACCCGTTGTGATACCATATATATCACCCGTTTTTTAAATGTGTATGCAACACTGTTCTTTCCTCAATATATGTTACAGCACACATTTCAAGCGGATGGGGAAGGGGGGCAAGGAAGGTCAGTAGTTAACTAAAACTTTGTGTTCACCACATGTATACTTTTTCCAAGAATTGCAAGCAGAATATGCCTTTCGATCGTTTTTGATATCAAATTGGCACCGTGTTTCAATAATTTTTTACTTTTTTACGCTCTGATTTTCTGACAAGGTTTGGGAAATTGGCTGTATTGAGATAAGAAGTCAGCATGAAGATTTCCCTTTCGGTAACGTTGTTCTACGCAAAATCTTTAGCTCTACTAAACTCAAATCTAAGTCTTCAAGAAAAATTCGCCGCTTGTACTTTTTGTTGTGATTCCAGCTGGGATTGACAGCGATTAGTTTTTGGATCGACGGTATAGTTAGTTACCGACCAATTGGTCTAAAGGGTCAACTACTGTTTTTGACGTATTGTAAAACGATATAATTTCGGATAATTTTTTGTCACCCACATTCCCTGGTTATGATGTAAAGTGCCCAAAGGGGCATCTTCAACGAAAAGGCAGCAATTGTTTACTTATTGTGTCCTTTTTATAGGACATATATAACAGTTGTCGCTAAACTCACTTTTCTCATATATCTCTTATGGGCGTTAACGAGCTTCATTCTTGATTACAATCGTTACGTTCTTGGCGAGTGATTTTGTCACCGACAAAAGAGTTTGAGTAACTCTACAGATTATCAAAAGATTCCCCATTCGACTTATAAACACCACTAAAAATAAAAATACCAAAATATGCCTGAATATCACCAACGCTGATCCACGCACTGCGAAAAACTCGCAAACCTTCAACATTAGTTTTGCCAGTTACTATCTTTAACATTGGTCTTCATTGGCATCTTGTATTGCTGACACACGACTTCAAGCATAGCGAGTTATACCAACTTTAGTTGAAATAATATAACTGCCTCTTACTTTTCCGTTGAGTTCAGGAGGCCCATTGATTCTAAAAAAGGTTTTACCTATAAAAGCAGTTCAAAACTTTCAATCCAGTGACGTAATTTTATGGCATTTTCTGTATGTGTTGCGTTAAATTTCCATACAATTTGTATATGGGTGAAATTTCACCCGAACGTCGCCGACGTAACTTTTTTTATAATCACCGTTATAATGAAATAATCAATATGTTGTAGATAATTTCTAAAACTTATATTGGTTTGCCACAAATACAAGAAACCTTAATAATTTTGATAAATATATAGGAAAGTTATAGCATCCCAAATTTGAAAATGGGTGAAAAATCACGAACGAACGACGGACGACGGATTAGGGTTAAGGCGGAGAGTTTGCCTTGCTTTTCGCTCCCTAGTCAAAGTTTTCCCACTGCTATTTCCATACAATTGTCTAGCAACTCTACCAAACTTTTCGACTCATTTTCAACCTGTACGTACACACACACACACACACACATCTATGTTAATTGCCTCTAATCGCTGCTCAAAATCGAATGGCTAAGAGCATTTGCAATCATTTCCGTTGCGCGTAAAGAACTCCATTAACACCAATTCGATAGATAACTGAATGAAATCGGCCATACTGAACGTTGCGATTGAAAACTCAATCAAAAATTTATTCAACAACTGGTATGTACAGTGAATAAATGAAAATGGGTAAAGTTGATTTGCTAACAATTCAACGAATGGCAGCAACGCTGCACTGAAAGCAACGCAACTGCATTGTTGGCAATCGCAGCGCATTAAAGTGCACTGTCAGAGATTTGAAATGACCCAGCACCATAAAATCGTATCGCATTAAATAATGAGTGACCCAAATTCATTGGTCGCCGCACCAGAAATGCATTCATTCAATTGGAAAATCTCATTTCGTTTTCGAAATTTCATTGAATGAAAGGCCAAGATTTGCATGAGACAACTGAGCCCAGAAGCAAAGCGGCAACATTGTGCAGATTTAACCAATTTTGGGCTACTGAAATTTGACATAAAGGTAGGGAAATTTTTAAATATGGGATTAGGTGACATGCGGGAAATCGGAGAAAATCCCTTAACAACGAGAACAAAAAAAAACAAATGAAATGGTTACAAATGTTGGTGTTGTGTTGTTGTTTCATATGGGGTTCCTTTTTTTTGGGCATAAAATTCTATATGTTAGTTTAACGCAAACACACACACACACACATACACACATACGTATAAATAGTTAGATGGGTAAACGCACTGACAGATAGTAGCGGTAACCTTTAATGCTCAGCGCTGGCAAGCGACCGGCACAATAACAACAAGAATGATGAAAAAGATGCAAAGACAAAAAGGCAAAAAGCCAGCTGTGCGTAACATTGGCGGTGTTCACAATACGAAATAATCGATTACATTGTGGCTGGTATCGAAGGCTTTTAGGGGGAATTTTCGGTTAAAATTGAAAATGATGATTGGCTAATGAAATTTTTGGTGGTAGTGAACAACGATACCCATAAATTAATCCAATATATTTGATTGAACACTGACACCTATTAAACAATTTGTGGCCAATACCGAAATCCACTTTCTGAAACTTTGATGCTAATATAATACATCTTTAAAAATTGTTAAAAAACTATTTAACTTCACTCGCGAGGAGCAGAATGGTTTAAGACTTTACTCGCGAGTAGCAGAATGGTTATCACTGGGCTAAAGGCTTGATTACACGTAACGAGTAGAGTGACGAGACAGCAACTCGAACGAGTACTCGTTTCGTCTAAACAGTAAGGCGAGTTGTTGATTGAGTCAGTGACCGAGTAAAGTGGCGAGAGAGCCACTAGAATCACATTTTGTTTACTAGGCCGAGTACTACTTTACCGTTATATTTTTCTCTTTTTCGCAGCGATTCGCGGAATCGCTCGTCACATGCGGAATCGCTCGTAACATGCGGAATGCGTCACACACCACTTTTCGCTCGGTTGAGTGTAATTGCGCGAGTTGCTTAGTTCATTTTGTGCATTGTAAAACCGAACTGACTCGCCACGTGTTAAAGTACGTTTGAACAACTCGTCGCTTTTGCTCGCCATCCCAATTCTCTCGGTCTAGTACCGTTTTCATGTCTCGCCACTCTACTCGTTACGTGTAATCAAGCCTTAAGACTTTACTCGCGAGTAGCAGAGTGGTCATTACTGGTCTAAGACTTCACTCGCGAGTAGCAGAATGGTCATCACTGGTGTAAGACTTCACTCGCGAGTAGCAGAATGGTCATCACTGGTCTAAGTTTTCACTCTTGAGTAGCAAAAAGGTTACCACTGGTCTAAGATTTCACTTACGAGTAGAAGAGCGGTCATCACTGCCCTAAAACTTCACTTGCGAGTAGCAGAGTGGTCATTGCTGGTCTGAGGCTTCACTCATGGGTACCAAAATGGCTACCACTTTCTTAGACGACGTGGCCAAAACCAAGAACAGACGTCTTCATTTTGTTATAACCCTGTATTTCTGTTAAAGCAAAGCTTCTTTACTAGAATTTATGTAAATTTGGTTGAAAAAATTACAAAATGTCTATAAATTTTCCACGATCATTACGATAAATTTAACAGTTTGATTCTATTACTGAATGATGTAGTAAAATTTTGACTTCGATAAAATACTGAAACTTAAAAGCAATTTTGAACTTTTTTTTCATTTTTCTACTTTTGAATGTTAGATTTATTATGAAAAAAATTGTTTAATCCTTTCCCTAGGAGCAAATTCTAGCTACGCATTTGACTCACAAATTATAATTAGTAGGTTAGGTTGAATTATCTCAAGGGTTGTAGTATGAATGTTTGATGTACAACAACAACAACAACCCTAGTTGTGGCTTATTAATTTATTTGGTTCCTTTGCTTTTTGTGCCGCATTGTGAATACCGCCAATGCAACAGTGGTTTGCGCACCCCAGGCTGACTCTGTTGTGTGTTGTGTGTATATGTTGCATGTACATGTGCTGGAAGATATAATAGCAGCTCCAACAATAAAAGAAAGAACAACAACAAAGTCAGTGGACGCTGTACGAGCGCTGCAAATGAAATGCCACCAACGTCCAGCCAACAGCGACCGCCACAGCTCTTCCTAGATAAATATCTGTCATTCGCTTACATGAGCTTAATAAATTTAAAGCGATTTATCAACAACAACAACAAAGTCAACGTATATGAAGCAAAAAAAACGCACAGAACAAAAAGACAGTCAAAAATGACAGAAGCTAAAACCCAAAGTGACCTTACAAATGGTGTGAGGTTGTTGGTTTTGTTGTTGTTGTTGTGTTTGAATGTTATTATGGTTGGTTTTATTTCATTTATTGCCACTGCACACGCTTATCCCTTTTGGTTAATGAATTGTTTTTGTATTTGTATTTGGCTTTTGGCGGTGCAGAGGCTGCGGTGTGAATAAAATGTTTGTTGGAAATTTATGCAAAAACGCTATGGATATCATAAAAAGTTATAAAACACGTAGAGAACGACAAACACACTCATACAGACGCACAGATAAAAAGCAGACACTTGTCGTTAAAGAGGAGTTGAAGAGGAGCGACATATGGCTTGAAAAATGATTGAAATGGAAAGTGTGAAAGTGAGTTG
Organism: Melieria crassipennis; assembly: GCA_963668005.1. Taxonomy (NCBI): domain Eukaryota; kingdom Metazoa; phylum Arthropoda; class Insecta; order Diptera; family Ulidiidae; genus Melieria; species Melieria crassipennis. The sequence goes on along the minus strand of OY764962.1, from coordinate 54,129,824 downwards.
GTCGCTGAGGAAGAGGAGACAGAGGACTATTTTGCAGAGTTCATGGTTCAACTTAGTAGGTGTGAATGTGTGTGTGAATGAAGCAATTTTGGGGGAAAAATTCATTTTGTCATTGCCTGCCAGAACGCACTTGTGCCATTCTTGTAATCCTCATCTGCTTTATGTGGATAGCGATAGAAGTAGACGAGTGTTTTACAAGCTCGAGCTGGGAATCGAACCTAGAGCCTCTGGTATGAGAAGTCAGTGCGCTACCCGTTGGACTATCGAGACCGGCTAGTGCAACTAACCCCATTAAAATTTATTTATCTATCTATCTAAACTAGAAAATTACTTATCTAATACTGATTAATTTTCTGTACTTTTTTACAACGTCTTTTGACCTTTTGACTACTTTTTTCAACTTTTTAAATATAATAAATATATTTATTTCTTCAAAAAAGCGTTTTATGTCTCAACATAGTCTCGTTCGAGTTCAATAGTTAGTCCAGGGTTTCGCCAATTTGCTTATTCTTTCCACATAGTACGTTTTCTCAATGTTCTTAAAGGACATCAAGAAGCTTTTTTCCATTATTTTTTTAATAGATGGCTTTAGAAATCTCATTCTCACCCTGTGGAGGTGCTATAGGGTTTCCCTAGATGTCGTTGGAAAGATAAGATTTCGTACTAAGAAAACTTCTCAGACAGTTTTGTGATTCCCTGGTTCAACTTTGTTTCACACTTACATTTCAAACGCTTTTCTGCTCTTTTTTCAATAGATGGCTTCAGTAATTTGTAAATCGGGTTATATAAGTGATATGGGGTTACCCTATATATCAGTAGTAAGATAAGACTTCGTACTATAACAACTTCTCAGACAGTTTTATGATTGCTTGACTCAGTTTTGTTTGATCGCACGTCATACATGCTTCTTTCTCTCTCAAATTTCAAAAGTTTAGTTGTTTCTTTTATCAATAGATGGCTTTAGTAATCTGTAAATCGGGTTATATAAGTGCTATGGGGTTACCCTAGATGTTGTTAGAAAGATACGATTTCCTACATAAAAACTTCTCATACACTTGGGTGTTTGCTTGACTCAGTTTTTTTTAACGCGCGTCAAAGATTTACACCAGCAAAGGTCAAGTCTTTTTTTGACATTTTTAGATTCTATATGATTTTTAAGGTCATTCATTTCATTTAAAAAAATAACTAATTATTAATAATTAAAAAATAATTAATTAATTAACTAATTTTCTGATTCTAAAAGGTAAAGTAAAAACTTTTTTGTAATTCATGACCAATATTTTGTTAAATGCTTTATTTATTTTCGTACTAGTTTTTCTATTCTTCTTATTTTCTTCAATCTCTTACTACGTCTAACAGAACCTTTCAGCAGTTCCTTTTCATAATACTTACAAAAAATAATATAAATTTTGTAGTTTTAATTTTTCAACCATTTAACTTTCACTGCTCCTTTCTCTCTCTCTCACATTTCAAGCGTTTTTGTACTCCTTTTGTTTCTCCCCACTTTCAAATTTATTGCCAATATTTTAATTTATGTTTCTTTCATTTTTGCTCCTACAAAAATAAAGAAAAAAACGTAAATAAAAACTGTTGCGCATCATAAATTTTAATTGCTGCGTCCCGGCACGAATACATTTGTCAGCATTGAAATCTCTTTCTGGGTAACGTCTGCACCCCGGCACAGCCAAACCACGCCTCCCCTCTGCCACAAATGCCAATGTGCAGCGCAGTCAATGAAAATCGAACAAATGGGAGAAACAAAATTATGAACAAACTCGAAATCGATGCAACAACAGCAATGAAATTCGAAAAAGTGGTTAAATCGAAAAAGGCGCGTTGCACCCAATGCGGCCATAAACAATAAAAAACAACAACAATAGCATATGCACAGCTACACATTGGTATGTGCAGTGGCTGACTGTCTGTCTGACTGGCGGCTGCCTTCATTGCACTCAAGCCGAACGGATATTTCTTCGAAATTTCACGTAGCGCACATTTTTGTATTTTTGGCTGCTGCTGTGCCGTTGTCTGTTGTGCCGTTATGGCACACAATGGGACACAGTCTTCTTCTTCTTCTTCAGGCAAGGGCAGTCAAGTAAAAATGTCTTTGAATTGTTTTAGTTTCTACAACATTTCTCTATTATTTTTAAGTAATAAGAAGCCATTTTTATTATTTCTATTTAAAAAAGTAACTTTAGAAAAGAAAAAATTTAAAATAAATTTAAAAAATTAGGTAAATATATTTTTTATAATTACTTTGTTAAAATTACTTCGTGACACACTTCAAAATCTCGTCTGTTGAGCGCGTGAATTCTTGCAATTTATTGAAAACTTTTTATGTGCAAATTTTCATGTGCTGCACAATTTGCGGCACGCGTTAGATAAGTGCTGGCGATAAATTCCACATATTGCCAGCAATTTGCACTACTTTTAGTCTGGCAGCAGACAACACCAAACAACAGCAACAGCAAGAAGCAAGGCGACAACAAAAACAACATCAAGAAGCAAACAACTACAAAAATTTGCAAGTTGCAGCCAAATGTGGAGCGCAGCAACATTTTCGAGCCAAACAGTGGGTGTGGCTGTGTTGAATTTATATTTAACATTTGCTATGCTAGTGCCAGAACAACAACCACTATACATAGCTACTGCAACATGAGGCAAAGTAAATGTAAATAAGTAGCAACGAACTGGCTGAGAGTGCAACAGGCTTTGGCGCGTTTGCGGTGTCGCCGCTGCCAATAGTTGTGCCACTTTTTTGCCTTTAAACAACTACAATTTACAATCCGTTGTTGTAGTTTTTGTTGTTGTTGCTATTTTTACTCAGCCACAGCAAACAATGTCTTAGAGGCTTTTGTGCAGCTGATTGTTGTTTGACGGCAATGTTTGTCTCTCGGTTGGCAGAAAATGTTGATTGATTTGCAGATCGCCGAGGAGAAAGGCAACGGTTCATTGTTTGTTTTTGTTTATTTTTGGGATTATGCAAAATCATTTAAGGTTAGACTAAGCTATGGCCAAGTAATAAAGAAAATAATTTGACAGCATGAGAGGCAAAGTTCATAAAATTGTATGCCAATTTTCTACGTGTAATGAAATTTTCCAATTGAGTTGTTATGCCCTAACAAAATGAATTTTCATATTTTACTGGCACAACAAATTATTTATTGAAATAGTTATTAGTGCAGCTAGGAAGTGTGTTAATCTTTGAAAATATCAAAATTGTTGCACTTGGATTGTTATTTAAATTTTTGGGTTTTACAATTTTGAAAAGTTAATTTCAATTGTGAGTTTTAGGAAATTGAATTTTTTTAAAACATTTTCTTGGCTAAAAAGTATGGAAAATTCATTGTCAAAAGAAAATTAAATGGAAATGAGGTTAAAATTATAAAAGTAGGATATAATTTAATAAAAATATATAAAAGTGCCACAAACTATTTTTATATAAGTTTGATGAAATAGTTGAGAATTGGGGAAATTGATTTGTGGCATGAAATTTTCTTTAATTAAATTATAGAAAAATTTCGTTCTTAAAAGAAAATTCAACGAAAAGTTTTTTAAAAATATAAAATTAACAAAGATTTGATTTCAAAATCATATGAATTCGATAAAATTGTTGAGAATTGGAGAAATTAATTTTTGGAAGGAAATTTTCTTCAATTAGATTATAAAAAAATGTCTTTGTCAAAAGAAAATTAAACGACATTTTAAATACAATATTTATTAAAAAATAAAATATTTAAATTGAAATAAAATACAAATATAAAATGAATAATTAATTTAAACTAAAACAGAAAAATTTCCAACTAGATTATAGAAAAATTTCACTATCAGAAGAGAATTCAAGGAAAATGTTATTAAAAATATAAAATTAATAAATAATTTGAACTCAAATAATAATTATTTATTATTTATTAATTATTAATTTTTATTAATAATTCATTATTATTTATTAATTATTAATAATTATTTTAATACAATTTCAATGAAATAGTTGAGATTTGGAAACATTTATTTTTTTGTTGAAACTTTTCTCCAATTAAATTTTAGAAAAATTTCACTAAACAAAAATTAAACGAAAATGGTTTTAAAATTATAAAAGCAATAAATAATTTAAATCAAAATATATAAAAGTGAAACAAACTATTTTTATGTAAGTTTGATAAAACAGTCAAAAGTCAGTTCTTCAATCAACTTATACTTAGAAAAATAAAAGAAAATTCAACAAAAATGTTGTCAAAATAAATTAATGAACATTTTTAATCAAAATCACATAATTTTGATAAAGTAGTTGAGAATTGGGAAATTGATTTTTCGAAGGAAATTTTCTTTAATATATATATTTTTCAAATCGATTATAGAAAAATTTTACTATCGAAAGAGAATTCTACGGAAATGTTGTTAAATATGTAAAATGAATATAAACTATTTGAATATAATTTTAATAAAATAGTTGCGTATAATTTTCATACCATTTCAACGAAATTGTTGAGATTTAGAGAAATTAATTTTTTGTAGAAAACTCTCTTCAATGAAATTTTAGAAAAAAAATCACTTTTAAGAAAAAATTAAACGAAAATGTTGTTAGAAACACAAAATAAGTAAATACTTAATAGAAGTTTAAAACAAAATACATTTTTAAAGAATTTTTTTTGAAAATATTTTTTGATTAAATATTTTTAATAGTAAGCTTAACTGTCCTGATATTTTCCTAATATTTTCGTTCTTCTTTATCTTAGCTAACTAAATGCAAAATTAGACTAACGCTTCCTTTCAAATGGCTGACTTCACTTGGCGCCTTTCTGTTGCTTGCTTTGCAAGCATTTTTTCCATTATTTTTTTATGTCTCTTCGCAAAAATTTGTAGCAACTGTTGCCGCTTGTTTGCTGTTGAAATAATTTTGCGCGCTCGCCTTTCTTCGGTCATGTGTTTCTGCATTGTTTTTGCAATTTTCATTTTAGTTTTTTTAGTTTTTAGTTTTGTGTTTATGTTTAGTTGCGAAGCGCAAAAAACAAATTAAATAAAAAAAATACAACAACAACAAATTAAATAGCACCAATATAGCAAATCGAGCTCATGTGCAGCAGCTTCGATGCTATCTTTGGTAGATATCTGCGCATGTTGGCCAGTGCCGCTGCCGTTGCTGTGTTGGTTTCTTCGTTCATTTTTTCGCTCTACTCAAAAGCGTTGTTTTTGTTGTTTCTTGTCATTTTTATCTCGCTTTCATATGTTTGCCTGTTGTTATTGCTTGTGTCTCGCTTCACGCTATTTTTTCGTTTACTTTTTTTTTTTACTTCTTTGCTTATACATAAGACAGCAAACATGTGTGCAACACGTGTGGCGTGCACATTTCAAAGGATTTGCTGCTGTCTGCCTGACGCTGGTTCTGACTCGTTTCTGGGTATTTGTTGCTGTTTCCGTATAAAATACATAAAGGAGAATTTTATCATTGACTGCAGTGTTGCCAAATGGAAGTGATTTTCCGATTAGAATATCAAATCGATTAGATAAACTCGGCCCACTTGAAATTTCATGGAAGTGAGAAAATTATGCGAAGGGATGGTAGAAGTGAACTGAAGTACGAGTATATACTTTCAAGTACTTAACAGAATTATGAGTTTTTTAAGACTTTGTTATTGTTGATGGAAGTATTTTTAATTTTTTCAGAAACACTGATAATACTGTCCAACAAAATACAATTTCTTTCAAAATAAAAAACTTCTGACAAAGGATTCTGGTATATAGAGCAAAAAAAATATACGTGAATCGGCTTTTTGAAAGATTACGTCTTATTTTTTTAGGAGTGGTCAAAGTTTTCTCTTCTTTGCACACTTTTATGGTGAATTGACATACGAAAACAATGTAACCTTACATTTTAGGTTTAGGACGTCTTTAGCAATTTGATGTACACACTTTTATGGTGAATTGACATACGAAAACAATGTAACCTTACATTTTAGGTTTAGGACGTGTTTAGCAATTTGATGTAAAAATAAACTAAAATAAAATAAAATAAAATAAAATAAAATAAAATAAAATAAATAAAATAAAATAAAATAAAATAAAATAAAATAAAATAAAATAAAATAAAATAAAATAAAATAAAATAAAATAAAATAAAATAAAATAAAATAAAATAAAATAAAATAAAATAAAATAAAATAAAATAAAATAAAATAAAATAAAATAAAATAAAATAAAATAAAATAAAATAAAATAAACTAAACTAAAATAAAATAAAATAAAATAAAATTAAATTAAATTAAATTAAATAAAGTATAATAAAATAAAAGAAAATAAAATTTAATAAAATACAATAAAGTAAAATAAAGTAAAATAAAATAAAATAAAATAAAATAAAATAAAATAAAATAAAATAAAATAAAATAAAATGAAATGGAATGAAATGAAATAAAATAAAGTAAAATAAAATGAAAAAAAATAAAATAAAGAAAAATAAAATGAAATGAAATGAAATAAAATGAAATAAAAAAGAAAAATAAAATGAAATGAAATGAAATAAAATGAAATAAAATAAAGTAAAAGAAAATTAAATAAAAGAAAAGAAAACTAAATTAAAAAAATTAAATAAAATAAAATAAAATAATACAAAATAATATCAAGAAAAAACATAAATTACATTAAAATAAAAAATAATATAGAGTAAACTTAATTTAACTAACTTAATGTAAGCTACCCTAACATAACCTCAACTAATAAACTGCACATCGATATGTGTCTGATACTTGTTTAGAGTCTTTCTTGAGTTTAGGGATATTATTCATCTTCATCATTAAAACCTTTTCTCAAACTCTTTAAACTTCAGGTTTGTTATATCCCTCTTATTTATCAGAAACAAATCTATATTTTTTAATCTTCTTTTTGAAAAACTCAATGAAAAAAGCCAACATTTCCGGCCCATGAAACTGTGGAACACAAGTATAGAGTCTCCGAAAATAATGAACGCGCTACAAACTAAAATTGATTTTCTTGTTTTCTTATTTGCTTATTTTTTCACCTGTCTGTATTATGTAAACATAATAAAAACTACCCATGTCATTGTATCAAATAATGCAAAGATCATCAATAAAATTCACCACAACACAACTTTGTGAGCATCAAAAATGATTTAACTATGTTGAAATACGCCCATAAAATTAAAGTTTAGTTGCATAAAACATACATTTTTAGCTTACATTCACCACAAAAATTTAATTAAAATTTCTTTCAGTTGAGAGTTGAAACCAAACTAAAACTGCTTTTGTATGAAAACAAAAAATATGAGAATTGCATAACCTCAACATTCACTTACAGTCTGAACATTGTCTGACATTTGATGTCATAATTTTCAAGCACATACAATGGTCTTACGTATGTATATAATTTCATATATGTATGTATGAATGGGTGTGCATGTTTGTTCATAGTTTACAAGTTGGGCCACATTTCACCGCTAACAACAACTTTTCAAATTTTTATTTTTCTCGCAATTAAATTCAAATAAGTCAAAGCATCGCAGACAATTCCACACTAATTGTGCTGAGGTAATCTCTTTAAAGCGCTAACTGCACGCGCGCATTGTAAATGTACACAAAGGACAGGGGCGCACGTGTAACGAGGCGCACGCCCCACGATCCCCCCGCCCCCCGCGCCGCTTGGCTCTGTTGATTGGTTTATGCTCTATGGCTGCTGTTGATTTACGTGTAGTATGTGGCGCACCGCGGACACCAACAATTCTCATTGACCCCAAAATCCAGCAACAACAAAACATATACAAAAAAACTGAGCATTGAACCTGTGTGGTGTTATGTTTGTTTTGTGTTTAATGCAAACAGCTGGCAGCGAAAATTACATCCAATCATGCGCCACTTATAAATATGTGTGTGTGTGTGATTGCTTGCGTGAAGTGTTACAATTTTGAGTGTTTTGTTGTTCATAGTTTTATTCACACGCCGCATGTCAGCTGCGAACCTATGTGTGTAAAACAACAACAACAACAACACCAGCAGGCAGTTCTGCACGCATTGCCTTAACGAGCGCCCACAGCCAACAACAACTGTATGTCGTTTTGCTCTTGAATTATGGCCAGCATCGGAATGTGAAAACCCACTTTCTAATCACCAGCTTTTTCACAACAACTAAAACAACAACGGCTGTCGCCGCTTCGGCTTTTCAGCGTCTGCTCGTCTCGTTTGCGTTGCACGCTTGAATGCCTTCAAATGGCAAATTTATTCATTTCTGTTCAATTGTAAAACTGCAAGCTACCGCAAATCGCTCACCTGCTCACTACCGATCGACAGCATTGACTTAAAGAAACTAAAGTCATAAAATATTGTGTTTTTTGTTTCGATTGAGTACAGTTTTACATTTTAATATTATTTATAAATATTATTTGTTTAAAATTGTTTCAATTCCATTATACTTTTTTATAGGAAGAAGAAAAAAAAAATTTTATAAAAGCATTTTTTTTTATAAAAGAAGCTAGTCATAAAATTTTGCGAATTTTTCCTTTAGCTTTTAATTTTATTTTTAAATATTATTTAATTTAAATTTAATTAATTATGATTGAAATTTTATTTTATTTTTTCTATATGGAAATTGTTTAAAATTTTTATAATTTTTTTTATAATAAAAAAACTGCTTTTATTCTTGCCCCCAATTTGTAGCCGCCTTTGTTTTACAGCGCTCCCTAAAATTTTCCCGCCCAATCGCTGTCAGTTTTATCTTTCATCAATTAACACTTTAACGCGCTGAATCGACAAGTTTTTGTGACACCTTTTGCCTATGACTAAAGTCATAAAATTTTGTGCTTTTTCGACTTACTAAAATTTTAGTTCTTAATTTTTTTTTAAATATTGTTTAATTAAAATTTAATTATTTTATTGAAATATAAATTTTATTTTATTTTCTTTTTTGTACGAAAATTGTTTAAATCTCTTTATAATTGTTCTTTATATAGGGTGTTTTTTTTAGAGGTTTGTTTTTCGAATAGAGATAAAACTGGCATTTTGTGGTCAAATCTGGCAACTCTAAAGTCATTTATGTTCAGTTTGGTTTGCCATTTCATCATGAATAGGTTGACAAAAGAACAACGCTTGCAAATCGTGCAAATTTATTTCGAAAATAATGGTTCAGTTCGCGAAGTTTACCGCAAGCTCCGTCCATTTTATGGTCGACATAATCGTCCATCAGAGCAATTAATTCGGTTAACCATGGGTCGTTTTCGCACTACGTTTACTCTATGTGATAATACGCATCCGCAGAGACGTCGAACAGTGCGCACCGAAGAAACAATTGCCGCTGTAGAGCAAAATGTTGAAGAGGACCCAGTCAGAATAGGAGTCAGTTACCGTTAATGGAGACCGGTATAGAGCCATGTTAACCGACTATTTTGTTCCCGAATTGGATGGCATGAATGTGGATGAGTTGTGGTTCCAACAAGACGGCGCTACATGCCACACAGCGCACGTCACAATCGATTTATTGAAGGAAATATTCGATGAGCGCATAATTTCGCGGAATGGACCTGTCAATTGGCCACCAAGATCGTGTGATTTGACACCATTGGATTATTTTCTTTGGGGATATGTGAAGTCGCTCGTCTACGCCAACAAACCAGAAACGTTAGGGGACTTGGAAGCCAACATTCGTGGCGTTATTGCCGACATACGGCCCCAAATGCTCGAAAAAGTGGTTGAAAATTGGACCTGTAGAATTGGCTTTATTCGAGCCAGCCGCGGCGGCCACATGCCCGAAATCATATTTAAACATTAATGGCATAAAATTATCCTTCCAATAAAGCCAAATTGATGGACATTAAAACGATTTTCTTGTGTTTTATTTCAATTCGAAGTTTTATACCTCTAAAAAAAGCACCCGATAGAAAGAAGAATAAGAAAAATTTTTATAGAAACAAATTTTTTTTAATGCAAGAAACTGAAATCATACAATTTTGGGATTTTTTCAACCTACAGAAATTGTAGTTTTTAATTTTATTTTTAGATATTATTTAATTAAAATTGAAGTATTTATAATTTAAATACTATTTTAATTTTTTACGGAAATTATTTAAATATTTCCATAATTTTTTTAATTTAAATTTTAATTATTTTTATTTATTACATTTTAATTTAATTTTTAAATGTTTTTTTAATAGAAATTTATTTATTTATTATTTAAATTTGCTTATGTTTTGCATGGAAATTGTTTAAATTTCTTAGTAATTTTTTACAGAAGAAAGAAGAAGAATAAGGAAAATATTTATTGAAGAATAGTTTTTTTATGCAAAAAATTTAAATCATACAATTTTTGGGATTTTTTCAAACTACAATAATTTCAGTTTTTAATTTTACTTTTAAATATTATTTACTTAAAACTTAATTATTTATAATTTAAATTTTATTATTTCCCTATATGGAAATTGTTTAAATTTTGTAAATTTTTTTTATAACAAAAAATTGTTTTTTTTAGTCTTGCCCACAATTTGTAGCGGTCTTTGTTGCTCCATAAATTCCCGCCCCCTCCATCCTCGAATCGCTGTAAATTTTTATTGTATCTTCCATCAATTAACACTTTAACGCACTGAATCGACAAGTTTTTTGTTAATTTGTGTTCTGACACCTTTTGCTGCATTTTACTGTTAACCATTTAGTACTTTTGTTATTGTTGCTTTCCATTTTCAAACAATTTTTGTGGCAATAAATATTCGACAAAAAAGTTGCTTTGTTTCCTCACAGACTTTTCACGCATCTCTAGGCTGCATTTTATGTTCTTTTTTTTTGCTTTTATGCACAACAACAACAAAGTCTTTGCCACTATTTTCCAATTTCAATGCAGCCACTGACACATTTGTGCCAATTGACACACTTTGTTACATACAGACTCACACACACACACAAACATTAAGGCACACTCGCACATTGCACACCGCATGGATTGTGTGGCGCTTCCCCTCCGCTCCTCTTCCAATGTGGCACACAATTTTCTGAGAATTTTCTGGTTTTCCATAAATTCTGCTTTGATTGCAGCGCTCACACTCACAGCAATACAAATGCTTTGAGTTCCATAGAATGACAAGCTTTTCAACATTTTCCCCCAAATGCAGCCAACATTGGTTTTACATTTCATCGAATGGTTGTTGACTTTTATTGAAATTCAATGCCGCAGGTAAATAAATGGTTTTTTGGTAAAAATAAATGTAATTTCTTTGCTGTTTGCCGAAAAGATGTCTTGCAATAAAGTTCAAGACAAGTTGTAATGTCGTTCGGCATTTAATGCTACTGACAGCTGTATGTGAGTGACAGTTGGAAGCAGTCAAGGTGACCATTTACGACCTTTGAATTCATTCTAAGAAATATTCTGAAGACTTGAAAGAAACATTTCAAAATGCAAATAAGTCAAGAACAGAGAACATAATATGAAAACATTAGACACAAAGACCGGCAAGTTTCGCTCAATCTGTGAACGAAACGTTTCAAACAACTGATGCTGTCACTGACACAGCTTTGACAGATCTCCCAGGACATTAAAGAGTTGAGAGTTTGCACAGAGAGGACAGTGGCAAAGAGTTGTCAAAGTTTAAGAAGGTCAAATAGAGATCGTTGCACTGATAACACTTTTTTATCCCTCCAACATAGCCAGTGAAAAATTATACAATTTTTGAAATTCATTTTTAATACCCACCGCCGACACGTTAATTTTATGGAAAATTTTCACCGTTACTGTATAATTTCATTAAATCAAACTGTAACTTTTATGATTACATAAACGAAAATTAATTCAATTAGCACAGCTGTAAGCCAATTTTCAACCAAATTCCAACACAAAATCCGGCTTCGCTAAGCAATGAATTTACTTTTTTATGTACATATTTATGAATTTATGTTTTTTGTATTGATTTTTGATTTTTTGAATTGGGGTTTTTGTTTGAGCAATCAATATATTTCTTATGTTTATGAGTTTTTTTGTTTTTATTACTGGTTTTATTTTTCATTTTTTTTATTTTTTCTATATTTTTGTTTTAAATTTTTTTAAATATATTTTGAATGAATATACTTTTTTCATGTATTTATGAATTTATGTTTTTTTTTGTTTTTATTTTGATTTTTTAAATTTGGGTTTTGGTGTGAACAGTCAATATATTTGTGGTGTTTATGTGTTTACTTGTTTTTTTGTTACTGGTTGTTTTTTTTTTAATTTTTATATTGTTTTTTCTATTATATATTTTTTTGGATTTTTTTTTATGTATTCAAACTTTTTTCTTGAATTTATGTATTAATGTTTTGTTTTCATTTTTATTTTTTATTTTGATGTTTTGAATTGGGGTTTTTGTTTGAGCAATCAAAATATTTGTTGTGTTCATATGTTTTCTTGTTTTTTGTTACTAGTTTTGTTTTTTATTTTTTGTTTTTTATTTTTTGTTTTTTATTTTTTTGGTTTTTTATATATTTTTTTATGTTTTTATTTTCTTTTTGTATTTTTAATTTTTTTTTATTTATTGATTTTTTTAAACGTCTTTCAAGCAGCTTGGCACCTCAAACCAAATTGCATTAGTTTCTCTTCGATGCATTTTAAATGATTTCAAACAACAAAAACCCCAATCTTTAATTAAGTGATTCAAATGTGAACTCTGTAAACAATTTAAAAGAAAAATTTATGAAAAGAAAAATCATAAATCAGGTAACTTACAGGCGAACGCCTAAGATGCAGAGCGCTCGGAAAATGTTTAGCCAAATGATGCAAATTTGAAGAATGACAACAATGCAAAGCGGCCCAATGGTGCGCCACACACACACACACACTATAAAGGTATGCATATACATATTTGTATGTGGATGTGTGTATGAAGGTGTGTGCCGACACACCACACACTTTGGCATTAACCCGTGTCGTGTTGGCTGACTGCACTGGCGTGCGGCGGCTGCCTTGACTTCATGCAGACGCGGCATGCATACATAATTAAAAGAGCTAGCAAGCAAAAACAACAACAGCGCAAGTTTTCATTATGGCAACGCACAATAATAGCAAACAGCAGGAAGTAAAATTTAAAACGAAACTATCGATGGGATAAATGCAGCGAACGCGTCTAATACACAACAAATTTTACGCTGAACATAACTCAACTCAAAAGAAACCAAAAAAAAAAACAATTAAAAAGTACAACAAATACAAGAATACAAAATTACAGTTTTGTTATTTCAAAAATACAAAATGGCAATTTGTTTAGTTTTACCTTTGATGGCAAAGCTGTGCGATTTAACATGGTTGTCAATCATAGCAAATCGAAGCAAAGCGCTGGTTGTAGGCTGTTGGCTGCTGTCGGTTGTTTATGCTTTCGCAGAGTCGTTCGCGTGCAGAGGAAATGCCAACAACGTACGACAACTTTTAACCCATGAACTGTGCAGCAACAACAACAGCGACAGCAGGAGTCGGCAACCGGCCGACAATGTCGTGTGCACAACCGGTTTTCACATGCGCTGGCGCTTATATGTGTGTGTGAGTGTATGTGTATGTGTGTGTATGTGACTGCATATGCTGCCTGCCTAATAAGTAAGCACTGTACACCGCACTGCATTGCACCGCACCGCACCACAACTGTTCGCCTTTCTGCGTTGCAACGCTCAGCTCTTTTTCTTTGTGATCCACAACCGCAGCTTTGTGGCGACTTAGTTCGTCAGCGGCATTCACAATTTGGTGAGCTGCAGTTGCGGCCGTCGTGCACCAAGGCGAAGGTGGCTGCAACACCAAGCAACAGAAACAACAGCAGTCAACCACACTGATGGCTAATACTGCCTGCCCAGTCGTGGAGCAATCAAATTGCCATAAATAAGAACCAGAGAACTGGCTCACTGTTGTCTTTCAGTGCTGTTGCTGTGTTCTTATATATGGACATACATACATATATATGTATACGAGTATATTGTATAATTGCATATAGTATAATGTTCAAGCAATATGAAAAAGTTAAGAACATCAAACACCTAAAGCCCCGTGAGTTACTAAATTGTAATACGTCGATGGGATTAGGGGTTGTTCTCTAAGATTTGTAGGGGTCTCTGGTCACAGTGGAACTAACCCCTTTTAAATCTATCTATCTATCTATGAAAAAGTTATTTATTTATACGAAAAGATTTAGTTTTATACATAAATATTTTTACGAAATCATACAAAAAGACAAGTAGGAAAAATCCGACAGAGCGTCCTATTCCACACTTCTATCTTTATTTTTGTCACCTTTTAATCCAATAAATGCCCTTCCATACCGTTTTCTCGACTAGAATGCGATAAGAAAGAACATTTGAGAACGCAAAGTTTGAAAGAATTAATGGAGTAATCCAGAGTAGTGTTTGAGAGAACAAAAAGATTAGTTTCTTTACAAAGAAGCGGAAAAGTGTTTTTACTCTATTATGGAACATAATCAATCTGGATGCAGAATATTCTTTTAGATATGCAAATCTGATAGTTATTTATGTATTTGAGCCACGTGATAGCAGTTTTTTTATAGCAGTTTTGCGTCCAAGTGTTTTAAGTAAGTTTGTAGTCCAAAAGACATCCAAGTGTTTGTATGCATTGATGACCCCAATAAGTTTGCTATCATGCGTCTGAACAAATTGAGGTATGGCAACTAACAGAATAAGAAAAATTTGGCTTGGTTTTCAGTGATGTGTGGTTTATATCTCAGTGGTTGAATTCTAAATTATTATATACACAAAAAAGTAAATATTACGGGAGCAGAATAAAGGAAGCGTGAACACAAAACGAAAATTACAAGTTGGGATTAGCAATGGGATCGACGAATAACCCAATTCAGCAGTCATTAGAACAAACGTTCAAAAAACAACCCGCAGGAATTCTACTCTAATCCCTAAAAACCCAACTTTTGTTGTAATCAGTATCACCTTCAGTCCCCATTGACTACTATAAGTGTGTAGATCGTATAGAAGAAGATGGCAGCACTCCTTAACAAAAGTAAGAGAATCTGTTTGTGAATCTTATGAAAACTACTCAACAGAAACTTCAGCCATTTGGAATGCACAGTTGTTGTTTGACAATGGTTTGAGTCGATGTAAGAGTTTTTGTGAAAGTGGAAATAATCGAGCAATCGATCAGTCATTAAATATGGTTTTTAAAACCAAACCATTCTATAGAATAATTTACAACTGTGAAATTTTTGGCAGCTGGCTAAAACTTGGCAATGACAATGAACGTTCGAACGAACTACGACCACTTACTATAAAATCGTTCAAGTTTATCAAATGGTGCTAGACAACCCTCGACTTAAATTTAGACAGATAGCAAAGGCTATGAATATGTCTCGAGAACGTATTTGTCACATATTGAATCAAGATCTAGGCTTCAGAAAGCTGTCAGGCATTGGATGATGCCTTTGCTCTCGTTAGACCCAAAACGTGTTCGAATGCATATTTGCAACGCTCTATTTAGAGAGGTTCGAGAGATGGAATCATTGTGTTGACTTGCAAGGAAGCTAAGTAGAAAAATTAAAATAAGTTTGAATTAAATTGGAAATTGTTCAGACCCCCATTTTGATCAAAAACGTCTTCAAACTAATATTCCAAAGCTCTATTGGGACAAGTCAAAGAGGTGGGAACATTGATGGAAGGATACTCGTAGTATGTAGACAAATTTAAATAAGTTTGAATTTAATTCGAAACTTTTCAGACCCCCAGTAAAGACTAAAAACGTCTTCGAACTAACATTTCTAAAGCTCTATTAGGACAAATTAAAGGGATGAAAGCATTGCTGGGAGAAGTATGTAGACTAGGATACTATATAAAAAAATTTAAATAAGTTTGCCTTAAGTTGGAAACTTTTCAGACTCCATTTGGACCAAAACCGTCTTCAATTAAGATTTCCAAAGCTCTGTTGAGACAAATCAAAGAGATGGGAGTATTGCTGGAAGAAGTGTGTGTAGTCTTACAAGGACATTTGTACCATGTAGAAAAAATACAATAATTTTTACTTAAATTGGAAATTTTCAGACCCCGATTTCGACCCAAAACATGTTCGGACTATTTCCAAAGCACTATTGGGACAAGTCAAAGAGATGGAAGCATTGCTGGGAGAAATGTGTAGACTTACAAGGAAAATATGTAGAAAAATTATAAATTATTCTAATTTTGAATGAAATTTGAAACCATTTTTACTTAAATTGGAAACTTTTCGGACCCCTATTTAAGACAAAAAACGTTTTGAAACTAACGTTTCCAAAGCATTGGGACAAGTCAAAGAGATGGGAGTATTGCTGGGAGAAGAGTGTAGACTTACAAGAATACTCGTACTAAAAAAAAATTAAAATAACTGACTTTGTCTTAAATTGGAAACTTTTCGGACCCCAACTTTAGACAAAAAACGTCTTCAAACTAACATTTCCAAAGCCCTATTGGGCCAAATCAAATGGATGTGAGCATTGCTGGGAGAAGTGTGTAGTCTTACAAAAAAACTATGTAGAAAAATTAAAATAATCTTAAAACAAAACAATGCCTTGCATCTTTCTTAGTTCGGAAACATTTCAGACCACCCTCAAATCTTCAAATCTTCAACCGAGTTTGTCCGAAACCTCTTCCTTGAATTACTTAAATGTTAACGATTTATTAAGCGTTAATTTGAAAAAATTAAAACCACACACACATACAAGCAACTGATGTCAATCTCACAAGTATTTAAACAGATTTTATAAAAATAAAATCACAGTGTTTAATTTGCGTTAAATTGATATGTTGACACAAGGAAACACAAACAACGCAATCGTACAAAAATACGCCAAAGTGAAACTCGCTTTCGAGCAGCTGTAAACTGATTTTAAATGAATAACAACAACAACAACACCAACAAAAACATTACACTTTAATTAAATATTAAAATTTGATGCAGAAATGCGCCGCCGCAATGGTAAAAAAAACATAAACCGATGCGCAACAACTGTACGAAGCGTAGCCGAATCGAAGCAGTGAATGAAGCCGACTTCAAAGACAAGCCGAGCGCCACTATTAGAGCAAAAGAGACGAGCTACGAGTATGTGGCGTTCGTTTCGAAGATGAGTTTTCTGTATTTTGTGTACAAAATTTTAAATTGATGAAATCAGAAAAAAACCGTAGCTAAAAACTAGTTGGGTATAAATAAAACGTGAATTGGCAAGGCACACACACATGCACGAGCTGGCACATTTCTCTATATGTGCGCGTGTCAAAGGTGAATCATTTTGCGTTGAGTTTCTTTGTGTGTAGTGTTGGCAACGTGAAGCAGTGTTTATGGTTTGATATTTCGATTGGTTACTGGTAAAGTTGGGCCATAAAATCAAATTGAATTGCGGTCAATTTACACACAAATCTCATTCATTGATGCTTCCGAGTGGTGATGAGTGGCGTTGCTCGTGTGCGCTCGTCAAGTATTGCCTGCAATTATTTGATGCCATCATAAAAATCACAATTTAATTGTGCATATACAATTTTATATCATGCTTACAAAAAACAAAAAAAAAATGCTATAAAGAAGAAAGCGTTAAAGTTTATTAGAAACAAACCGTTGATAAGCAAAAGTTGTGGTGTTTAGTGGAAGTGCTGAGTGTTCAGAAGCAGTGGGAGAGAGTGATGAGTGCGAAGAGGGGGGAGGGGGTAAAGTACCAGATTGAGTTTGGTGAACTTTTGAGTACAGCTTCTCCGCCTTACGATGAGCAAAAGTTGCTGTATTCAGTGGAAACAGAAACAGCGAGGAAGCGTGGCAAGTGGGAGGGAGGTAATGTACCAAAATGCCCGAGAAAGATCAATGAGGGGGAAGAAGGGTAGGAGTTAAAGTACCCTAATGAGTTTGTTGAACTTTTAAGTACAGCTGAATACCGGACCTGAGTGAGATAGGTAAACCGCACATTAGGGAAAAGGTTTCAGTGAGCTTAAAGTCCCACACCAACCATGATTTGGTTTTCAAAGATTTTTATCTCTAAAAAAAACATCATGCGAAGTCATTAGCTATAAAATCATATTTTTTATACACAGTTTTTGTATTTTTTGTTTATTTAATTAAGCCTTAAAAGCATCACTCAATTGGCAGCATTTAAGCACAAAAAAATTTTAATTAACTTAAAATTTTTTAATAATAATTTTTGTATTTTTTTGAATCTCACTGACATGTAAAATATAGACATAATTTTTGTGCTATTGTTGTGTGCATGGGTTGACATGTGATACGTTACAAATAAATTTGTTGTTGTACCACATTAATTTAAGCGCTTATTGAGCGCGATTAGTGTGTCATCATAAACTTATAAAAGGTGATAATAGTGCATAATTGTCGCAATTGTTATTGTAATTATGTATGAACACACGAACACACATATAAATAGCTTTGTTGTTGGTAATGACATAAGTTTAATTGCATAACAATTAAAAGAATATTTACAGGCAATCAATAATTGATATGATTTACACATAATGATAATTGGCGTGTTTAATGCTCTTAGCGCTGCGATTAGAATTAACAATGCACACATATTTAAATTATAAAATTAAATATGGAGACAAAAATTGAAAAATTTGTTTATAAATATAACACTAAAATGTAAACACACTGAAATATATAATAAATAAATATATAAATAAATAAATAAAGCCTAGTGAATCGATATCAAATAGTAGCTTAGAGTAAATTCAATTCAATTCATTCAATTTCATAATGGTTCAACTGACTGTAGCTCCTACATATATCTCAAGAGCTACAAAAAACCGAAATATCATCCATTTCATACTAGAACTCAGCAGATTTTCAAAAATATGTCTAAAGTCTCTTAGATCCAATGCGAAATGCCAAACCATTGTTGTCAAATGGTTACTTTTACTGGTTATAACTTCTTCTTCTTGGTTCAACTAGCTATAACTTCTAAACTAGAAAGACGTTAGACATAAAAAATTTCTTATTTTTTAGTAGAACTCAGCAGCTTTTACAAAATGTGTCGAAAGTCTGCGAGATCCAATGCAAAATGCAAACCATCTTTAAATCTTAAATGGTGGCTTTTACTAGCTTTAACTTCTTCTTCCTACTTCAACTACCTATAACTTCTAAGCCAGAATGACGATAGAAATGAAAAATGTCTTATTTTAAAGAACTCAGCAGCTTTTCAAAAAAGTGTCCAAAGTCTCTTAAATCCAATGCAAAATGCAAAGCAATTGATGTCAAATGGTTACTTTTACTAGCTATAACTTCTTCTTCTTGGTTCAACTACCTATAACTTTCAAACCAGAATGACGACAGATATGAAAAATGTGTTATTTTAAAGTAGAATTCAGCATCTTGAAATAATTGTGTTGAAAGTTGCCAAACTCTCATGGAGAACCAAAAAAACTTGACTTTGAAAAGGTTGATTTTTCCATAATTGTTTAATTGCCTGTAACTCTTGAAATCCAAGGCCTACCAACCTAAAATGTATCCTATTTTATAGTTGAAGTCGGCAGATTTCTAGAAAGGACCCGAGAGTCTTGGATAACTCTTTGTAAAGTGAGGTAAATTAGAATCATACAGTGATGATGAAAAAGAGAGACTCGTTCAGTTGTCTGTAGTTCCTAAACTAAGAAAGCCAAGTAGCTGAAATGTGGCTTATTTTAAAGCAGAACTCTGCAGCTTTCCTTAAATGTGTAAAAAGTTATTAATCTGTCACGAGAAAATATACAAAACTTAAGTTGAAAAGTTATTTTGAGAATGTTGAATGTTTTTCAAAATTCTTTAACTGTCTAAAGTAGGGCTCTTAAAAGTAATCGAATAGTTTGAAAATCGATTGTTCCATTATTCGAATAGTAGTTGTTTGTACGAATAGTATTCGAATAGTGCTATTCGAATAGTCGATGTGTTTCGAATAGTCGAATAATTGTTCAATTTTCGAATAATCGAATAATCGAATAAACACTTAAGTTTTTAAAATCGAATATTTTTGTTTCCTTTCAAAGTTGCTGGAAATTTTTTCCTGAAATATACATATTGTAGTGTACAGTAGTATACAAATCTTCCTCTTGAATCACTCTATCCATTTAAAAAAACCGCTTAAAAACCCGTTGCGTAGTTTTAAAGATTTAATCATACATAGGGACAGACAGCGACAGCGACTTTGCTTTATACTATGTAGTGATTATTGCTATTCGAATAGTCGAATACCAACGGGCAATCGAATAGTCTAAAATGAAAAACTAATCGAATATTCGTTTACCTTCGAGTAGTCGAATAACGCTATTCGAATATTAATAATCGAATAATATGCTATTCGATTTATTCGAATAATCGATTAGTCGAATATCAAGAGCCCTAGTCTAAAGCGATTAAAATGGAAAGATTACTACGCCCGAAATGTGGCATATTTTATAATAGAACTCTGCAGCTTTATGAAAATGTGTTAAAAGTCGACAATCTGTCACAAGAAGATCGAAAAAACTGAAGTTGAAAAGTGACTTTGAGAATGTTTAATGTTTTTTAAAATCATTTACATAACTGCCTAAAATGTGTAAAATGAAAGGCGCGAAATGGCGCGTATTTTACAATATGAGTACCGAACTAACAACGAGCTCGGTGTTAATACCCCTAAAAGAAGTCTCTAGCTGAAA
The DNA here is from genome assembly GCA_963668005.1 of Melieria crassipennis. Taxonomy (NCBI): domain Eukaryota; kingdom Metazoa; phylum Arthropoda; class Insecta; order Diptera; family Ulidiidae; genus Melieria; species Melieria crassipennis. The sequence continues at coordinate 54,109,230 of OY764962.1, read as the reverse complement.
AAAGTAAAAGTCTTCAAAATCTTACAGCAAATACGAGAAATTCTGCGTTGAAAGGTGGCTTGTAAAAATACCTTATTTTACTTTTTCTAAATCATTTAACTGACTTTTACCAATTGCAATGGACCTGAAATAAGTCTTATTTTGTAGTAGAACTCTTAAGTGTTACAAACCTGTTCAATGGAAAATCTACAAAAATGCATGTTGAACAGGGACTTTGAAAAGATTTCTTTAAAATTCTTTAAATGTCTTTAGCTCCCAAACCATCTATGTATCTACACATATCTCAATAAGTCATTTCAAACCATTTGAAGGACTATGATTTTTTTTCAATTTATTTTCAGTTTCAAGTATGTAATTTGAAATCATTTTTCGAGTCATTTCATTTGAGTCCAAGTCATTTCATAGCAATAATGATGCTGTCTCTATTCGCTTATACTAAATCCACTTGAACTCTGCGTGCTCTCTACGTTATGTGTTGCCTTATGTTACTGCCACAGATTTTGTGAGACAGCTGTAAGCGCCAACATTGCTCCCTGCAGCGTTTAGAAATGAACAAAAAAATAAAGGAAAAATAAAATAAATTAATACAACAATGTGCGTTGCTTTGCGCACATTTCAATAGATCCGTGTCTCCCGCTGTGTCTTTAATGCCACCAAACCTTCAGCCTCTTATTCTCTCCTTCGCTCTATGTGCATCTCTAACGTCACATGTCCTTCTTCCTTGTACTGGACTCAAAAGAACTTTGCCTGCCTGCTGTGTTTGGGCTTCCCTTTTGTTGTTTTAGTGTTTTATTTTTTTTAATATCCTCAAAATTCACCAACTAAATACAACAACAGCATATCAAATTACTTGAGTGCGTGTGCACTTGGCATCAGCAAGCTGCGTTATATGAAAGCAAACCTCCAGAGGAATTTATCAAAAATATTTTTTAAATGGGAAATATTATGTTTTTCAGCAGAATTTTTTTTAGTTTGATCTCAATTAAATTTTGTTCCAATTAAATGAAATTCAATTAAAACAAAAATTCCAAACATTTTACACCTAACTTTGAATTTTGCACTCTTTAGAGTTTCAAGTCTTATTAGGAGAATTCTTGTACTCTGTCTTCTTTGCATGTTCTGGAGATGGTTAGGGAACAGTAACTGCCTATGAATGAGGCAAATGTGGAAAACATATTTCGTTGAATTACAGCCACAAAGCGTGCAGTCGGCTTTAACGATTCAGTGATGAACTGAATGCAATTTCGCTGTTGTGCGGCTCATTAATGCGCATAAAATACGTCAAATACAAAGCGCCCCGCATTGCAAACAAACAATCAAACAATAATAAAATACTACACACAAACAAATACACAAAGCCAACATAAATTTTGTTTAGTTTGCTACACGCTTCGAAAGCTGACACGTTTTGCCACTTTTGGGCGGCACACAAATTTCTAATAGCAGCCAAGACAGGATTTCTTGATATTAATGTTGTTGTTTTTGTAAATGTTCTTTAATTCTTTTGCACTTAGTTGCGAATAGGCAGGTTTTTTGTAAAATATTGCAATACTTTTGAGCAAAGTTTTGTCACTGAGTGCTTTGAGCGGCTTTGAAGTGAGTGAGGAAAATTGAATTTCAAAAATTTTGCTTGAAAAAAATATTAAAAAAAACACCATTCAGATAGAGATTAAATAGAGATTAGATGTATTGATTGTCCCAATAAAAGTACACAATTTTATTTAAAAACAAAGCGGGATGCGATATTTTCCTTCCATTGTAAAGCAGACTTTTACAAAATATTTGGCAAACGGCCCCTTTGAACTGTATATTCCTCTTTTCGATGATACTGTGACAAAGATGAAGCTTTATTTCGACCGATCACCATTTAGATCTCGACCTTGGGTTTAAGAATTCTTTGTGATTAAATTGCACAGACCAGAGATGCCATAGAAGCCCAAAGAAGTGAAACCCCCAAAGTAAATGATCGAAACTTTGAAAGTTTAGATCTGAAAATCGTTGCTCCAATTAATTGCTTAAACTTTTATAGTTAATCATTTTTAACAATGGAAAGAATCGATCGAAGAATTAGACCTCAACTCTGAAATTTTAGAGCTGCGGGGATTGCAGTGTCAGGCCTGGCGGAAGTCTAAGTTCACAAAGTGCGGAGAATAGGCCGTGAAAGCAACTCTGGAACATCATCTCTGCTTCGGTTCCACGCTTTCAAGTTTACGATTGGCTCACTTAAGTACTCCTCTCACTGAGGGACTGAAAGGGGCGTCCAGCACACGTTTAATGTTCTTTATGAGCGCTCGTCAAAAGATATTCCGTAAAATTTTTTATTTTGTAGAACTAATTGTAGAACCCCATAAAAAAAAATAAAAGTCATTAAAGCAAATGTTGACAGAAACTAAAGAAAATACAGATACTTAAAAAAAACTGTCAAAATGAGCGTAATGGTCTTTCTAGTGTTAAGAGTTCTTTCTTAAATCTTTGTTCAATCTTAATAACACTTTTGATATTTTTAAACCTTAAATTCATGTAGTAGCATAAATTTTTTACTACTATTCAAAATATTTGGAAAAATATTAAAAAATTGTTTTTAAACCCACATTTAAACTAAGTGCAGTCGTTATTTCCTTTTCTTGCTTTGCTTTTCCAATCCATTGCTATAAATTGCAACATTTTCTTTCACAATTTGATTGGCCTTAATTCTAATTCGCTTTTAACCCGCTTTGTGCTGCTTTTGTAGTAGAAAAATACGTCACACACTCAAACACATACACACGTTTTACATAACTGACACCGATTGCCGACACCGTTGAACTTTGGCATGTGCGCAGCACAGAAGCAATACAACAACTACAACAACAACATAGCAAGAAACAGCAGCACAAACCAGCACATGACAACTGTAGAAAAAAAAACTTAAATAAAACGAAAAAAAATTTATACAAAAAATAACAACAACAAAGCGGTCAACAAATGCTCGATAATGCATTTACCAGCAATTTGTGTCCTAATGCTAATGGCAGCAGTCATGAGACATGACAGTCGCACAGCAACATATATTCACAAACAACGACAGCAACAAAAATTATATTGTAATAAAATTACAACAGCAACGAACACTAAAGTGACAACGAAAAAAAGTGCTAATAGATATAATAATAGGTCAATCAGGTGTAGACTTACCTCAAAATATAAGCAGCAACAACAACAACAGCAATGGTGGTTGGTGGTTGTTTTTGTTTATATTATTGTTGTTATTGTAAGAGCAACAGCTGATCGCTTACATTGAACATTTATGCGCAGACACTGTGAACACTTGAACGCTGCTGTTGTAATCCAATTTTATTGATTGTAACAGCCAGCAACAACAACAATAGACACACCAATTCGGCACCAATAAAAATTCTGTGCAGACAACAAAAACTAAACACTTGCAAACGCGAAACGTCAGAAATATAAACGGTAGAGACTGCAGCCGCCGACGCCGACTGGCAACAACTGTTAGGCCGCAGCGACGTGAGGGGCCGTGGCGTCGCCAAATGCAGCGAAAATTCACTAATGCAATTAGTGGTGGCAATGTGCCTCCTGCTGCATTTCTCTCACTATTTGGCCTTTTTTTCGAAATAGAAAAACGAATGAAATAAAATTAATGGAAAACGTGGCTTTTGGCGTTGGCGACAACGGAAGCGGCAAGCAAACGTGCAAACGGCTGCAACAATTTTCAATTTAAGGCTTTAATTGAAAAGTTTATGTGAATGAAAAATTCGTCACGAAACGCATAGAGCAACAAAACAAAAACAAATCTCTAGCGTTAAAAATAATGACAACAACAACTTGTTGAGTGTTTTTGCACGTCTTCAGCGCTTCCGCTGCAGCACGTTTTCTTGTTGTTGTTGTTATAGCAAAAACTTCGCTCTCACGCAATTGTTGGCTGTAATGGTATGGTTTAAACAAATTACAAAAACAATGCACTTCTAAGGTGATTTACCGTTAGGAAGAAATGCTGCAGAGTTTTTTAATATTTTTGTGTTTTTGATTTTTAAAAGTTTTTGTTTTATAATTTAATTTTTTTAATTTTATTTGATTAATTTGATTTTTATGTTTAATTAATTATTTAAATTAATTTTAATTTTATCATCATTTTCATTTTAAAGTTTATAATTTTTAATTATTTAATTAAATTTTTGAATTTTAAAAATTACTAATTTTTTAAAATAAATTTTTGTTTTATTTTATTATGTTAATAGTATTTGTTAAAGAACATTTTTTGTGTATTTTTAGTTTTTAATTATATTAGTTTAATTTTATATTTTTTCAATTTTTGTACTTTCACATTTTTAACAAAAAATTTTAACAAAATTTATTATTTCTTGTTGTTGGGTTTTTAAAAATACACTTCAGTTGTTTTAATTTGTTTTACTCCTTTGTGTATTTTGCTATTTGTTTTATTTTGGCTGGGCGCGAGGAGCAGAGTAGCGCAGTGAGTTTCTAGGTTATGTTTGTGTGGTTTTTGCTGCTATTTTATTTCTGGTTGTTTTATGAATGCATATTATGTGCTATGAAACACGTAGACAAAAACTGCTGAGCGTCAAAAGGCAGTGTAGAAAATTTCAAAAGCAAAGAATTTTTTAATATTTTTTTGTTTAAATTTTACAATAAGGAAATTTTAATTTTTGTTATAGTTTTTTAAACTTTTGAATTGCTTATATTTTTTTATTTTCTTTATTCCTTTTCTCTTTCTTTCTTTAGCTTTATTTTTCTTGTTTTCTTGCTAAGAAAGAATCAGAAAAGGACTTCAGTGCACCTGAACTTAAGCATTTTGATGTCCGGAGCAAAGAATCTTAGCAAGCAAACCTCAAATATTTTATGTTAATTTTTTTACAGTTAATGTTTTTTGATGTTTAATAATAACAATAAGTAATTAATAATACTAATAAAATTAATAATAAATAAATAATAACAATAATAAAAGAATTAATTAATTAAAAATAACAATACTAAATAATTATAATATTTAACAATTATTTTTAATTTTTTAAATTATTTTTAATTTTTTGTATATTATTTTTGATTTTTTTCATTATAAACTTTTTATTTTAATTCCTTTTTCCAACTTTTTTGTACATATTTTTTAAGTCATTAGATATTTGTAAACTGCTTCGAGCAAGCTTTCGAATTAATTTTTACACCACTATGTGAATGTTTATTTCATTTTTTTATTTACTAAATATTTTAAATCTTTTAAAATCTTTTCATTTCAACTGTTGGACATTTTCTTAATTTAAATTAAAATTCTATATTTTGTTTTAAATTGGCTTTCTTTAAAAAAGTATAAAATTTTATCTTTTGCTATATGTATTTTTCTATAACTGTTTTTTTATATAATTTTTAAATAAATATTAATATTAGTTTTTTATATTGTTTGATTCTTTGAACAGATAATTAAAATTGTTTAGATTTTTGGTTTATTGTTGTTGCTTTTTGTAAGATCATATTTACTTACAGTTTAATTTTTAAATATATTCGCAATAATTAAGTGAAAATTCATAATTTTATAGATTTTTGATTATTTAATTACAAAAATGTTGCTGCTTTTAGAGTTGCATTTAATAAATCATAAAATTTTTATAAAGCATACAAAATTTGTAAAAATATAACGCTTTATTTTAATTAAAAAAAATTAAAATTGTTTAGATTTTTGATTTCAGGTTTACTGTTGGTGCTCTTTGTTAGATCATATTTATACAGTTTAATTTTAAATATACATATTCGCAATAATTAAATTAAAATTCATAATTTTATAGATTTTTGATTATTTACAAAAATTTTGCTGCTTTAAGAGTTGCATTGAATAAATCATAAAATTTTTATAAAGCATAAAAAATCTGTAAACATTTACTTTTTATTTTCATTTTTTAATTTTTTTTCTCATTTTAAAATGTTTTCTGAACTACAAATATGAAAATTTCCCTTGCAATCCTTTTATTCATTGAATGTTCTCTTTATAGAAAGTGGCGCAATGCATACAATTTTTTGCCACACTATTGCTCATTGTTGCTCCTGTGGGCAATAATAGCGCAAGAACAAGAAGAAGCAGCAGGTGAATAACTTCTTTAGCATTTCCTGATGTCATTGTTGTGTCTCCTTTACTTTCTGGAAATTTGTTGTTGGTGCATTTTGTGCGCTGCTTTGGCTTCTCGCAACGACTTTGGCTGCTGTCTTCCTCATTTCCTTTTTGCCTACTTTTCTCATATTGGTTTTCCATTCCATTCAATTGTGGCTAATATTGTTGTTGCTGTTGTTGCACTTACTGTCAGTGAAGTTGAAGTCGAAGTTGTTGTTGGGCGCCTGCACATGTCTGCTTAGTTGACGTTACTCCTCTTCCCTTCAAATTCGCCACTAATGATGATTAATTTTGCTCGCTGAAAGGCAACTATAGCAACAACAACAACAACAACATCACTAGCAACAAAAACCATACGCAACCATACAGCAGAAGCATCAGAAGCCATCGAGTCGGCCGAGACAACAACAACAACAACGAATCCGGTTTTAAATTTCTTGTATAATTTCGTTGAGTTTCATTTCGGTTGTGCGGTTGTTGTTGCAGTGGACGCTGCTTCTTCTTTTCTTCACGCTTTTATTTGCCTTTATTTTCTACACTACCGCAGCGCTCGTTCCACGCGGTCGCCGCTTACTCTACTCGCTGCTCGCAGCCATATCAACGTCATCTTCATTATCAGCGTCCAGCATCACATAAAATTTTAGCATCTGCGACGCACACACACTTTTTCGCTATTTGCAGCAGAATTGCCAAAGCGCTGCAATAACAACAACAGCAACACAAAATCGCGAATCGTTGGAGCCGCGACGCGCAGGAGAATCGTTTAGTTTTTTGTGCAATTTTGCTCCTTGCTGCACTACAAAAATATTGTTGAATGCATTTTAATGCAGCAACAATGGCGCGCACTAACGCACTGCACCGAACGAGATGCACGTTTTGACACCGAAACCGCCGCCAGGTAGAGGAAGCGTCGCAGCACTACCTGCCGATCGGCGCTCGAACGAGTTGCCGCGCACACTTGACTATTCCTTGACTTGCTGCACCAAAGCCTACTTTGTTTCAAATTTTATTTTTTCTTTATTTCTAATTTCCTTAAACACAAAATTCCCTTTAAACCTTTTTCAATTAGTGATTTTAATTCTTTTCAAGGCTTTACTTGTTGGTTGGCGTTTGAGCCGTTTTGCTTCCTTCCGTAAAGTAAAACTTGAACAATTTCGTTTAGACGCGCGCTATAACGTCCGCACTTATAACCGCAGTACACAAATACCGGCAAGAAACTATCTGCAAATAATTTATCCACACACTGAAAACAACATCGCTGCCGCCAGCAGTGGTTGCGGCTCAGATACTTTCGGCAGCAGCAGTTGCAAACGACCTTTGTGGAACTTGACTGAAGCGAACCACGGCACAGTGGGTAGCGGCGTATGAAATGTGTGCACAATAATGAGTGGAGCAATGCACTGCTGAGAGTGTTGGAGGTTTGGGAGAGAACAGATTTAATGCTGGAATGCTCAACAGGCATAAAAAGGCCACTAAAAAATGTTTAACCTAAATCCATGATCAGTTGACCTTTGAATATTAATGAGCACTGATTTTATTATTATTATTTATATGAATTTATGATGTCTAACGTAGCAGTAATAGAACAGCTGCATGAGGCAAAGGTTGAAGAGAGCTAAACATGAAACTACCTAAGACTGAGGAGCTCAATGTTATGCTAACCAAAATCTGTAGGGACCAAACACTGTACAAGCTTTAACCTTTCTTTTTTTACTGAAACTGGAGGAACCAAAGTTAGAGAATAATTGATAAGGGTATACTGCACTGAGACCAGGATTGATCTATTGTGCCATTAGGAACCAACGTTAGCCGCATCTCAGTTGAACCCATCTTAAACGAAAAGTGTAGAGACCAAAAAAAAACTGTGGAGAATAAAGCCTGTATAAACCTCAAACTTTTTGGACCTGAAAGCGGAAAGTTCCGAAACTCAGGTGAGTCCACGTTAAACAAAAACTGTAGAGCTAAAGTCTGTACAAATTTTAAGCCTTTTGAAACTAGAGGGACCAAAGCTAAACGATATTCAGTTGAACTTATGTTAAATGAAAACTGTAGGGACCAAAATCTGTATAACCTTTAACCCGGCATTGGTGTGGTGGGGTATACCATACCCCAGAGGTTGTATTTTTGTAAATAATACGGATCTCAGTTTTATGTGGGCACTATTGCTTCTAGTAGCTGCTTATAACAGTCCAACCATACACATTTGCTATCCAAAAACAACTTAAGTGTGACCAGATTTGAGTCACATCCCGCTAAAGTTCATTGGGGTATGACATACCCCACCACACCAATAACGCAACTTTTTGTGTAAATGATTTTGAATTAAAATTGTTATTTTCGATGGTCTAGTAGACGATTTATTAAAAAATTCACCGTACGGAAAAATAAGAGGCAAATACCAACTGCCCAACTGTTACGTGCAAGAAAAGCTCCTAGTTTAGTATTCGCATTTTGTCGCCGTAGAACACGAATGTCGTATGTTTCATTGAATTTAATAGCACATACGACAATAGTTTTCATCGTATCATATGTTCCAAAAAATATCATTAATACACAAAAATATCATGATTCTGTAAATCCTTGAAATTAGGTGAAGCTGTACCGAAACGTCGTCAGTACAGCACTCGATGTTCAGTTTGTCCGAGAGCAAAAACCTTATTTGACTTGCGAAAAAGCGCTAATTTTGAAACCCTGTAATTCGCTCCTCTTTCAGGGTAGCTACCAAAAATTTAATGGCACATAACTATATATATTTCATCTTTAAAACTGACTATGTGTTTTGGAAAATTATATACAGAAATGTTTTTAAACCCCATTATATGAAGTCAACTTATAAATATCGGTACTTTTCGTTTATTTTTGTTATATTTGATATTTTCTTTTACAAATTGCTTGCACATGAAGTGCTTTTGTATTTTCTTGCGTAAAAGTAAATGAAGAATAATATAAAATTGCTATCTTTTATATTTGTGTTGTTTCGTGAGGTTGCTGCTATATCAAGTCTTGGGGTATGTCATACCTCACCACACCAATAACGTAATTTTTTTCCACCACACCAACGCCGGGTTAAATATTTTAGACCTGAAACTGGATCAATCAAAGTTCACCGTTACTCAGTTGAATGTATAGGAACCAAAGTCTGTACAAACTTTAGGCTTTTAAGCGAAAACAGTAGGGACCGAAGTCTGCATAAACTTCAAAATTTGGACCTGAAACTGGAAAGAGCAAAGCTAACCCATACTCAGTTGAATCCATGCTAAACGAAAAGTATAGGGACCAAAGTCTGTACAAACTTTAGGCTTTTTTAACTTGAAACAGTTGAACTAATGTTAGGTGAAAACTGTAGGGACCAAAGTCTGTATAAACCTCAAACTTTTGGACCTCAAAGTGGAAAGAGCAAAGCTAACCCATACTCAGTTGAACCCATGTTAAGCGAAAACTGTAGGGTGCAAAGTCTGTACAGACTTTACGTTTTTGGAGCTAAAACTGGAGGGGCCAAAATTTACCTAAATTCAGTTGGACCCATGGTAACCGAAACTCAATAGAACACATAAAAAAAAATTATGGAAAGCCTATGCATAGAGATAAAAGACTTTATATACGATAAACTATGGCATCCAAAAATGTGCGAATCTAAAAGTCTAGAATCATAAAACTGTGGGGGACTTAAAAATGTAAGGGTTTTAGTTCTGATAAATATTTGACCTGAAATATTTGACTTTACCTACAAGCTCCTATGGGTTGTGAAAATTTGAGACTGTACGGCTTTAAGGCGTTGAGAACTTTAATTTGAATTCGACTTTTGAGGCACTTCAGATTCCAAGCTGTCACCTTAAGCTTGCCAGACCCAGGCTGAGATTTTAGAATTTGACTCGCATGAATCGGGGACACATAAACTTTACTGACGCCAATGTGGAACAGTGAGCACCAATATAGCATTCGTCAAGAAATTATCGGCCAACTTTACTATGTTCCAACTTTAAATTAACCGAACTATTATTGACTTATTTATCGTTTCTTTCCTGAACTTCATCAACCTTCCGTCATATACAAACCCATATAACCGCTTTAACTATATTCCAGTATATAATTAGAAGAAATTATAAGAAGAAGAGTTACTTTCTAAAAGCATTAAAATCTACTGAAACAATGAAACTGACCTGAACTGAAACTCTCGTAACATTTAATTAATCGAACTATTATTGACTTATTTTTCGTTTCTTTCCACTGTTTGCACGCTAAACAATTCAACAGCTCGCAACTCGAACATGTTCCACTCAGGTGTATCGAACCGCATACAACTTGACTGTTGCTTTGGGCTTTTGAAGTTTGCTTTTTTGCATCCACATTTGTGTTTTCAAATCAAATAAATAAGATAAAAAGAGAGAGAGCGAGACGGAGATAATGAAGTAAAACTTGTTCGCATCAGACGCGCAACAATTGCTCTCACCACGGCGCATTTGTGCTCTTACAAGTTGCAACTTCAATGCCCCGTCGAGACGTCTGTTCCTGACCAATACAATTTGTTGTTGTTGTTGGCGCGTGTTTTGTTTTTTTTTGTTTTTGCATTTCTCTGCATTTGCTTGTGTCGGTTTGCTTTGCATTGCTTACATGGCCGCATATGACATTTGTTGGCATTGTTGTTGTTATTATTTGTTGTTGTTGTTGTTGTTGGCTCATACCATAACCTACCGCATGTCACAATTGCCGCGCTCAACAGCTGGTTAGCGGCATTCTATTTTAGTAGCAATGCGTAGTTGTTGGTAGAGTGGTGGTGTGTGTGGGATTGGCGTGTGAGGGGTGTTGGTGTGTGGGAGTTCGTAGCTTGTGCACAGGGGCTGGTGGCAAAGAACTTTGGCGTAGGCATGGAATTTTGTTGCGCTGTAAATAACGGTTTGACAGTTGAGAGTCGTCGAAATACTGATGGTAAGTTTTTATGAAGACATAATTTAAATGTTCACTATCTACTGAAATACTGAAATTTTGTTTATTAATTTTGATTATATTGAAAAATATTAAATTAATTAAACAATTTAATAATGAATGTATTAATAAAATAATAATACAAATAATAAATAATAATACATAATAAATAATAATAATACAAAAATAATATATAAATTATAATTAAGCATAAAAAATAAAAGAAAAAATAATAATTTAAATAATAAAACATATTTAAAAAATAATATTTAAATATGTAATACAAAAAATTTTAAATTCTAATCATGAATTGATTAATAAAATAATAAAAAAAATTTAAACATATTAATAATTAAATAATAAAATAATTAAAAAAATTAATAATAAATTGATTAATAAAATAATTTGCCACTTAGCGCATTTCTGCAGTTGATTGCTTTGTGCTATGTTAACTTAACATAGCACTAACATTTTCAATGCAGTATGCTGTCTGCTACCAACAGAACTCGCGGCACTGCAAACCTAACATATCCAAGACACTGTTAAATTAACATCAATTAAAGAACGTTAGTGCACCTTTACACATTTTATACTAACAATTTTAATAGTAAACTTGATAATGAGAGCAATGCTTATTTATGAAATATGCACCTGGCAGCGGTAAATTTTCGTTTCAACAGTCACAAGGCAAGAAATTCCGCCTAACAGTGGTTAAAAGTCCAATTAAATAGGTGAAGCGAGTCGTCAGTTAACTGAGCTCAAGCAGCTCTAATCACTCTTGAACGCTCAAAGGTCAACAGACTCTTTAAACAGCAGCCAACAACAGTCAGTGTTTTATGATTTTTCCTTCTAAGTAAAACATTAAAAAAAGTATATACTATTTTTATATAAAAAGTGACTAGTAGCGCCGCTCAAGAACCTTCAGAGTCATGCAAGAGTTGCCAAAAGTCGTTAAATGTGTAATAAAGACACTGTCTGAACGTCAGCAGCAACAACAACAGCCAACGCAAAGCATCAAAGAAATGCAGCAATCGGCTGCTTGAGGAAAATAAAAATGGCAACAACAACAACAACAAGCTAGGCGTGTTGCAAATCACTCACAACACCAGACGAACTCATCGAAATGCTTGCGCGCACTTTAATCAGTCGACACCAGTGTTGCTGTTACTGCTCGGGGCAAGCAATGGCAAAAAATATAAATTAAAACCAACAACAAGAACAACAGCAACAACAAAAGCAGCAGCAGCAGCAACTTTGCACTACTTGACGGCTGGTGCAATGGCATTCGTTACACTTTTTAATTTATGCCCTTTTTGTGAAGAGGCATTTGAGCATACAACTGAAGTAGTTCTTGTTGTTGTAGTTGTTGTTGCAGAAGAAGCATTCTAGCGTGCAGTTGCTGAAAGGGCGCTTTTTGTTTGAAATTGCTTCAGTTCAGTTCAGTTCAGTTTGTTTTGTTTGTTTTTGGTTCAAAACGGCTTTGAGTGGATACGTAATGGAAATGTGCAAACCGAAGGCGACAGTAGGTCCGAAGGTGATTGACAGACGGCGTTAGTGAATTCCCAGAGCGATTTAAAATTAATTCAAAATTACTTCAAGTATGGCAGAATATTATTTTGAATACAAAAATATTCCAATAATTTGCATTGAATTTTTTTAAGTTTTTCTTATTTCCCAAACTCATTTCAAAATTTCTACTCAGCGTAGCTCAGCTGCACAGTGACTGTGTCGACCACAGTTCGTACGCTGCTTGCTTACTTTTAATTGAACCCTTTTTATGTCTGCTGTCATCTTTCCCTTCATTCCTCTTTACACTTTTAAGACTCATTTTTCTGAGTGCACTGTTGCCGCCTTTGGTCGCTGCTGTGGTAATGAGTTTTATTCATGAGTTGCTCGGCACGCCAGTCACGCAGCCAGCATTGGCTACGATTTTGATTTTTCTGCGAATTTTCGACATTCCAGTGGCCACAGAGGCCATACAACAACAATAACAACAATTGTGCTTAAGCTAAAGTGGAATTTCAATTGTAATTGAAAAAATTCAAGTGATTTAAGTGATTTGCGTTGAAGACATGAAATAATCAAATTATTTATTAAATTGATTTTTAGTTGAAATTTTGCAGTTTTAAGTATTAAATGCCAGTAAACATTAATTAATAAAAAATGTTATTGTCATAAAGAAATGAATTGAATGAAAGTGATGCAGACATAAACCCATTAACTAATTGAATATTACAACTATTAATCAAATAGATTTTTAGTCAAAAATTTTATAGTATCAAGTATTAAATGCTACTCAACATTCATTAATTAAATAATTTAATTGTCATAAACAAATTAATTGAAGGAAGTGGTCTAAATATAAAATCATGAAATAGTCCAATACTATAACAATTAATCAAATTGATTTTTAATCAAAATTTTACAGTTTCATGTATTAAATGCTGCTTAACATTCATTAATTACATAATTTTACTGTCATAAACAAATTAACTGAAAAAAGTGCTGTAAACATTAAAGCATTAAATAGGTGAATACCATTACTGTTAATCAAATTGATTTTTAATAAAAATTTTACAGTTTGAAGTAGTAAATGCTGCTAAACATTCATTAATTAAATCATTTTACTGTCATAAAGAAATTGATTGAATAAAAGTAATGTAAACATGAAAGTATTAAATAATTGAATGCTAAATTTAATACTCAACTTTATCTGATTCAATTATTAAATGCTAATTAAAAATCATTAATTATATGAAAAATAAATTGTTATAAAAAAATTAATTGAAAGAAATATAAAAAGCATTAAATAATTAAATAATTTAATTATTAATAACATTTATTTATAATAAAAATTTTACAATTTCAAGAATTAAATTCTACTTAAAATTCATTAATTAAATAACTTTTTTGTTATAAACAAATTGATTGAAAAAAGTGGAAAAGTTGAAAATTAAGTAATTGAATTTATTGATTCATAATTGAATCAATTTGATTTAAGGCAATATTTTATATTTTGTGATTTGAAATACAGTTAAAAAGTCACTAGTTCAATCATTTAATTTTTGATATTAAACAATTATTAGACAATCTTAATTTAAATAACACTCAACCTTTTTGAGAATTGTTGAATGCAATTCTCAAAATGGTGGCAATGGTAACCCTACTCCTGTGGTTTGAAACGCTAGAATTGTTTCTATATACAAATTTTTCACATTTCAGAGGAAAATTCCTCCAGAGTGATGACCATTCTGCTACTCGTGAATATTATTATTTAAAAAAATTAATATAAAAATAAATATAATAATTTCCTCCTCTTCGAATCTGTTTCGCTATAAACTACCTGCAACCTATTTGTTTTAAATTTTCATATATTTGAGTTATTTTTAATGCGTAAACATTACCTTCACAAGCTCTCTGTTTGCTCACTTTTACTTGTTGTGTTCAAGTTTCAGCTTTTAATGTGGCAACATTATTTACTACTAGGCCACCATAATTCGTTTGAGTTACTAATTACACTGAAATATTGCATGTTTTTGTTGTATAGGCTGTCAATGCCATTACATCAGCTGTCATTAACTTACAACGTGTTTATATTTCTTTAAAAAAAATCTTGAAGCAATTTTGTGCCATGACTTTGATTGGGCTTCTTGTATAAACATTTATGATTAGTTAGTGTAAATATTTTTATTTTTCAATTATAAAATGTAAATGATAATTCAATTTGTAGGTGTTAATATAATAAATTAAAAACATTTTTTAATTTAATTTTAAGCAATTTTCTCTGGTGGCAATTCGATACATTTTCGATTGACGCAGCAATTAGCATTTATTTGGCTATTTGTTTTTGTGTGTTGGTTCATAGATTTGTAAACTAAAATAACTATTTATCTAGAACAACTTTATTAACATAAATAAAAATTTAAAAACTGCGTATTTGGCTTAGAACCTTCAAACAATGTCGAATGTATAAATCGAAGTTCATGGCTTGATTTATAGATTTGTGTAAAATTGGCTTTAAACTATACTTTAAATTTCTTCAAATTTCACTTGAAGCATTTATAATAAAATTATAAAAAAAATTGCATAAAATTTGGCCAACAGCATCGGCACCAAATGGGCTCTTCTTCACCCACATAAACACAAATAATAATTACAATATTATGTACAATGCAATGAAGGCCCCAGAGCGCACTAAACACAGAGCCAAATGACCGCAGTAAAATGTGAAAATGTGATAATTAAAAAATAACATCAAAACATTAGCATTTAGCAATGTTAAGTCGACCCGAAATTTTGCAATGCTGCGCAGTGGACATGTAATTAAAATTCCATATTACAACAAGAGCCACACATTTTCGACCAGTGATGATTTTTTTGCTACTCGCGTGTAGCAGAATTATCATCACTGTTTTTAGACCTGCACTGATATATTTTTGACAAAAAAAAGAAAAGAAGAAAAAGTATTAAAAAAAAATGGCATAATTAAATATATGCAAATTTAGCCTTTTTCCTGCAACTTCAGATAAATCCATAGCTTTGTTTTTCTTTTGGTTTGACTCATCTTTATGCCTGCTTTTCTGTCTCTTTTACTTTAAATGTTGGCGAATTTTTCGCCCCTTAATTCTATGTCATTTACCTTGCAGGCAATTTTCATTGTCGACTGCTAGGCGCATATTGTTTTTGTTGTTTTCATTATGCCAAACATAAATAAAATGTTTGGCGACGCGTGACGGATGTTGTATGTCGTTGTTTTGGTTGTTGTCTGCATTGTTATTTGAGTGCATAAATGTCGTCTGAGCTGTGCCGCTGTCGGCCGGCTGTTGTAAAGTAGAAGCCGACAGTTGTGTGGGTGGTGTGTGTGTGAATTGATGCTGGCACTTGTAATTATGGAAGTGGATATGAAGTTCAATGGGTGAGAATTGGCGCATCAAATGTTGCGTGCTGAAGTGGCTTAGGGAATTTTTGAATAAATATTTACTTTTGATTGTAATTTAAAGTTGCATGACAACTTTGGTGGTTTTTATAATTTTGGTTTATTTTTTTATTAATTTTTTATTTCCTTTTTATAATTTTTTGATTTATTTAATGATGATTTCCAAATCTGGTGATTTGTATTTTTTAACATATTTTAAAATTTTTTTTTTTTAATATTTTTTCTTATATTTTTGATTTTTTTTTTAAATTTTGATTTTATTTTAGATATATTTTCAATTATATTTTTTTGTACATTTTTAAGTAGATAATTTAATGCATAATTTTATAATTTTTACATAATATTTACTAATTTTGTATTATTTGAAAACATTTTTTGTTGATATTGTTTTTATTTATTTAGTATTTTAGAATTATTTGGATATTTTTTGAATTTCATAATATTTGATATGTTTTATGTTGGAATTAATTAATGTTTTTTTGTTTTAATTTATAATATTATAATGTTTCTGATGTATTTTTTAGTTTTGTGAAATTTTTTAATTTGACGTTTTTCATATTTTTGTTTTTTGTTTTTGTTGATATTTTTTTATTGATATTTGTTTAATATTTTGAAATTTTTTTGTATTATTGATATTTTTTTAATTCTTCAATATTTGATATTGTTTAATGTTTTTTGTTAGAATTAATTAATGTTTTTTTGTTTTAATTTAGAATATAATTATTATTATTATTATACATTATTTTGTGACATTTTTTTATATTGACTTTTTTGATATTTTATCTTTTTTACATTTTTGTATTATTAAATTGTTATATTTATATGTGTTAATTCTTTAACATTACGTCCTTTCATATTTTTAAATTTTTAATTTAATTTTAGATATATATTTTGTTTCTTTAATATTTTACAATTTTTTAAATTTTCTTATTTTGATATTTTTTATTTCCATAATGTTTTATATTTCAAAAATTATTTTAATCTTCTCTACTAACATTGCAAATAGTTTCTGATAAAGTTGTAAAATAAGATTAAAATGGGTACAAAAATTACAATAAACTGATAGCACTTGGGAATAAAATAAAACAACTTCGAGAGAGAAGACCCATCGAGCCCATCGAGCACTTACTATGGGACTCTAAGATACTAAAAAATATTCAGAGAAAGAGTTATAGTCTTTGACCTTCTATGAGACCCTTACATGCTAAAAGGTGTTGAAAGAACGAAGAAGAAGTTTAAATCTAAGTCTAAGTCTAAGTCAAAGCCCTTTCATACAGCAATTCCAATTCCAACCCAACCAGTTCTACTTCTTGATAAAGTTTAGCCGATCCAATAATTTAGCTTCAACTAAACCAAACAAAAGCTTCAACAAAATTTTATTCACTTCTCGTATTTTATATTTTGTAAGAAAGCAAAAAACAATTTTTACAAATTTCCTGAAATATTTTCACTCAATGGTAGCTAACACGTGTCACTCGCTTTCTTCACATTCATCACTCCCAGAGTTGCTTTGCTGACCCACATCTCGAAGCACGTAAAAGTGGGATTTCTTTATTTGTATTAATTGCAGACAATATAACGACAAAAATGACAACAATAACAATTTGTAAAACAAAGTATTGCACGAACACATTTACCTGCCATCAACGGCGATGTCAACAGATTCTTTACAGATTGTGTGCGGCTTGTCATTAGTCGCTTTGCGCGCTTTCTTGGCGGCTGCTCGTACGCATACATCACTTTTTCTTTTCGTTCCAGGCACATTTAAATGACACTTTAGGTGTCGTTAGCGCGTACGTGAGTCGGCGAGCGTTGCCAGTTGGCGGCTGCTGGCTGCTGGCTACTGACAGCCGCTGTTGCCTGCTTTGCCTCCGGGCCAAGGCACAGCCTCACGTACAACGCATAATCAAGTGTCGCGTCACTCATATAAATTTTTCCCCGTTTGTTTTAAAATTTTCTGAAACAGATAAGCCAAAACAGCAGCAAACTGCTGTTGGCAACTTTGGCATTTCGAAAAAATTAAAAAAAAAACTTACAGTCAAGTTAAGAAACCTGCAAGGCAGTTTTGCTATTTGGCTGAAAATTTATGACAAACGCATTTATTATTTCCTTATTGCTTAGTGCCACAGGCCGCAGGCCATAGGTTGCATTGTTTTGCGAGTAAAGTTTTTTTATTTTTTTTATGTTATTTTTTATTTTTTTGAACTTAAGTGTCTGCTGTTGAACGTTTTGTTTGCTATTTGTGCGCTTACTGTGTGACAATTAAATGGGACATCATTAGCGACTATTATGATGGCATTAGGTCACATTAAACGACAATGTGTGCGGGCGTCCAATGTTCAATTCATGTCATTGACGCAGTGAACCTTAATGCAGTCGTCATTCAACTGATGGGAAGAAAAAATATTGCAATAAAATAGCAGAGAAAAAAACACAAACATAAAAAATAAAAAAAGTTTTTCTATTTTTGTTTTTGTATTTTTCATATGCTAATTGTTTAAAAATTTTTAATGCAAATTCTTAAAAAAACAATTTAATTAAAAACAAAATAAAAATAAAGTTTACTTTAGACGAAAAACTTCTTCAAACTAACTTTTCCAAAGCCCTATTGGGACAAATCAAAGAGATGGAAGCATTGCTGGAAGAAGTGTGCAGACTTCCAAAAAATCTTTATAAAAAAATTAAATAATTTTGAATGAATTTTATGTTTCACTTTATGACATTTAAAACGTTCACATAAACATTTTATTGTCTTTGTTGTAAATTTTCGCTCCATTCACCTGCACAGACATTTTTCCTATTTGCCGGAAAATCACCTAAACAGGCAGACACAATAAATTTGCCAGCAGCGACTAGACGCACCGTCGACGTGCTCAAACCATTACCCGGTTACCTCATCTTCGCACTTTGTTGTTGGGCTTTGTGTTGCCAAAAGTTTTTTTTGCACATATTTGGTGCTAACAACTTTAAACTTTTTCGGTTGTTGACTGTTTTTGGTTGCGCCGACGATTAGATAAGCGCCGCATGTTGCACACGCAATGTTTTTTCCAATTTTTTTTTTTTGTTTTTGTATTTTTGCAACTTCACTGTATAATTGGCATTTGCCGGTAATGTTGCAAATGTTCAGTTGAAGTTTTATAATTTAATTAAAAATGCAAATTGCAAACTAGGTAACCAGGTAGTAAGTGGATAGAAAATGTGTTATGTTGGGAAATTTTCTTAAATATAACAAACTATTTACAAAATATATGTTAAGTTCATAAAAAAGAAATTATTTAATGAAAAATATAAGTATAAATAATAACCATAAATCATAAATATATATAATATATAATAATAATTTTTCTACGTTTGCATTTTTAACTTTGATATATTTTGTATTTTTATATTCTTATATTTTTATATTTTTATGTTTTTATATTTTTATATTTTGTATTTTATGTATTTTATATGTTTCATATTTTATATTTAATATTTAATGTTTGGTATTTAATATTTGGTTTTTTAGTTTGTGTACTTTGAATGTTTTATTTTATATTTGATGTTTAATATTTAGTATTTAATATTTAATATTAAAATATTTAAAATTTAGTATTATATTTATAATATATTATAATATTATATTTATATATTTAACATTTAATATTCAATATTTAAAATTTAATATTGCATTTTTTACATTTATATTATTTATTCTATATTTTATATTTTTAATTTTTTTATAATTTATATTTTTTTATATTTTATATTTTATTTTTCTATATTTATTTATTTTATATTTTTTATTTATTTTATATTTTGTGTTTTATGTTTTATATTTTATTTGTTATATCTCATGTTTTTCATTTTCATATTTTTAAATTTTTTTATATTTATATAATTATATTTTTCTATACATACATAATTTTATATTTTAGTATTTATATTTTCTATTTATAAATTTATATTTTTTATTTTAGTAAACATTTATATGTTAAATTTTAACATTAAAACACCAAATTGTTTTCCTGACTGGCCTTTATTTTTGTATTAATTGCTGCTGCCGTTGCTCAATAAACCAAACATGTGGCATCCAGTTGCTAATTAACAACTCGCTTATTTTTCAGACTTTGGCTTGTTTACTTAGTTTTAGGTTTTTTCTTGTCATATTTTGCTTCCTCGCTAAACTCACGTTTGGCGCGTAACTTTCGTGCCAATAAATCACAGAAATTGCACTAAAAATCGTGCACCTCTACTGCATAATGCAAAGGCTACAACAACCGCAACAACAACAAAAGGCGTTAAACAAGAGTTTAAATCCGGCTGTGCCTGAAGACGTGACAGAGAGTCGAGAGAAAACGACTGTCTACATGTGGTGAGACTGTGCCAGTAGTCAAAGTGCTTGCACCTTTGTATGGTTTAGGTGGCAGCCTTGTGTGCAAATAAGCTGCAACCAATTGCTGGTTCAGGTCCTATAAAACAGGTCATTGATTCAGGTCTGTGAAAAAGAAAGTTTAATGTCATCAGTGTCAGTTCTTGGACTATCAACTTTTTTCCTCTGTTAAGTAGAAGAAGGGCTCTGGGTTTCAATGGACTAAACATTTGTTTCTGCTTTGCCATAGTACCTTGTTTTTTGTTGTAAATAGAACTACAAAGGATTAATAAAAAAATTTCATAAAATTATTTTCATCATAATAATCATACTAAGCACTTCTAAGCTCGTTTCCTGGTTTTATGTTTTTCATTCAAACAACTGCTGCCACATGACATGTTGCCGAACTTTATGCATTCATCAACAACTTTTCTAAAACTGCAAGACCACAAGCACACCTGCACATTATATTAATATTTACAACAACAACAACAAAAGCAGCATACTCTAAAGTGCCCGAACATCACAACGCCACCAACTATGCAACGCACACACATACACACATTTACAATTACATGCGCAGCATAATGAAAGTGGTGCACTTTGTCATTATGTTGTCATGGCATACCGCCACTAGGTGGCAACACTGCGCATAATATGCCATATTACAAAGGCACCGAGACCGTTCAAGTATGCAGCGAGTGAGTAGATTAGTTGGCCATAGTTGGTGGCGAGACAGGATGCGCGCTAAATTGGCTGCTTCTGGTGGCGTTTGCACTTCCTTTAGGAGCGGCTAACACACACATATCAACAGTAAAGTAGAAAGGAGAGCAGACAAAAAGGAGTACAACAAAGCACAAGTCGATGTAGCGAGTTTCGCTTTTCATAGTCGACGGCCGCGGTTAATGTTCGAGATGACAAAAGTTGGCGCAGCACACATGTTGCTAGTTTTAGAAGCAAAACTGTTGCTGCTGTAAATGTAAATATGCGCCATGTAAATGCAATTAGTAGTCATTTGAAAGTTCTAAACAGCAGTAACAGACACCTTTTACCTTTCACTCTCAATGGATTTCAAGCAAACTGCCGTTCGTTGTGTTTGCATTGCCCTGGTTTATTTTTTCTGCTTTGAATTGCAGAATTGTTGATTTTGTTTGCATAAAGGACATTAATTTAGCTTGTTAATGTTGTAGTGAATAGTTATAAAAAAGTGCAAGTTAATTGCAAAAAAGGGTAAACTGTATTAGGCGCCAAAGTAAATCAAGGAGGCGTTAAGAAAGAAATGAGCAAGTTGAAGTCTTGAGTGACTTTAACTCATATTTTTTCTATGGAAACATATGGCACAATTTTACGAGCAATATATCCTTGGGATAAAGTAACCCACTATCTCTAACCTATAAGGGTCTTTTGGACTCATTTCTTTGAAAAGTTTTTTAAAAGTGCATTTAAAAATGGTTTTAAGGGGTTAAAATATTCTAAAAAAATACTAAGCGGAAATTTTATTAGAGGTTACATAAGAGAAGAAGCAGCTAAGGGTTAAAGATGATGCATAAAAATTTAAATACGAGTATTGTTTGTTTTATTGTGTAGGTTTAAGTTGCTGCTCAGAAGTTCCTTAAAAGTTTACTTAAAAATTGCTTTCAAGGGTTAACTGTTTTAGAAGAACCCTAAGCGCAAGAATGTACGAAATAGACAAACATATGTTGCATTTGTCAGGTGGAAATTGAAGTGTTTCTTAAATTTTGTTGCGATGTTGCAGCAGCCTAGATGGCGCTGAAGAGTGTACGAAATAGACGAACAACTGTTGCATTTGTCAGGTGGAAATGGTGCACATTGAAGTGGAATATGTGTTTTGTAAGTTTTTTAATTTTTGTGGCGATGTTGCAGCAGCCTAGATGGCGCTGAAGAGTGTACGAAATAGACGAACAACTGTTGCATTTGTCAGGTGCACATTGAAGTGGAATATGTGTTTTTTAAGTTTTTTAATTTTTAGGCGATGTTGTGGCGCTGAAGAGTGTACGAAATAGACGAAGAAATGTTGCATTTGGCAGGTGGAAATGGTGCACATTGAAGTGGGATGTGTGTTTTTTAAGTTTCTTTAACCCGGCGTTGGTGTGGTGGAAAAAAATTACGTTATTGGTGTGGTGGGGTATGACATACCCCAAGACTTGATATAGCAGCAACCTCACGAAACAACACAAATATAAAAGATAGCAATTTTATATTATTCTTCATTTACTTTTACGCAAGAAAATACAAAAGCACTTCATGTGCAAGCAATTTGTAAAAGAAAATATCAAATATAACAAAAATAAACGAAAAGTACCGATATTTATAAGTTGACTTCATATAATGGAGTTTAAAAACATTTCTGTATATAATTTTCCAAAAAACATAGTCAGTTTTAAAGATGAAATATATATAGTTATGTGCCATAAAATTTTTGGTAGCTACCCTGAAAGAGGAGCGAATTACAGGGTTTCAAAATTAGCGCTTTTTCGCAAGTCGTATAAGGTTTTTGCTCTCGGACAAACTGAACATCGAGTGCTGTACTGACGACGTTTCGGTACAGCTTCACCTAATTTCAAGGATTTACAGAATCATGATATTTTTGTGTATTAATGATATTTTTTGGAACATATGATACGATGAAAACTATTGTCGTATGTGCTATTAAATTCAATGAAACATACGACATTCGTTTTCTACGGCGTCAAAATGCGAATACTAAACTAGGAGCTTTTCTTGCACGTAGCAGTTATTATTTTATTTACTTATTTTTCCGTACGGTGAATTTTTTAATAAATCGATGTCTACTAGACCATCGAAAATAACAATTTTCATTCAAAATCATTTACACAAAAAGTTACGTTATTGGTGTGGTGGGGTATGTCATACCCCAATGAACTTTAGCGGGATGTGACTCAAATCTGGTCACACTTAAGTTGTTTTTGGATAGCAAATGTGTATGGTTGGACTGTTATAAACAGCTACTAGAAGCAATAGTGCCCACATAAAACTGATATCCGTATTATTTACAAAAATATTATGCGTATGCGTAAAAATTGATTAAGGGTTACTTAAGACAAGAAGCAGCTAATAGTTAAACATAATGCAGAATACATTTACATATTTCTTTTGTTGGTTTGACCCGCTTGCTGAAAAGTTCCTTTTAAGTTTACTTAAAAATAGCTTGAAAGGATTAAAATGTTTTACGAAAATATTATGCTTGAAATTTGATTAAGGGTTATTTAAGACAGCCGCCGTGGCTCAGTTGGTTAGTGCGTTGGACCGCGAGTCGAAGGCAGCAACCGCAGGTTCAAATACTACCTGCAATAACACCTAAAAAAAATAACGGGAAAACTCGTTTTCTCTTTCGGTGGCTGTCCTCTCAGCTGGAAATGGCAAACCTCTGAGAGTAAAAATTGCTTATGAAAAAGCTCCCAACTCGCCGTTCGGATCCGGCATAGAACTGTAGGTCCCTTCCACCCGCGTACAAATTCACACGCACAACACGGTTGGTTGCGGGAAGCTATTCCTTAGTCTCGCGTAAGCGGGCTGTCGTGCCAGTCAATTAATTACACTGTGCAATTCCAAAATTTAGACATGGGGGGGACCTACTGGGTGAGTTTCCTATAGGTATACTGAGTTGAGATCCACCAGCCGTTTGGTAAGATTGGCTCTAGTTTATGAGAAATCTGACTTTGAAGTTTGGAAATTATCGTCAGCTTGTCGCTTAAGTAGGTCCTAAATCGTTTCGAATATCGCTTTTTAACGACTATATTAACGACCTATTTTAACGACCAACACATTTGCTTAAGACACCAATCCGAAAAAAATACATTCAAACTGTGTAATTGCGATATGTGCATTTTTTGCGCAGCGCTACATGGCGTATGAGTGTCATACGCCACGTTGAGTGTTATAATTAAATGACACTCATACGCCACGTAGCGCTGCGCAAAAAAATGCACACATCGCAATTACACAGTTTGAATGTATTTTTTTTGAATTGGTGTCTGAAGCAAATTTGTTGGTCGTTAAAATATCTACAAACTTGCCGAAGACAGTAAAGCGATATTCGAAACGATTTAGGACCTACTTAACCGACAAGCTTGACGATAATTTCCAAACTTCAAAGTCGGATTTCTCATAAACTAGAGCCAATCTTACCAAACGGCTGGTGGATCTCAACTCAGTATACCTATAGGAAACTCACCCAGTAGGTCCCCCCCATGTCTACATTTTTGAGGGCAAATTTCACGCACAGTGATATTAACCCATTAAAACCTGACCCCAGAAAGGCTTGTGCGATTTCCATAAAATTTTACACAATCTTATTAATTGACCTAATCAAGAAAAAAAATCAAGCAAAAAATTCATACCATGTTTTTTTTTTGTCATGTTTTTCGCAAACATTACACAAATAAACAAAATCAAACATTTGCGGAAAATAAAATGTGCCAATAAAATATCAGCTGCTTGGATTTTGACATTTTCACGCGTTGCGTTGTATGAAAATTGGCAGTGTTTAGGCCCAACGTTGCATTCGCGCAACACAAAACTTAAAGCATATTTTTTGTTTAAAAAATCGAAAAAAAAACATTTTCAAAACTTATTTTTAAATAGTTTAGCATTGCAAAATGCAGCCCACTAAGGGATTTTGATAGGTTTGAAGAATAAGTATTTTTGATTGAATTTAAAAAATTCCCCAAAAAAAACGTTTGACTTTGGATCGAAAAAAACGTATGAATATTTAAATAATTTTGAAATTTGAGTATGGCAGAATCTAAAACGATCAATTCTAATCCAATTCTACCCATTTTCAAGTCTTATGTCTTTATGAATTACTTAATAGAGCGAAATTCCCAAACGTTGCGCAAACGCAACGCTCAGGGCTTAATGGGTTAATTAAATTATTTAAGACATGAAGCATCTACATGTTAAAAATAATGCAAAAAACACTTAAATATTCAATTTGTTGGTTTGACCTGCCCGCTACAAAGTTCCTTAAAAGTTTACTTAAAAATAGTTTAAGGAATTTAAAATGTTCTACAAAAATATAAAGCGGAAAATTTACCTCAGGGTCATTTAAGACATGAAGCATCTATGGTTTGAAATAAATGCAAACAACAAATGCTGAAATGTTCCTTAAAAGTTCACTTAAAAAAAGCTTTCTGGGACTAAAATGTTGCACCACAACATTAGGCAACAAATTTAGCAAGGCATTACTTAAAAACAAGAAGCAGCTACGGGTTAAAGAAAATACAGAAAAGACCAAATATTTAAGTTAGTACTGCGGCCCACATATTGCGGCTTCATGTCTCTGTTCCTCTGTGTCATCATATCACTAATTCAACTTGGATTTTGAAACTGAAATAATAAAGTCACAAGAACGTTTAGTGTTGCCAACTAATTAGTAATCATCGAGCATGAACGCTTCAATGGAAAAACCCTCGAAAATGTCGACTCTTCAACAAAATTGGTTGAATTCTTAAATCGCACTGCTTTTAACACCTACAAAATACAAAAATATATATACTTGTATACGTTTTTCTATATCTGTACGCATTTATGCATAATTCTGTTTGCCTGTCAGTGCAAGTGTACTTGGAATCGTTAATGAGTTTTGTGGTTACCTCAATGGCCACTAACTATTGACGACATTGTCATTGCGCCTGCAGCAAAAAGCGAGTAAATATTTTAGTTTGTTAACGCAAATTGACAACGAAAATAAGAAATATAAGAAATGCATAAATGAAGTGAATACGTAAACGAACCAATGCACAGTGATGCGATACATAAAACAAACGCAGAAGCCAACCAATATGAAGAAGAAGAAGATGAATGGTCAATGTCAATAGCAGAAATTGTGACTAAGCCCAGGCGGAAGGGGAGGCGGCAGGTGAAATGATGTGCGTTTTGCATTGATGAATTATTCATTGATCGACCAGGAATCGAATCAAGCCAACGCAAATAAAAGCATAAAACAAATATTTTGGCCAGCGTTGCCACATTGCAATACAGAACTAAGCAAACAAATTGAAGTTGCACAAAGTTTTATGTTGCGGCAACAAATCGGCTGACATAAATCTGTGCGCATTCATAAATTTCGAGCAACAAAGTTTTGAAATTTTTGTATTTTTATTTATTAATTTCTTTATTTTTTCATATGTTTTTTTCAAGTTGAAACTTTTTGCCAAACATAAATTCAGTTCGAGTAATATGGAAATTGAGCAAAATACAGAACGAGTGTGAAAAGTTTTGCTAGTAAATCTTGGCAAAGTGGCACACGCACTCACATGTGCGATGGCAACTTTTGCCAAGTTGATGCAGAATTTTTGGCCTTTGCAGTTTTGCTGCAACTCCGACACACGCTGACAACCGGCAAAGGCGCAACTTTAACCAAAAAAGAACCAGAGATAAACTTCCATTTCTGCTACATTTGCGCCATTCTACAGCTTTTTCTTTTCATCATAAAGAAAAGAGCGAAACAGTGAGCGCCGAAAGTAGACGCACACTTGGCTACGCGTAAAAAACTTTGTCGGCTTGTTTATATAAAGAAGAAAGTTTTATTTCTGCTAGTTTAGTGTGTACGCAATGCCATTCTTTTGCTTTCCATTTGCTAAGTTTGCAATAAAAAAGAGAGAAGAAGAAAACAGTACCGGTTGGATAGCTTCAGTCGGTAATGGTTGACTTTTTCATAAGTTGAAGCAAAAATATTATAAGCCTAGTTAGAATTTAAATAAAACTGAGAGTTGGAAGAGAGAATGGAAAGTTCATGTATTCAATGCTTGACAGACGCACAAACAAACGAAGAGACACAAAAAAGTCTAGAGAGTCAAATGGATGGACAGACAAGACTAGATGGTTTCTCTATCAATGCTGATTACAATATATAAAAATACAATATAAAAATATCTCCTTTTCATACCAAAATCGCCACCTAAATGTTCGCCATTATACATTTTCTATTACAGAAAATCTACCCGTTCACTCTCGCGTAGGGCACAAAAAAACTCGCTTCAACTTAAGAATTATCTTTTTTTCAATTGCGCTGCAGGTCAATTTGACGGAAGAAGGTTTAGTAGGGTGAAGAAAGGTGCGCGGTGACGGACAAAATTAAGTTCCGTAAAGAATGCATTGGACGCTTGGAATGCCAACGGCATTGGCCGAAAGGCATTTGAATTATTTTTGGCGTATTGGAGCAGCAAAAGTAAGCCAAACCAATGGGCCAGTGTACAGCGGAAGTGTGGAAATGGTGCAAAGTGTTGCCAGAAAAATTATTGGCATAGTTCGAGGACAATGCGATGGTTGCGTGAGTTGCAAGGTAACTGAAAACTTTTTCAGTGGCGGCTAAGTTGAGAGAGTTATGGCGTACGAATCAGTCAGCTAATATAAATCTAACTCTAAGAAACTTAAAATCAAAGTCATAGTCATAGTCATAGTCATAGTCATAGTCATAGTCATAGTCATAGTCATAGTCATAGTCACAGTCATAGTCATAGTCATAGTCATAGTCATAGTCATAGTCATAGTCATAGTCATAGTCATAGTCATAGTCATAGTCATAGTCATAGTCATAGTCATAGTCATAGTCATAGTCATAGTCATAGTCATAGTCATAGTCATAGTCATAGTCATAGTCATAGTCATAGTCATAGTTATAGTCATAGTCATAGTCATAGTCATAGTCATAGTCATAGTCATAGTCATAGTCATAGTCATAGTCATAGTCATAGTCATAGTTATAGTCATAGTCATAGTCATAGTCATAGTCATAGTCATAGTCATAGTCATAGTCATAGTCATAGTCATAGTCATAGTCATAGTCATAGTCATAGTCATAGTCATAGTCATAGTCATAGTCATAGTCATAGTCATAGTCATAGTCAAAGTCATAGTCATAGTCATAGTCATAGTCATAGTCGTAGTCATAGTCATAGTCATAGTCATAGTCATAGTCATAGTCATAGTCATAGTCATAGTCACAGTCATAGTCATAGTCATAGTCATAGTCATAGTCATAGTCATAGTCATAGTCATAGTCATAGTCATAGTCAAATTCATAGTCATAGTCAAACTCAAACTCTCTCTTCTCTTCTACTCAAAGCAAAACCCCACCAACTACTTCGATTAGCCACTGAAAATTCACCCTTTTCCCCAAATGCTAAATGATTCTACTTCAATTTCAGCTAATTGTCCCTTTTGTAAACTACAAAATTATACTCGGAAAGCGCACACTTGCATATTCGAAAAAATTAAAAAAAATTGATATGTAAACTACAACATTGACACCTAAGCGCACCCAACTGTCACCCATTCCCTGTTTTCACTATCTGCTTCCCCCAGTTGCTTGTATTCGCCCTCTGCAGGGCACTGCAGCTGAACGCACTGAACCCAAGGCGAGTTAAAAACCACCGCCTGTCTGTTAGAGTCAACAGCGAAAGGCGATAAGAAAGGTGAGTTAATTTTGGATGGCTTCTGCCCCTGTCGCACACACACTCACCCCATTCATAGTATTTGTACAGTGCAGTCAATTTGCAGCTTGACTGACTGCATTGGCTGGTGTGAGGGGTGCATTTACAACAAAAAATAAAAATAAAAATAATAAATGGTATACAAATTTCAAATGATAGTGTTTTCGTGAGGGCAGGTAATCGTGTTCTGTGTGTGCAACGTGTCAGTCTTTTATGTGTTAATTTATGGCTCTTATAAATTACAATTAAATTATCTTGCATAGCTTAGTGCTGGCAAAAAGAATTTTTCAATTATTTGTGAGTTTATATAAGAAAATACAAAATTCGTAAAATATATTACAAAACAAAAATAATATTAAAAAAATTTAAAACAAATTTATACCAAAAGACTCACATTATAATATTTTAGAATATTTATAAAACTCGTTAAATTAATAGTTCTTTATATAACTGTAAATAAATAATTATAAAACATTATACCAAAAGACTAACATTGGAATATATTAGAACATTTATTAAACTCATCAAATTAATAGTTTTTTTAAATTAAAAAATATTAGTAAATATAAAAAGAAAGACAATTTTTATAAAAAAGTTATTCCGAAATTATTTATTATTTCTTATTATTCTTAAATTAATTATTTATAATTTAATGATTATTATTTTTATATATTTAATATTTTAATATAGTTAATATTATATGAGTCCCGAGATTTTTATTACTCAATTTTTCAACATTACTTGAGTTCAAATATTCTTCAAGTGAACTTTCAATTAAAAGGCAATCAGCAATCAGTCAATAAATTAATTCTTTGATTTTACATTTTATGACCAGACAAATTTTTGAGATTCAAACCAACGATTTTCTTGTATCGTTTAACTTATGAATTTAAGGAACAATTTGAAATTTAAAATAATTTTACATGTGTTGATTTTACTTCTTATGTCTTCAGACACATTTTTGTGATTCGAACAAATGATTTTCTTGTTTCGTTCAATTTTTATTAGAAAACAAAAATTTTAAATGTTTTTTTCAGGGACTTAACTATTATAAGTTTTTTAAGAAATTAATTGCAATGTAACTATCACAATGCAACATAAATTTTATTTGTTGATTATAATTATTATTTGCGAGAATTAATTTTTACGTTGCATAATAACTGTTATGAGAAATAAATATTTTTTTCATTCTGGATAATTATTATTTTGGGATTTTTTTTGTTTACGTTGCATCATAACTTTTATTTATGACTTTTTTTATTTACGTTACCGATAACTATTATTTTGAGAACATTGTTTTTACGTTGCTTCATAACTTTTATTTATGATTTTTTTTTAATTTACGTTAGAAAATTTGAAAATTTTTTTACGTTGCCTCATAACTTTTATGAAAGAAATTTTTTTATTTACGTTGCCTTACCACATTTTGAGCGTGAATTGATTTTTAATTGTTTAGTTGGTGGTGGAAATAAGGTTTCTGCAGTTAATTTGCGTTTGTCAATTTAAAACAATTACAAATTAATTCATATCCAAAATGTAGTAATTCAACTTAAAAAATTTTGTTTTCAAAATAATAGTTATCGGCAATGTAAAGGAAAAAAAATCATAAAATAAAAGTTATGAAGCAACGTAAAAAAAAATTTCTCAAAATAATAGTTATCGGTAACGTAAATTAAAAAAGTCATAAATAAAAGTTATGAAGCAATGTGAAAAACAAAAATCCCAAAATAATAATTATCGTCAACGAAAAATATACTTGTTACTTATAAGAGTTATTAGGCAACTCAAAAATATTTATTACATGATAATAGTTATAGGCGACGTAAGCAATTTGTTATTGCGAATAATTATTATAAAACAATAATTTTAGAAATTTATTAAATTAGGGCAATTTTTTCATTCCCAAAAATATGGATAATAATTATTTTAGGTCTCTGGTTTTTTTACATTTGTCCACTTTTATCTAAGTTCTACTATTTCAAGTTCTAAGTTCTACTATAAATTTTTTGGAAATATTTCTTTAATACCAAAAATTTTCTGTTGCTCCTAGAACATTGTCGTACTCAAGTAATTTCTCTGACTTTTGTTAGAATTTGCATAGTATACATTTTTTACCGCCTTAGTAAAAAAAAATTAATTTATGCACTCAACATGCCAGCAACAATGCAAAAATGCACTAAATTTCCATAACTTTGGCAACTGTTGCATCAACAATTTATAGCTTTCAACCACACCACGTGCCTCCATTTGCTTACACTTCCTTGCAACTGGACTCAATGTAGACTAGAGTTCTTTTCAGACCAAACTCCCTCCTTCATACGAATCGACACCTCAACAGATTCAGTTTCCTAAAACAATTTTGATTCGAAGCCTGCCAAACATTATACTTTCCACTATTCTACTGTGCTCTCCTTTGCTTTTCCTGCATCTCTAATAAATAATAAAAAAATAAAAATCTAGCAACTCCACCTTCACCAGCAATTGACGCCAACGCAACTTCAAACTTTCCACATAAACACATAAATCCAGCAAAACTCACCGCTAGCCACGCTGTCTGCCTTTTGCCGGCATTTGTTGAGCTCAACGCTTTTGCTGGTTTTGTTGTGGCTGGTGAAATTGGTGGTGCAACAACACCAATGCATACGACAAAAACTGCAATGCTTGTGAACTTTCCACCAACTTTGGTTCGAATATCAAAAGCTGTGCTGTAAGAGGAGGAACACTGCAACAGCATTGCGAGAGAAGAATGTGGCAGGGAAGATTTGAAGGGGGAAACAGTTGAAGGCAGCAACGATCGCTGCGCTAAATGCAAATGATGAATTGTTGCTGCTGTTTTGGCGCCTTCGCCAGACCAAAGGTGAGTTATTGCAGTGTCGATATCGAAAAACAAAAACAACAACAACATAAATGCCGTTAGCCACTTTAAAACCGACCGACCCGAGCGGCACTTCATGCATTATGCATGAAAGGAGTGAAGTGGAAGCTGTGGCGGCAGCAAATATGAACCATGCGCCAAATAAATATTTCAAAAATTTGCTAAAAAAAAGTTTTGATTGGATTTTATGCCGTCGAGAAAAACTATGGCTGCTGTTAATAGATAAATAGTTCATGAAGCAGGTTGGGTTGTATGGTCGCTGTTGGTTGCAACATAAAATTCGAAAAATAAATTCCACACTTTCCATGAAATATTGAAATGTCGGCCACAGTTGGAGTGCAATTTGAGTTATTCATTGCGTTTGAAATAAACTGCAAACAAGGAATATGTTTAGCTCGTTTTTGAGTATAAAGTTTTAAATTGATGGTTGAGTTAAGGAATCATCGCAGAAGACTTCGTCTATGGGCTCTGAAAGGTCGCACAATGGTTCTTTTCATACAGTGATGTCTGAAAGAGTAGCAGTGCAGAGTAGAGAAGACATTGAATTCATAAAAAAAGATTTTCGAAGGTATGGAATATCTGGTCTGGTCAGCCAACGCTGTGAGGAAGGTCTGATTAGATCTGATTAGTCTTATACACTCAGTCAAAGTCGACTTATCTGAGCTGTTGAGTTATATTAAAGAGACAACTGATTCCTGGTTTCTTATCCCAAAGAAAGATGCGATATCACCTTCAAGATCCATCGAAAGCACGAATTGGTTTATGAATTCGATTTTAACACTTTGTTATGTTGAAAGATGAGATATCACTGCTAAGATTAATGAAAAAGACATGTTGAAGTATGATTTCCGTTCCAGCAATTTTTCATGCCAAAACATGGCAAATCACTTTTAAATTTCATCAAAAGGACATCAAAGGTTTATGGTTTCCACAGCAGCATTTTATCATTTATTTACCTTGAGACAAAATATTTTTGCTGAGTTCCATGAAAAAATGTATGGTTTCATGGTTAAGTTCCATCAAAACAATGAATTAGTTTATTATTTCCGTTCCAATAATTTGCGACATACATAGATGGGAAATCACTGTTTAGATCCAGCAAAAAGATGAATTGGTTTATGGTTTCCATTCCAACAATTTTTCATGCCAAAAAATGGTAAATCATTCTTAAGTTTCATCAAAAGGACGAAGTGGTTTGTGGTTGCCATTTAGAAAATTTATCATGTCTTAAGTTTGGATATCCAATACTAAAGTTTATCGATATCTTTCTGAAAACCCCTCATTGGAAGCATGCACCTTACACTTTTTTCAACTTTTTTGAACGAAACAATTTTTTGGTTCTTAACCCTCTACTGCCATACGGCCTTAAGGCACGGTCCACAAAAACCTAGAAAAGTCCACATAAATATTTATTTTTTTTAATGAAATTTTCAGGGCATGTTTTAGATAAATTAAGTCCTAATTTCTTTAATGTTGCAAGGCTGTAAGCATCACATGTTTCCCAATATTATCAGTTGAAATTTAAAAGTGGACCGTGCCTTAAGGCCGTATGGGGCAGTAGAGGGATAAGTCATGGCTAGAACAAGAATTTGATGTACAGTTCATCAAATTTTTGTTTTTATGGCCAGAACCACTTTTTATGACTCCGAAACTATTCCTAAGTTGAACTTCTCAAATATGTGGAAGCAGACCATGCAACCTTTTCACACTCCTTACTCAATCTAACCTAACTTCATTCAACTGTTGTCCTCAAGTTCACTCTTACCTGAACTAATTTTGTTGGATATGAAAAATCTGTTTCGTATTTTTAATTTTTTGAACTGCATTTCTGTATTTATTGTGACATTTCACTATTTTGAATTCAATTCTTAAAGCTTCACAATAATCATTACAATATTTAATAAAAAGTATTTTTTATAATAGTTTTGATTCTACAATTCTAGAATTTTCATATAATTTCTCAAAGCCACAAACCTCTAACTAAAATATTTTATTATAAAATCTCTCTAAAAAGTTGTTTCCATTATTGCATCATCAAGTTTACTCTTACTTGAACTAATTTTGTTGGATATGAACATTCTACAAGGTGCAACCCAAAGTAAACAGGACTTTTATAAAATAAAGAAAACGGATGATTATTTTTGTATAATTCTTTTTATTTATTCAAAATACTCTCCTTCTGCTTCGATACAACGTTTTGCACGGTCCAAAAGCATTTGGAATGAGTGTTTTAGGTCATCGGCCGGCATCGCCTTCAGAATGTTGGTACAAGCCTTTTGGATGTCCTCAACGTCCTTATAACGGTTTCCTTTCATCGGCAAATGCAACTGACCGAATAAGTAGAAGTCACAGGGAGCCATATCAGGCGAATACGGTGAATGATTGATGGTAAAAATGCGATTTTTGGTCAAATAATCGGTCGTAACTAGGGCTCTGTGAGCCGGTGCATTATCATGCAATAAACGCCAACTTCCTTCCTCGCGATATTCTGGCCGAATACGACGAATGCGATGCACCAAACGCTTCAAAACTTCAACATAAAACAAAGCGTTAATTGTTTTTCCCGGTGGAACAAACTCTCGATGAATTATTCCCTTTGAATCGTAGAAACAAATGAGATGAGTTTTGATTTTTGACTTCTCACGGCGGGTTTTTTTCGGATTTGGCTCATCTGGGTGCTTCCATTCGGCACTTTGACGCTTTGTTTCGGGATCATATTGAAAGCACCACGTTTCGTCACCGGTTACGATGTTGAACAAGAAATTTGGATCACGTCTGGCTTCC
This sequence comes from Melieria crassipennis, assembly GCA_963668005.1. Lineage (NCBI taxonomy): Eukaryota > Metazoa > Arthropoda > Insecta > Diptera > Ulidiidae > Melieria > Melieria crassipennis. The sequence continues at coordinate 54,074,769 of OY764962.1, read as the reverse complement.
CGAACGATGTTTTTTGCGTGCTCAATTCTCTGCGCTTTTTGGTCGTCGGTTAAAGTGTGCGGAATGAAGCGAGAACACACTTTACGGAGACCCAAATGTTCGGTTAAAATGCGATCAATTGATGTTTTGGAGAAGTTCAATTCCATTTCCATCAATTCCAATGATGATTTTGGCTGCATTTTGATAAAATCACGCACAGTTTTGATGGCATCGTCAGTAATCACAAATTTCGACTGGCCGACGTGTTCGTCGTCATTCAAGTCTTCACGACCATTCTTGAATCGATTCAACCACTCATTAACACGGCCACGGGATAAACAATCATCACCATAAACTTGCTTTAACAATTTAAACGTTTCGGTAAAAGTTTTACCAAGTTTAAAACAGAACTTAATATTAGCTCTTTGTTCGATCGACATTCTCGTACCAAAGTTAAAAACATACTGTCACATTGAGCGGGATATTTCGGCGTCTACTAGACCAAATGTCATGAAATTTAGACAGTATGTGAATGAAAGATGTACCTTTCCAACGCATGTCCTCACACATAGATGGCGCCACCAGAAACGTCCCTATTGCAAAAGTCCTGTTTACTTTGGGACGCACCTTGTATTTAATATTTTTGATTTTTTGAACTTAATTTTTTGCTTTATTTTGAAAATTTACTATTTTTATATCAAATCTCTAAGATTTACAATCATCATTACAATGTTAAGTAAAAAATTATTTTTTATAATTTGTTTGATGCTTGTTGGTTTTTTTGTAGTACAATTTTATAATTTTGTTATAATTTCTCAAAGCCCCACAATTCTCATTACAATGTTTCATTTTAAAATCTCTCTAAAAGTTTTTTTTTCCATTATTGCCAAACGATTTTCATGCACACCACAAAATGTGTCTGTGTTGCCACCCTCTCGCCAGTATCAAATGTCACTTTTGGACAGCGCGTTGCCACATGGCGCTCTGTCAACGACTTAATTCAACTGCAGAACGGTTCGTTCGTTCAACATTTCACAAATTTCGTTTTCATATTTGACTGCAATGTGATTACTCACAAATTTGGCGGCGCTGACAGTCGACAATGGGTTTTGTGGCGGCCAGTTGTTGACCGCAAAAGTGAGGTTAGCAAATGGAAAATGGCAGTTTTGCGCGACAGCTGTTGGTTGCTGGCTGATTAGGCAGTTGTTGTTGTTGTATAAAAGATAGTAATGCCTAAAAGCCGCTGTGGCTAAAGTGAGCCTTTGACATATTCACAACAATAAATGCAATTTTCCTAATATTCAATGCTTCAATGTTGCATATTCAACAAATATTTAAATTTTTTGGCTGATTTAAAAAAACATTTGTTCTTGAAGGTCATCGAATTGCTTAACCGGCCATTAGCTGCATTACAACAATCAGTTGACTGACAACAAGCAATTTGCGCCAAGTGGCAACAACAGTGCAACTCGAAAAAGTTTTCATTTAATTTAAAATTTTTTTGTGTGGGGTTTTCAGTGGCGCAACTGGCTTTTCCAATTGCCAATTTGTCACATCACCAAACACAGGGCAAACCTTGAACCGGCGCATGCAACAATGCTGATGCCGCTCACCTGCAATTGCTGCTCATTGCAGCGCAAAGGTGCAATGTTGCAATCTGGCGTCCAAAACAACTGAGTATAAAAGTCTGATGTGAAAAAAATTGGGGGAAAAATTAACTGTTGACTGTCATTGGCGGCAACTAGTTGGATTTGGACACGTTGACACGGACAGACAGACAACTGTTGCATAAAGCAGCGAGTGTGTTGTGTGTTGTGCCCTTGCCGACAGCAACGCCCTTTGCTTGCAAGTAAAACAAAAAGTGGCAGCAAGCGTTTCGAAGACAGTGAAGTATAAAATTTATGAACGTTTGGCAATTAAAGTCAACAACAAATTAACTGTGACTGACAATTGCCGCCTTGTCATTGATGCTGACACGTTTTAATGGCCACGTCCAAAAATATAAACAATTAAACAATAAACAACTACAACTGTGATGGCAACTATCAACTGTCATTTGAAATGACAAGCGATGAAAATGTTGCAGCTACCGGCAATGGCTGTTTGAATCGCTAACAGTCCGACCGTCGTTTTGAGGAAACAGACAGCCGAGTTGCGTTGGAGTTTTATCGTTTCGAGCGCCAAGTTTTTGTGGTTATTTTTGTTATTACACCGTTGTATCTTTACCACAGCTAAGCTGTCAGTTTTATTTTTGGTTTTATTCTAGATTTTGTTATATTTTTTTGTTTTGCTAAGAGCTCGACTTGGCAAGAGCAATGGATTCAACCTGTTTGCAAAGGTGTCGAATCATTCTAATTCGTTTTACTGCTTGTTTTATGCGCATTAATTCAGTGTTAGTACAGATTTTGTCGTAGTGATGGATTGGCAAATTATGACTTCATTTCGGCACCAATCTTTAGCTCTTTTATTTGCCTTGAAGTTTTGAAACTGGCAGGAGACAATATTTTTTAAGATGGTATCATGTAGGATAATCCTTTGGTTCATTAAATAATCATTAGATCATCCATAGATCCAGAAAGCTTAATATTTTTTTTCGAATGTTTACGTATTCGTTTTAATTTTCCTATTTTTTAGTGCCGAAGTTTTTCTATTTTTTCATTTATTTTATTCTCAGCTTAATTTATTTTCCAAGTTTTATTTAGTTTCAAGTTTCATTCAGCGTTTAAGGTTTTCTATTTTTTTCTTATAGTGTTACAAATTATTCTCATTTTATTTATTTCGTTTTTATTCTTTTTTTAATTAAATTTTTTGTTTTCATACTCAGTTCGTGCTCAGGTCCACAAAAATTAGCTTGTTTTTCTGCCACTTTTTTGCTTCTTTTTTCCAAGTTTCTTACTCTGTTGCTGTTTATTTGAAAGATTTGCTATTTCACTTGGCCGCCCACATCTTCGTCAACCAATGCTGCTGCCACTTTTGTGCCTTTGTGTACGTTTGCCGCCAGCGTTTCATGTTTTCGTGCTCAAATTTCACGACATTTAAGTGTTGCAGTAGCGATTTGAGGCAACACTTTGTCGCAATTTGCCACTTAAAATTGTTTATTTGTATTTTGTTTTTGTTGGAGAAGGGATTTGGAAGCGCTGTCTGTGGGTTAAGTAAATAATTGCGCTCAAGTTGAAGTTAACGAAATTTGCAAACAAAAAATTAGAATTATAATTTGCTGCTTGGCATTTTAATGTACTAGAAGAGGCGAATTTTGTTTTAAATTTGGTGTCTTGGAAAATGCTGAAAACAGAACAAAATAAAATAAAATAAAATAAAATAAAATAAAATAAAATAAAATAAAATAAAATAAAATAAAATAAAATAAAATAAAATAAAATAAAATAAAATAAAACAAAATAAAATTAAATAAAATAAACTAAATAATAAAATAAAATAAAATCAAATCAAATCAACCCCAAATCAAATCAAATCAAATCAAATCACAAATCAAAAATCGAATCAAATAAATTAAAATAAAATCAAATCAAATCAAATAAATTAAAATAAAATAAAATAAAATAAAATAAAATAAAATAAAATAAAATAAAATAAAATAAAATAAGTGGGGTTTCCTCATTTGAAATTTGCTCTAAAGTGATCATCACTGCCCAAAAAGCAATAACGATCAAACATTCTTCATCGAACCAAGGACTCTCTCTCTGTCTGCTCTCTAAGTAAAACACAATTTTTGGATATCTTTTCGTCAGAGAAAAGATTAATGATTTTTGCTTTACACAATTTTTCCAACTAACGAACACATAACATGAAATATGAAAATTGTAACATAAAAATTGCAACAACGCCTGAACCCACAACTGACTCGGAGCACCGCCACTGAAACTCCACGCTGTTGTCACTTTTAAAGCGCCAAGCTATAAATTGAAATTTTGTAATTTTCCAAAAAGAAAATTAATATTGTTTTGGTTGTTTCTTTCACTGTGGTTTTATCTCGGGTTCCCATCAGCAGCGCTCAGCGGTCAATGCAACTTCGCGCTGCACAGCGTCGCGGCGCGGACCAGTTTCGACGCTGCGACGCCAAATTTAAATTCATACTTGTAACTCGTGAGATGTTTAGTTGTTGTTATTGTTTTATTTTTAGTGTAACGCTTTTCACTTTCATTCGCTTGGCCGCAACGGCTTTTGATATTTTGGGCCAATGAAAAGTGAAAATTGTACAAAGCTGCGAGCTTAACTTGAAAAACTGGTCGCCTCGTAAGCGTTAATGACAGTGATGACATTTGAAAAATTGTTGTGCGCTTATTTACGAATGTATGGCACTCAGTCACTCTCGATGACGATGGTGTGAATGACTTTCAGAAAAAATACACAAGCTATCATTACGGCAATGAGACGTTTAACAAATCGAAAAAGTAAATATCAGACAATTAGAAAGCGAACGCCGAACTTTGTATGAAAATCATGCAAAATATTTCATAGCTGGAAAAAATTAATTTGAATTTGTTGAAAATGAAGAGTAGAGAAAATAATTTGTGTTTGAAATTAAGGTAATTTTTTATAGGGCATCGTGTGTTGATTAGTGGAAGAAGGGATGAAGATGAAGAAAAGAAGATTAGAATTTTCGCTTCACTTCATGTGTTCATCAGTGGAAGAAGAAACTGATGAAGATGAGGAAAAGAGCCATAAGAATCTTCGCTTCACTTCGTGTATTCATCAGTGGAAGAAGAAAGTGATCAAGGAGAAGAAAAAAGGCTTACGAATCTTCACTGAATTTCGTGTGTTCATCAGTGGCAGAAGAAAGTGATGAAGGAGAAGAAAAAGGGCATAAGAATCTTCACTGAATTTCGTGTGTTCATCAGTGGAAGAAGAAAGTGATGACGAAGAAGAAAAAAGGCATAAGAATCTTCTCTCCGATTCATGTGTTCATTAGTCGTAAAAGAAACTGATGAAAATTACGAAAAGAACGAATCTTCACTGCACTTCATGTGTTCATTAGTGAAAGCAGAAAGTGATGACGAAGAAGAAAAAATGCATACGAATCTTCTACTCACTTCATATGTTTATCAGTGAAAGAAGAAACTGATGAAGATGACAAAATAGGCATAAAAATGCATACGAATCTTCTACTCACTTCATGTGTTTATCAGTGAAAGAAGAAACTGATGAAGATGACAAAATAGGCATAAGAATCTTCACTCCACTTTTTGTGTTCATCAGTGGAAGAAGAAATTGAAGAAGACGAAGAAAACAAGGCATAAGATTCGATTCAAGTCAGAAAGAGTCTACAAAAAATGGCTCTCTGTTTTTTCAAGGGTCTCTGGACCACAAACCATCATAGAATCTTGGCGAACTAGAAACACAAATATATATATGAAACTATTCTCTTACCAATATGTAAAAAGCCACAGAAAAAAATCATCAAAATGGTACGTGCTGCCAATAAAAAGAAAATCCCGCTTTACACAAACGACCTTCTCTTCTACAACTTAGAAAACAAACAAATCTCAAATCACCCTAAAAAAAAACTAACAATTGCAAGATCACTAAAGTGACAGCAACGCCCAAGGTACATCATAAAAAAATTTCAATATATTTGTTGAAAACTTCAACTTTAACTTTAAGTTTTTGTGTTCATCACTTTTTCGAAGCATAATTTGCACATTTCAACACTCTTCAGGCATCATTTGCAAACATAAAACTGTTGCCATGGTCACTATTTTTGTGACTTTTACGAATTTTGTAATTTCTGCTAAAAATTTTAAGTCATCAGTGCACTTAGCAGCTGCGCCACGGTCATGAATTGTCATTTACATTGAAAATTTACAGCTGGCGGCACTGAATTTGGACAATGACTGCACTTTTTGACGGGTATTGCTGTCACTTAAGGGGGTCTTCTGGTTACGAGCTGAAAATTTAAGTCTATTTTTCGGAGTAAATTGCGAAGGAACTACTTGAGATAATCCAGTAATCCAACCTTGAGGTTGTTGCTTTTTTCAAACTTGTTGGTAAGACTTCTTCAAGAAATATTAATCGAATTCGATAAATTTTTTTTTCATTTATTCAGGAGAGATATGGCTATGTTTTCCCGAGTACGATTTTGAAATTTTTATTTTGTTCCATTTTTACACTCACCAATAGACCAAAAAACATGGTCGAAAATCAAACTTTTTACAAAAAATCTCCTAGTTTTGAAAATTTTCAAAATAAAAAAAATCGTACTCGGAAAAACATAGCCATATGTGTCCTGAATAACTGAAAAAAAATTGATCGAATTCGATTAATATTTCTTGAAGAAGTCTTACCAACAAGTTTGAAAAAAGCAACAACCTCAAGGTCGTTCTAAAGTCGCGAGTGTGATGACTTTTAGTTTCCAAAATTGTGTCTTACAAGATAAAGCATGTATCAATAAAATAAAAAAAAAAATTACTGGATTATCTCAAGTAGTTCCTTCGCAATTTACTCCGAAAAATAGACTTAAATTTTCAGCTCGTAACCAGAAGACCCCCTTAAGTGATACTTGCATGAAATATGGAAATATGGCAATGCAAAAAATTTTTAAAAATCTTTGCAAATATGTAATGAAGTGTAATAACAATTGTCAACAATAACAACAATAATAAACACGCAATAAACAGCTGCATGCAGCTGAGTTGACATTTGCGTTCAATGTTGTCGCAGTACTTCAAAATTCTCCTTGTTGCGCTTCGAACTTCAAACCTTTGCTTTAGTAGTGAGGCTGCTTACAACACAAAGTGTATGTGGCAATGTGACAGCAGTGAAAAAATTAATTTGCTGCAACAAATTGCACAAAGTGTCCAAAAATTTGCACACTTTGCGGTTTTACATTGCGGCTGTAAATAAACATTTCTGGTGTCATTTTGCAGCAAAAGGAAAGCACAAAAGAGACTTTAGTCATATTTGGAATATTTTAATTTTTTATGAATCCACACACTCACATATACAAGTGCGTATTTAGGCTTATTTGCATTGTGTGTCAGTGGTTTTGGACAAATTCAATCCTTGTGTCACTTAATTGATTGAATTTGTTTTGACTCAGAACCCAAATTATGGTTCACTTAGTTTACCAGTTGATCTCGCTACAAGCGCACGAACTGACTAATTTTTAGTACTTTTGCCTTCAGCTTCAAATTGCTTTTACTCAAAGCGTTTCCCACTCTACAACCAACTTCGGTTCAGAGTTTCAAACTTTGGCCAAAAAACTTGTCCAAAAAGTGCTTAAAATCCCACTGAGCAGATTCGTTGCGCCCTTAACCGTCACTTCAGTTATTTTTAATGCGAAAAGTTTTTGCAAAAACAGCAACAGCAAAACCATAAACAAACAACGCTTTTCAAAAGCGCTCAGCGTTCGTGTATCAAATTAACATTTGCACAAATTAAAATGGCCACAACAACAACAACAACCATTGCCGAAATTTGCCATGTCAAATTACTGTGGAAAAGGTAAAAGCACTAAACAACAACAACAAAAATATATATTTTTGAGATAAATTAAAATTGTTAGGAAAACGTTTATTATGAAAATTTTTTGATAAAAAAAATTATTAGATATAAAAAAAATTCTTATAAAAAAAAATTATTGGTGTGTGGTCAGCTTATAGTATTTTCCCGCTGTTTTCTAATTAATAAAAATTAATTGCCTTCAATTTTAGAGCAAACCACAAAGTCAGCAGGTGGCAAGGCAGAAATTGCAAGTTTTGGGTAGATTTTTCGTTGATGTTGTTGTTGCTGTTGTGGTTGTTGTATGTTGTAATGTGTTGCGGGTGATGGCTGATTGGTGATAATGCTGCGGTCGATGTGATGACGTTGCTGGCAAGCGCGTTTAGGTTGCTGGCAATGATTGATGACGTTGTCGTTGATGTTGACGGCAATGGTGAGAGGTTGTGCCGTTAATTGAGTAAGAAAAAAAAGAAAAAATTAAAAGAAAAAAATACAAACAAGAAACAAAACAAATTTAAGACGAAAAAAAACAAAAAAGACAGAAACAACTAAAGTAAGACGAAAACTAAAAAAATGAGACAAACCTACAAAAATAAAACAAAAAACACAAAAGATCTACAAAAATTAGACAAAAATTAGACAAAAACAACACACATTAGGGAACAACAACAAAATAAGAGACAAAGACAACAAAAATAAAACAAAAACAACAAACAATAAAACAAAAAGGACAAAAAACAAGAAAGCAAAACAAAACCAATAAAAAATGCAGACATAAAACAAAACCAAAGAAATGAAGGTAAGATTGAAGATGGAGAAGAAGACAACCAACACCCAACCAAGGTAAGATAGAAGATAAATCCAACAAATATTTATAATGGAAATCACAAAAAAAATCAACAAAAATAAGACACAACCACCAAAAAGGTAAAAAAAAAACAACAAAAATAAGACATAAACAACAATAATTCCAAAACAGTCCAAAACAACACATATAAAAAAACAACAAACAATAAAACAAAACAAGAGAATACAACAAAAGGAAAAAAATGTAAGACAACAAACAAGAAAACACAACAAAAATGACAAACATAAAACAAAAAAGAACGTAAGTTAAAACATAAAAACCACAAACATTTATAACGGAAATCACAAAAAATTCAAGAAAATTAAGACAAAAACAACAAAAAATAAAACAAAAACAACAAACAATAAATAATATAACAAAAAAAAGAAAACAACAAAAGGAAAAACAAGAAAACACAACCAAAATAACACAAAACACAAATATAGAACAAAAACAAAAAAGAACGTAAGATAAAAGATAAAAACAACAAACATTTATAATGAAAATCACAAAATATATAACAAAAGGAAAACAAAAACAACAAACAATAAATAATAAATAATACAACAAAAAAGAGAAAACAACAAAAGGAAAAACTAGAAAACACATCAAAAATAACAAAAGAGACAAACATAAAACAAAATAGATCGTAAGATAAAAACAACAAACATTTGTAATTGAAATCACAAAATATTCAACAATAATAAAACAAAAACCGCAAACAATAAAACAAAAAAGAGAAAACAACAAAAGGAAAAAGTTGTAAGACAATAAACAAAAATACAATAAAAACAAAAAACCCCCAAAAAAACCAGAAAAAAATATAAACAACAAACATTTATAACAAAAACATTAACAAAAATATATAAAAAAGCAGAAATATAAAAAAGTAAAAATACGAAAACCATTCACAACACAGTAAAAAACATTAAAAAATGAGAACATAAAAGAAAATGTACACAAACATGATGAACAAAAGAATGTATTGATTAGTGTCCGACCGAATATTCGGTTTCGGTATCGGCCCAAATAAGTGGTTTCGGTTTCAGTTTCGGCCAAAAAATGGCCGAATAGCCGAAACCGAAACTTTCTAGAATATTTTTTACATTTTATTGTGTAGCAGATATATAGTAAAAGGAGGAGTAATTTAGATGCCAGCAATGTAAATCAACTTCTTTTTTTAGCATATAATATTAAATGATTTAATTTTGAATATTAGCGAGTAAGGTACGAAAGGGTGATTTCTTCTTGTTTACGTTTTTAAAAAATGCATAAATTGTTTTTATTAATAAGTATTTATTTATTTATGCAATGTTTGTTTGTTTGTTCTTTATTTACTTAATGTAAAATTCGTTTGTTGGAAAAACTGCTTGATATGGTGATTTTTATTTCAACTAGAAAGTTTCGGTTTCGGTTTCGGCCGAATATTAAAAAAAACCGAATATTCGGTTTCGATTTCGGTTTCGGCCCAAAAAAGTAGTTTCGGTCGGACACTAGTATTGATGCATTAATAGCAACAAAACAAGTAAAACAATCAACAGCAAAAGCTTTAAACAGTAGCAGCAATAACAACAACAATATAAGCTATGTGAATTGGCATAATAACAATGAGCCATAAGGTTCAATATAGCCAAATGCCAGCTGCGAAAGTGTTTGGGCAATTTCACTTTTGTGCTGAAGTTGCTTGGTGTCCAGCTAAGATCTCAATTTGATCGACAAATAATAATGAAAGTGAGTAGCGTAATGCAGGGCTCAGGGCTCAATTCACATTATTGACCTATTTAACAATTCAGAGTCATTCAATTAAAGAGCAAAGCGGCAATAGCTCTTTGATAAGTTTGAACAACGACGAACCTTTGTTGTAATCAATAATTTTCTATTATGTAATACACTTTGCACTTTGTGAAAATTACTTAGTTATTTTCTTAACTGGCTGTAAGTGTTATGGCCATAAGTGTTATGGCCAGTTAAGTAAGTAAGTAAGTGGCCATAATAATAAGTCTCTGCTTTGTGCGCGCCTTTTCAGTTATCCGTTGAGATGATATGCCATCTATGCTTTGTTAAAAAACCTTACAACAATCAGTTGTCTAGGTTGGTCAGAACGCAGACAAGTAGGCAGGAGTGGCTGTCCTAAGATGGATCCCACTTAGGCCATAAAGGTCCATGTCTTTCGGCAAGTCCCGTGTCCAAGCAGCCAGCTTAACCTAACCTATGTTTCTCATCTAATCAGTTATCTAATGACCTCTTAAACAACGTTTTATACTTATGAGGTAATTTTTTATGACCTCTTATAAAACAACGTTTTATAAGAGGTCATTTCAATTACTGTGAAGGTAACAGGCGGCTTAAGTTGGCTGTTAAAACCAACAAAACTTTAAAGTAAACATTGAGTTTTTTTTAACACACGACAACTACTCAAAATCAACGCTTTATAAATTTTTCCAATATTGTTCCACAGTTTGTTGATATTTATACATAATTACAAAAACAAAAAAAAAATCAAATGTGTTGAGTGAATTGACAAAATTTGAAGAGTTTGCAGAAAACAGAAAAAGCATCAGCTGCCAAAACATCTTCACTCAGGTTGCGGCTAGCGAGGTGAAGGCAAAGTGAAGTGAAGGTAACGGTTGTGCAATTTGTGTGCTGGCAATATGCCAAATCGATGTTAAAGGCAGCAAAAAGCATTTTTAGTGGCAAAGAGATAAATACAATTTTTTTTAATAAATGTAAGCAATTAATAATGCTTAGTATATTCGGTATTTTTTGATAACATTGAACATTTTCAAATTTAAAATGAGTTAAAACTTTTAGAAAATCATAATTTGTTTAGTAAAGTTGCTAGAATGCTTTAAAAATATGTTCAAGCTACTTTTTAAATTGTTTAAAATAACAGAAAACTTTTACAGACAGTAAAAAATTGCGCGCTCGAAACTTCCGAACGTTTATTTTCAAACGGAAAAATCGGAAATCGAGTTCATCACTTAATCGTTGCTGCAATGGATTCAATGAACTGTTGTAATAACTGCGCGCACGCATACTGACACAAGTGACATATAAACATACACACATACGAACGTATAGGCGCCGATAAGCTGGCGCGCCTGAAAGCATGCAAGAGATATGCATTGGACTCGCGTGTGTGCTGCATGCTGCGTGCTGGACACTGTTGCAGTTGAATGAGGCGATTAAAATTTAATATTGCCAAATTAACACAGACCCACAATGCGACAGACAGACAGACAGACATAACTACGCAACAATTGCAGTGAATGTGTGGAGAGCCAATGAAATGGTGAGGAAGGTGGGCTGTGATGGTTGAGAAGACGAGATATTTGCATGTAACAGCAAAAGGGAAGTGGCAAGTGGCGAACGTATTTTGTTCTTCATACACACAAACACATTTACATGCATACAATTACATTCACTTATGTATGAAAGTAGGACAACTGCAGTGAAAAAAGTATAAAAGCATTGAACGTGGCTCGAAAGCTGTGCTCGCATTCAATTGGCGCGTCGCGTCATAATGACCAAAAACTCCACTTTTGAACCAATGCAGATTTCAATGCATTCAGCGGGCTGTAATTTTATGCGTTTGCTGTAAAGTTCACATCAAGACACATACACACATATACATATAAACTCATCTATATGCGCTTGCTGGCACAAAACGAAGTAAGCCGCATGCAAGGCGAACGCAAGTGAAATTGTTGGAAAATTTTGTGCGCACACTTTTTGTCTGCTCTTTAGTTCACTTTGGTGTGGATTTTTCTTTGTGTTTTTCTGCCTTGCTTTGTGCGCCAAATTGGCCGAAAATTCAGCGCCCAGTGGACAATAGTGGCCAAGCGGCTCAGACGCTGAGTATGAATGGTCGCGTAGTGAAGTCAGAAAGGCAGGCAAAGTGCACTCAGTCGTGTGTGGGTGTTCAAATTAAACATAAATTGGTGCAATTTAACGCCATTTTTCTGGTGGTATCTCGCACTTTTTGACATTAAATTTGTTTTATGAGTTGAAAAAATATGAAAAAGTTTGTATAGTGGAATTTGTGCGAGAAAAACATATGGAAAAGTGAGCCATCTGTTTGTGTGACTCTCTGTATGCCAGTCACGTTTGTTTGTTATGATAAGAATTTTTAGAAATAACCAAATTCATAGTCAGGTATGGCGTTTTGCTATTTGAAAGTCATGCTAAAAATTTACGCCGTCATGTTAGATGACACAAATGGATTGAAGTAAATTCAGATGATTTGCAAATATGTTCTGCTCTTCTTTTAATTTTGAGAAAGAATTTGGAAAGGTTTGCTGCGGGTCATAAACACTAAAGTGTCTAGTCAGAAGTGCCAGTGATTTTAATGAATGTTTAATTTAGTATACTTTTAGGATGTAGTTAGGATTAGTTGTGGTCTTAAATGGATTGAATAATTTAAATAATGTGTAATTTTTACTTCTGTTGCAGTTGACCGTTCTGGATGTTGTTGGGAATTGTTTAGCAGTTGCAGATAAAAGAAATAAAGTACCAATATAGTGGGAAATGTTAGTTTAGGTAAGGTTAGAGCGTGGCACAATATTGAGCTGAAATCACATTGTTTATGAATCATTAAACATTTTGACTGCGATAACAAATAATTATAAAACCACTTCAAGCGTTTAATTATATTTTTTTAATTTAAATAATTCTGTAATGGAATATGGTCGAACAATCATAAATCTTTCCAACAGCTTTATTTACTACTAAAATAAATTTAACTCAAAAGTTCAAAGCATACTTTTAGGCAGTAAACTAAGTCTACTATGTCTTCTTTTTTTGTCAGTACGTAATCTTTATTTATTAAAATTTCAGAAACTACTAATTACAATTTCGTAAACGATAACCAATGAACAGCAGTTGACATCCATATGGGGTCATTTCAATTCCTAGAAACGACAGTGAAAGTAAAAAATATGCTCTCAAAATTGGCATTTGCAAATTATTAAAAATGTGTGCTTAAAAAAAATAAAAAAAATATTCCCCAAACATGTCACACATTGTTACGTGTGAGGCCACTTCACTGATCCGCACTGCAGTGCCGCTTTTAATAAAACTCAAAAATATTGTTCAACGTGGTGTGAAAAACTGCAAATATTTTGGTTCTACCATACATTTTGACACATGAAAAATTAAAAAAAAAACAACAACAAAAACAATTCCATAGTAGTTATGCGCCTGTGAGCGGCGCGAACGTGTGGCAACTGACAGCTGAGTGGCCTTTGATGCTTTTGCTGACAATTGGCAAATTGGGTAGCAGTTGTTGTGTTTGTAGCCAAGCAAGAACATGCACAGCAATTGACAGCAATGGCTGCAGGTGTGCAGCAACGTGTCACATGCACTTAGTTGCCGCACTGCAGAATGTTGCAGCTGGCTAGCGATTTTTGTTGGCGCCTTTTTAGCCAACGCAATGGCAGCTAAAGCTGATGGTAGGCAACGAGTGTGGCCCATATTTGCTGCAAAGTGTCAAGTGCGATGTGCAGGCTGTTACATTGAACAACAAACACAACAACAACAACAACAATAAGCGTTGACATGACGACACGTATCTGTTGATTTTTGTTTGACTGCGAAACAGCTGCGGCCTGGGTTGAATTGGAGAGCTCTTTTCAGTGGAAATACAACAACAAGTAAAGACAGTTGTTGCTAAAAGTGAATTTTCAACAACGCTTGACTGCGCGCTAATTCAATTTGTGCGCATTCAATGTCACTCATACGCCACGGCTGGTACGTTGAGTATTTGAGAAAAGGCTCGCGAATGGTAGCAAAAGTTGTTCCTGTTACTACATGAGCTGAATTGTAATTATTTATGCGTGTGACAAGCATACATTGTCAACACGCATTTATGTCACATTGCGCGCTCAATGAATTCAAAAAAACATTGTCAGGCACAATTCAGATGCGCAAACTTCTACTGTTTGAAAAAAATCTTAAACTCTCTTAAACGGAATAAAATTCTTAAAGGCTTTTATGCCGCACGTTGCTTAGCACATAAACGTTGGGGACAATTGGAGTCATTGCGGCCTTGGCTTCACTGCACCACCGACACACTGCACACAAACAACGCCAGCAACATAAACGCAACGGTTGTGTTGTGTGCGCGTGCAACAAACTCAAACATACACACACATACACTTTTCACATCCTGGCACGTTCACGCTTATCTTCGTTCGCTGTGTAGGTTTTCGCTGCAGTTTAAGCCATCAGTGTCTGCCATTTTATGTGACACTGTCATTGCTGCTCTGCCATTGAATTTTTTCTTAAAAGTTTTGAATTTTTTATACTTTCCTTTATTTTTTATATTTTTTTTAATTTTTTCTTAGCATTTAATTTTGTTGACTTTACTTTTTCCGCGCACTTTTGCTTTGCCAGGCATCCAATTGTTGACTCTTTCAAATGCGATGGCCGCCTTTGCAGTTTCGCTTATCAACTGCAGCACATTGCTGCGCCAAGCTGCAGTTTTGGTTATTTTTTTTTTATTCTGGTTGTTTCCTTTTTGTTGTCATCGAAGCGGCCATTGCTTGTAATTTAAGCTGCTCGAAAAACAGCGAAACGTTCGCAACGCAGCTGACTTTGGCGCGTGTTGCAAGCGAGCTATGTCGCATTTTACTTCAATGTTTCAGCTTTGGTTTTTTGGCGCTGGTTGCCTTAAATACGGAACTATTTAGGGCCTGCGGCATGGCCGATACGCGTTCGGTTTGAGCTCGTTGCGAGCACTAATATTTGTAGCTTTGGTTGCTGTCATAGCTAAGGTTGAGGCTGCGGCTGAGGTGATAGGAACAAATTTATTAAATTATATTTTATTTATTTTTATTTTATTTTCTTATTCATTTTAAATTAGTACTGGAAGATTAGCATTTGGTTGCCGAATAATAAATGGTTGCTTTTTTCTCTTAGACAATGAAGATTTAATTCCCCTCATTGGAGAAGTTTGCTAGCTTCTTCCAATCTGCTCAGAGATTCAATGCTTCTCATTCTCTCTGATAGAAAAATTGGTAGCTTCCTTCAATATGCTCACAGATTGATTGACTCTCATTCTCTCTGATGTAGAAGATTGCTTGGCTCCTCTGATCTGTTCAGTGACTGAATGCCTCTCATCCTTTCAGATAGAAGCTTCCTCCAATCTACTCAGAGATTGAATGCCTCTCATCGTCTTCGTTTATTTGTTTGATGAAGAAGATTGCTTGGCTCCTCCGATCTGATCAGAGACTGAATGCTTCCTATCCTTTCAGATAGAGAAGACTGGAAGCTTCTTTCAATCTGCTCAGAGTTTCTCTATGATGGAGAGGATCTTTTGGCTACTCTGATCTGCTCAGAGACTGAATAATTCCCATCCTTCCAAATAGAAGCTTCCTCCAATCTGCTCAGAGATTGAATGCCTCTCATCGTCTTCATTTATTAGTTTGATGGAGAAGATTGCTTGAGTCCTCCAATCTGCTCAGAGACTGAATACCTCTCATCATTTCAGATAGAAGCTTTCTTTGATCTGTGCAGAGACTGAGTGCCTCTTATCCTTTCAAATAGAGAACATTGAAAGCTCCTCTGCTCAAAGATTGAATGTTTCCTCTTAGAACAAATTGCTGGGTTCCTTCGATCTCTGATGGAGAAAACTATCCGTTCCACAGTAGAACATCATTCTAAGTTTCCCGTCAGAGCCCCTTTTCTGTAAGATCTCCCTGTGCTCTATTCCAACATGTCCTTTGACTCACACCAGAGTCATTTTTTGCTACAGATGACTCTCTCTCTCTCTCCTTCGAGTTCACCAACACATTCATGCGCCAGTTTTGTTGTTGTTCTTCAATATTTGATTGTCCAGTTCCATAAAAAAATTCTTTGCAAACTCCCAACTTTCTAAGAAATGGTTCAGTGCATATGTTTTAAGCAACATGACTCTCCTTGACTTATTTACAGATATTTGCATAATCTGCAACTGCTTTAGACACGATTACAAAGTTAAATATTGAGTCACTTAAACTCTTTTACTCTTTCACTTTCTTTTGAAAAGATTTGACGGTTTATCTTTCTGCTTCACTGCACGCATAAGTGACGCTTAAATCGAAACCTCTACCCTCTTCACAACCTTCTCCCACTCTTCTTCTTCTCCTTCTTGGCAAACATTAAATCCTTTCGCTTGTACCATTCAGATTTTATTTGCCTTTTGGCTATCGCCGCACCAAAATCAACATTGTTTCCGTTCAATGAGCATTTCAGCACAAAAAAAAAGAATAATCGACAACGCATTTGCCGTTGCACACGAAAACAAAAAAGCTACCCGGCATCCGGTGCCGGCGCCGCCAGCCCTTAGTCGCTTCCTTACTCAATCGCAAAATTATTGAATATGCGCAGCAGCGCGCAATAAAACGAAATTAAATTCAATAAATCATCGACAAACATGCCGAATGTCACTTGCCGTGACCTTAACCGCTGTCCGTCGCGCACTGCCGCCCCACGTTTGGCCACTCAATCTTTGCCGTTTTTCACTTTTCTCACTCAGCGGCACATATGGGCCGCTGGAATGACACATTAAGCACATAAAGCGCACAACAAATGGCACGGAAGAAGTCGAGCACCGCCAGCACACAAACACAACAATGGAAATAGTGAAAAAATGTTGCCAGCGTGCAGAAAGTGCCCATTGGGTTAAAAATGGCAACACCACAATTCAGCATACAACAACAACAATAGCGTTCACAATAAAAATACACTACACAATAATCGACCGCAAAATGCCGCCTGCCAATATGCCACGGCCAGCAACACGAACATAAATCAATGCGGCAGCAGGTTGCGCATACGCCACGTTAGCCGGCAGTGGCCTGGGTTGAGCAGTTGGCGGCGCATATTTATTGGCCAGCCACCATATTGGCAACATCAGCCACAACAATAATAACGACAACAACAATAGCAACAATAACTATGGCAACAGCAACCAATCACTGCAACAACAACAAGCACATCAACGACACAGTTGGCAGCATAATCAACGCTCGGCAATGTTGCTGCGTCGGGTAATTGCGGCCAGGTAATGCTGCAAGCGTATTTTTCTTTTCATTGCTAGCCGTCGTTTGCTCTCATTGCCCTCACACCGCATGCCGTGGCGCTGATTTCCGTTGTGTAAAAATGTTGCCAACAGTTCTTTTGCGCCAATTGTGTCACTGCATGTTTGTTTGCTGTTGATTTTCGCTTTGTTATTTACGTGCGTTGGCCTCATTGAATGTGTGAGCATGTATGTGTGTGTGTGTGTGTTTATATATTGGCAGCATATGCCTTTGAGTTATTTTAATGACCGCGCCTCAATGCAAGTGAACAATAAATATGGCAACAATTTGCTGGCAAACGTTGTCGGCGCGGTTTTGCTGTGTCAGTAGCGAGAGGAGTGGCTGAGAGTAGAAAGTTGCATGTGTGTGTGTGTCTGTGTATATTTCTGGGCTTCGGCTTTGGTGTCAAGGCAGCCAGAGAGAAATGGGTGGATGTATAATTGACGCTGTGAGATATATTGGTTTAATAAAATATGGCAAAATTGGCAACACGCTGATTGAAAGTGAAGACAGCGCAGCGAGTCGATGCGCAGCAAATGAACACGTTCGATAATAACTGGTGTCACGTTCCTTGACATCTTCATATGAAACTCGTTTTAATAAAAAATATGTGTTATAAATTAAAATAAGCGTAAAAAACGAAACATTTGCAGGGAAAGTGTAATGAAAATTGAGTTGAAATCTGTGTTGGCTCTGCGGGTTATGCGTTGAATTATGAGATATGAAGGTCGCAATAGAAAGAAGCTTATCATATAACTTGGATGATTGTAAAACCCATCCTAATACAGATGGGTTTGTAGTACATACAGAATTTTGTGACTTATTTACATTCATGTTTTTATATATATATATTTTTTAACACGTTGACGGACACTTGCGTCTATAGCCGTCAAAGCGAAGTTCACTATGTGGCATGACTGCAATAGCCGTCTACAACGAAACGGTCGTTTTTGGACACTGCGGCTATAGCGGCACAAATGTGCATTAAACGGCGTAGTAGGAGCATGTTTTGTAGTAGTGTCATGTTTTGCAAACAATTTTGTGAATTAATCAAAATTAAGTTTATTTAAGCAGAAGAAGTAAAACTATACTTCTAATAGTTTCAATTTTCGAACTTCACTTGTTCCTACTGTCCGTCATTGTGTTTAATATTTTTTAAGGTTGAGAGAGATTACCGAAAGAAGAATCTTTATACCGAGACAGATGACCGAAAGAAATAGTTTTATGCCACGATAGAGAATCAAGAGAAGAATCAGGATTTTTGTTTTAAAATAGCTAAAAAAAAAGAGGAAAAGAGGTAGAAGAGAGATTTGATTTTCATAAGTACTGGAATAGATGATCGAGTGAAGGATCAGAGTAAACGATCGATTAAGGAATCTGAATTTAAAACCAACACCAATGAACGACAGAAGGGGTTGAAATTTATATTGAAATCGATGATTGAGTAAGTGATCCGAATTTCATACCACGACCCAAGATAACCAAGAACAAAATTTAAATTTTATAAGAAATTAGAGACCAAGAAATAACCGTGAGGGGGAACCGAACTGTATACTAAAATAGATGGTCGCTTAAGGAAGGTCTGAATTTAATGCCAAGGCCAATGAAGGACAGCAGGATTTCAATTTTATGTACAAATAGATGATTGAGGAAGTGATCTGAATTTCATATCGAGACAGAAAGACAAGAAAGTGATCTGAAACTGGATACCGAAATAAGAGGCCGAAAAATAACCGAGAGGGAAAACCGGGTTGAATACTAAAGTATATGGTAGCCTAAGGGATATGAATTTTATACAGACGACAGCCAGACAGAAGACCAACGCAAAGATTTGAACTTTATATTGACTAAGTCATCTAAATTTCATATCGAGATAGAATTCAGAGACCAACAAATGACTGAGAAGGGGAATACTAAAGTATGTACATAGTTGGTTACGTAAGTAATCTGAATTTTATATCAAGACAGATGGCAAAGGAAGTGATCAGAATTTTATACTGAAAAAAATAATCGATTGAACTAAATACCGAAATAAGAGACCTACAAATGGTTTAGAAGGAGATCCGAATTGAATACTAAAGTAGATGGCTGCCTAAGGGATATGAATTTCATACAGAAGAGACAGAAAACCAAAAGATTTGAATTTTATACTAAAATAGATCATCGACTAAGTCATGCAAATTTCATATCGAGACAGAAATAAGAGACCAACAAATGACTGAGAAGGGGAATACGTAAACAGTGATCTGAATTTCATACCGAGACAGATGGCAAAGGAAGTGATCAGTATTTTATACTGAAATAGGTGATCGATTGAACTAAATATCGAAATGAGAGACGTACAAATGACCAACAAGGTGATCCGAATTGAATACTAAAGTAGATGGCTGCCTAAGGGATATGAATTTCATACCAGGACAGAAGACCAACAGAAAGATTTGAATTTTATACTGAAATAAATGATGAGGACTAAGCCATCTAACTTTTATATCGAGACAGAAGACCAGAACAGAGATTTAAATTTTATACTGACCGACTAACAAAATCTGAATTTCATCCAAAAAAAAAGATCAGTAGGGTCTCTGAATTTTATACCGAAATTCATACTGAAATAGATGATCGACTAAGTCATCTAAATTCTATATCGAGACAGAAGATCAGAAGAGAGATTTAAATTTTATACTGATCGACTAACAGTAACAAAATCTGAATTTCATCCCAACAAAAATTTTTTTTTTTATTTCTCTGAATTTTATACCAAAAAACTAATCAACTTATTTGTTCTGAAATTTATAGCTGACCAAAAAAAAAATAGAACAAATGAAAAAAAAATCCAAAATACAAAAACACATTCAAAAACCCTATTAAGTTATAATTTCTGTTGCATTTTGTGCGCTTAAATTCTATTAAAGTCACCTTGTGCCTAAGCAGCTAGCAGCATTGCCAAAAATGTTTACACTCTCCCAAACAACTGAAAGCAATTTACTTATAAAATAATTTTCTACAATTTCCTCACACAACTTTCAACATGAAGCAATCACTCAGCTGGCGTTGGGTTCCATTGACAGCGAAATATAAAAAAGAATAAAATTGAAAAAAAGGAAACGCATGAACGCACCACGCAAGTACAGAATTACCACACGTTTAGCAACACTTGAGCCAAGTGGCAGCGTGCCGCACAGGTGGCGACAGTGTGCGTGCGGCGTGTCGTTGTTATGACAGGCGCGAGCGCCCAAGTGTAGGCAACCCAAACGTGCATAAATATGAAATGAACGCGCTATTTTGGGCGGTTTTGTTATGTTTCTCATGCAGAAACCTTTTCATTATGGCAATTTTTGTTGTTGTTATTGTTGTAGCGGCTGTTGTTATTGAAGTGCCTGCTGACAATTTGGTGAATGTGTTTGTGTGGGTGTGTGTTTAGAAGCGGCGCGTGTCGCCAGCAGCGTGAAAGATGGCTTAGTCAATGTGACACGCAAAATGTTGCTGCGCTCGGTGGAAAAAAAAAAAAAAATAAATATGCACAACAACAACAGCTTCAACAACACCTAATAACAACAAGTGATATAACAGACGCTACGAATTCAATATTGTTAGCATTTGAGTGGAATGAAAGTGTAAGAGAACGATGCGAAATTGTAGGAACACATTGCAAAACTTGAAGCAGCCAAAAAAACCTAAAGTCAGCAAATAGACGCCGCACAAATTTATGAAAATTACACATTTTGTGCAACAAATAATTTGTGCATTTTCTCTTCACTTTCCCCTTTTTATTGGATTACACAAATCGTTACCAATGAATATGGAATTTTTTATTTATTTTATTTATTTTTCTAAGCTCTTTTCAACGATAGCAGCCCATGTTGCCTATTTGTGCAAACACTATTTTATGGCTGCCGCTTGCTGGCCGCCCAAATGTATGCCATCATTTATAGGAAAAGCGTAAAAATGCTTTTAACGCCTTTCCGCATAGAAATCTTTGCCAAAAGAAAAAACACAAAAAATACAAAAAAAATAAATACAAAAAAGAGTAAAATAAAAATTCACCAATGGCACGTAAAGAATGCGAGCAGTAATGCAGAGTGCTGGAAAAATTTATGCACAGAAATAAATCGCGTATTTGTTCAGTCGCCTTGCACACACGGCGCGCCGTTGTGTTTGCTTCACACTTTTCTGTGCGCGTATTTGTTGCCTTTTAAGTGAAACGTAATAAATTGCAGCGTGCATTCTTAACCCTACGCTGCTGTATGTCATGGGCAGAGGGATGGGAGGGGGGGGGGGCGGCACGAGTTTATTGGCGCGCGCTCCATGACGCTCAAGTTGAGAGCACATTTGTAAACTGCTTTGCTAAAATGGCTTAAAAGCAAATCTGCTTTTCGGTTTTGGCCAACACACACACAAACAAACACTTTTTCGCTTTCTCTGTATTGCTTTTCGCTGTTGTTCTTCGTTGCAGACATTTAAAAATTGCAAGTGGCACATGTGAAGTGGCATAAGTGAAGTTTTGCGTGCGTCTGTGTGCTCGTGTGGAAGGTGCGAAAATTGTAAATTGAATTC
This sequence comes from Melieria crassipennis, assembly GCA_963668005.1. Lineage (NCBI taxonomy): Eukaryota > Metazoa > Arthropoda > Insecta > Diptera > Ulidiidae > Melieria > Melieria crassipennis. Next base: position 54,052,872 of record OY764962.1, on the reverse strand, counting down.
GTTGTTGGTGCTGTGACTAAAGAGAAACTTTTCAAGATGTCTGCGAGTCTGTGATTGTTGCCGGTGCATGCTTGAAGCCAGGAAATGGACATTTAGTCAATCACTTCGTTGTCATACGGTGCGTATGAGTAACAGTTGGATTGCATTTTTTGAAATTTAGAACACAAAATAAGATTTGGAATAGAAAATCTTCAATTTATTATTAATAAGAAGTTGACTAATTGATTAATTAAAAGATAAATCAGTCTAAACAAACATCCATTCATTTCAAATGATTAAGTAGAAGATTAGTCAATCTAAACGAACATTTACTCAATCAATTCTTTTAACAGAATTTTCTGAAATTTAGAACACAAAATAATATTTTGAATATTAAATAATAAATTAATTACTAATCATAATTAGACTAGTTGATTAAATAAAAAATTAGTCAGCCTATAATTATTGTTAGCGTTCGCTTGAAGTCAGGAAGGGATGTTTAGTCAATCACTGCCTTGGCACACAGTGCGTACGAGTAACATTTGAATTTAATTTTCTTAAATCTAGAACACAAAATACAGTTAAAATTGTTTAATTACTTATCATAATATGTCTAATTCATTAAATAATAAATTAGTCTAAACGAACATTCACTCAATCACTTCCTTCTTTGACACACAGTGCGTTTGAGTAACATTTGAACTGAATTTACTCAAATCTGGAATAAAAAATAAGTATTTGACCATTTAACATTCAATTAATCACTAATAATTAAATTAATTAATTAAAAAATTAGTCAGCCTGTGATTGTTGTTAGTGCTCGCTTAAAGTCAGGAAAGGGGCATTTAGTCACTCATTGCATTGACACACAGTGCGTATGAGTAATAATTGAATTTAATTTTCTGAAACATAGCACATAATACGATTTTGAATATTATAGGGGAGACCGGGGCAAATACGCCCACGTTTTGGAAAATTTATTTTTCAACATGACAGTAATGATTCTCGAATAACAATATATGTCACGCGCTAGTGTCTTTCCTAAGGAACAAAACTCACATTATCATTTTTATAGATTCCTATTTATTTTCAAGTTTCAACGAAAAATTTAAAGTAATATCGAATTGGCCATTCGGAAAACCCTCGGGGAAATACGCCCACTGCCCGGGGCAAATACGCCCACTTTATTAATTCAAGAATCTCGGACGAAAGTAATAGAAAACAACATTTCAGAAACGAAATACTATAAACAGAGAGCGTTAATATTATTACGCTCTCACTGTGCCGACGCTTGCTTCCTCTTGATAATGAAAATATTGCAAATTCGAGCTTGCCCTATGCCATTCGATTGTATGAGCGTAAGACATCTTATACTTAATTGTCTTTGGTGGTAACCTATAGTCAATAATAAAATTATTTGAGGAAGAAGTTTTTTCCACGAATGATAAATAATATTAATAATTTTATATATTCCTAAAGTCCTTCACCACTTTTTACAAAACTATCAATTGAAAAAAATATTTTAGAAAAAAATTGAACAAATATGCTTTATTAAAACTTCTAACTTGAATACTTTCTTCGATTTTGAGTTCTGCGAAAAGTGGCGAAGGATTTTTCAAATTCGGAAAAATACAGAAAAAGTTTCGTTAGGTTTTGGTCCGTAACTTCCATACCACCCTGTATATTAAGCAGGTCTTTATCTGGACCACGCTGTATATTAAGTGGATGTATTTCTGGACCACCCTGTATATTAATATAAAATTGTCATTTATAATCTTCAGGCAGTAAAACCTTGATAAATGCGTTAGGTGGGCGTATTTGCCCCGAAACGAACTGGGCGTATTTGCCCCAAACAACAAAATGTTTTTTTAAAAATTAAAAAAAATACAAAAAAACTTTTTACGACAAAACTACTTTGGCCTACAGTTTTTCTTACTTCAAATAACAGGAAAAACTTACCTGGCTGCATAAGGAACGAGAAACGAAGATTGTAGATATTTTTTCCTAAACTGCAAAACTTAGATGTTCAGACTATGGAACGACAAAACAATCTGCTTTTATTTATAACGTTTTAACCGCAATGTCAATCGCCTCGATTTTTGTGTGGTTATGTCTACGAGTTAAGGCGCACTTACAATTGGCGCGGAATTTGAATGAATACTTTAAAAGAAACAACGGGTGGGCGTATTTGCCCCGTGGGCGTATTTGCCCCGGTCTCCCCTACCTTAAATTAATTATTAATCAGCATTTGACTAATTGATTACGAATATTCATTCAATCACGCAGTGACACAAAATGCACATTTGAATCTTAAAGCTCTGACCTCACCCTTGACTCAACTCACTCCTTTTCTTTATTTTCTGTCACCGCCAACAAATCTCAACACTTTTTTACCCATTAAATCGTTAGCTTTTGCTTGGGGCAACCTGTTTTCCCAATCTTATTCGACTCTTTATTAACCTTCCATGGCGACATTTTTGTGTTCTTTACTCTGCCACACACACACACATACAAATGGTCAGCAAATAAGCAACGCAAACTTTTAACAATGTTTTTTTGTTTTTACATTTTTCTCAGCATTTTTGCCATTTTCAATTTCTCACAATGAGTGTCAAATATTTGCTACGTTTCGTTAGTGTTTTTACGATTTTTTTTTGTTGTGGAAATTTGCCCCATTTGAACTTTTTCGCACGTTCGTTGCGTTGGCTTTAGTTATTTTGCCTCATGACTTCTTCTTCTGTGTTGTGTTGTGCTGTTTATTTGTTTATTTGACTGTTGGTTCGTTCGTTTGTTACACTTGAACGAATTTTTAAGTTAATTTTGTGCTTTTCAGAAATTTCACTCACGTCTGTGGCTGCCAAACGAATGCACCAACACACAACAATACACACGTACAGCTAAATAAATAGACAAATCAAATGTATCGGTGACGCTCGGGCGAACGGAGGAGTGAAGTGACACGTTGCCAGAGTCAAGTGTCATAAAGTTCGAACACTGCTAACGAAAATCTCAAAAGCGAAATGCGGCTGCCAGCAGTGAACGATAACCTCGAGCAACCGATGTGAGTGAGAAGAAATTTAAAAGTATGTGTGTGTGTTTTGTATTGGCAGCTTTTCGCATTGGCATGCAATGACAGCGTCAAATTTTTGCTGCAAATTTTTCAGCTTGCAAAATTTGGACGTTTAGGTTGCGTGAAAATTGAAGGCAATGTGCTATGTGCACAATAGAAGTCATTCGATTTGCCACAAAGATTGAAAGAGCGCGAATGTAGTCTAAATAATAGCAAAGCAGAGACCAAAGACAAAATAGGGTAGGAAGTGTGGGCTGTTTGCTTAGGAAAAGCAGACGCAACTTTGGCAATGGGTGTCATGCCATGCCGATGATGATGACGTGCCAGAAGTCAAGCCCTGTGCGCGCCAAGCGAAACCAACGTCAAAGACAAACAATAAATACAAATATAAATAAAAATAAAAATATTCTATTCAAAAAAGGTCTCACTCTAAAGACGTGCCTTGAATTTTTATGAACTTGCAGGCAACATTTTGCTTTAATGTTGCTCTTTCTGGCGGCTATAAGAAGTGTTAAGATTCAATTTAAATTATTGAAAATACTTTAGAAAATGAAGAAATTGATAAATATTTATTTTCAATCACTTTGAAGAATGAAAACCATTTCTGAAAGAAATAACTTATATATTTGGATTTCTTAAAAAGTTCTCAATAAATTAATACACAAAAAAAGGGCAGTGTGCAGTTTTTTGTGTGCAAACGAAAGCAAACAGTTTCACTCCAGGGCACATGCACCACACGTTTGTAAACTGGTACAAATGTAGCTAAATAAACAGCAGCTAACTGACAACAATTCACAGGATTGGCAAAGCAACAGGAGCGCATTCAATGAAGTGAGAGTATGGAGACAAACTAAAAGTATGCTAAATTGTAAATATAAACACAGCTGAACTCAAGCTTTAAGTTAGGTAGAAATGGTTTTTAGCGCATTTTTTGTGGCATACTTTTAGGAAGTGTGTAATGAGAGTTGACTTTTATTTTAATGTTATAACAAGTGGATTCGATTTCTAGGTCTGAAGGAATTTTTTTTAATGATTTGTAATTTAAGTAAAGTCGTCCTAATAGTATGCTAAATTGTCAATATAATTGCAGCTGTAAAGTGAACTCAAGTTTGAAGTTAAGAAAAAGTTTTCAGCGCTTTTTTGTGGCATACTTTTAGGAAATGTTTAATGAAAGTTGTTTTTTTTTAATGTTATAACAAGTGGATTCGATTTCTAGCTCTATTGAAGGAATTTTCTTTAACGATTTTAATTTAAGTAAATTTATATAAAAATGCAGCTGTAAAGTTAACTCAAGCTTTAAGTAAGTCAGAAATAGTTTTTAGCGCTCTTTTTTTGGCATACTTTTAGGAAGTGTGCAATGAAAGTTGATTTTTTTTTAATGGTATAACAAGTGAAGAGATATATGGATAGATTTCTAGCTCTATTGAAGGAATTTTCTTTAATGATTTGTAATTTAAGTAAAATCATCCTAAAATTATGCTATATTGTTAATATAATTGCAGCTGTAAAGTGAACTCAGGCTTTAAGTTGGGTAGAAATAGTTTTCAGCGCATTTTTTGTGGAATACTTTTAGGAAGTGTGCAATCGATGTCATAGGAAGTCGATTAAATTTCTAGTTCTAATGAACGAATTTTCTTGAATAATTTTTAATATAAATAAAGTCGTTTGTATGCTAATGCGCCCCTGACACTCTACACCGAGCAATAATGTAACTCTTACTATCTGCAAATATTTCAAGTAACATTTCGAAAACCAGAAAAATGCCAAATGAAATGCACACCTTGTCGTTTATTTGTTTGTTTGTTTGATTGACTGAAGCACGACAGCAGCCTGCAGCGTATTGCCAACCAGCACCAGCACCAGTTGTGATAAGGCCAAGCAATGCAACTGTCTGTGTGTGTGTGTGCAACAAAGTTTCATAGCATATTTGTCTTCCTTTCAACACTAACTACACAAACATACACACAAGCAACAACAACAACGAAAAGTATTAGAAAGTAGAAGAAGTTGGCAATACCAGCCAACTGACGGCACGTCAAGGGACTAGTTCTTCTTCTTCTTCTTGTATTTACTTCTTGTTACATATATTTTGCTTACTTGTTACGCTTTTGCTTGCATCAAATGTCGGAAGTTGCTAACTACAACTGTATTTGTATTTGTATGTATGTATGTGAGTATGTTTGTGTATGTATTGGTATGTGTTGGCATGAAATCGGTAGACGCATAGTTTGGAGCTTAACAAAACGAAAAATGGCACTAACCGAATTGCCGTTTGTCACGTGCGAAGTGCACACATACTTCTTGTCATGTTGCTAGCTAATGGAGATATATATACTTAAGTATGTATGTACGTATAGAGGTAGATATGTAAACATAAATAATTACATGTGTGCGAGTGTGGCTGCAATATTTGAAAGGAAGACGTGCTAAATATGTTTTGAAAATGTGTGCGTAGTGTTGGAAAATTAAAAAATAAAATTAAAAAAATAAAACAATCAGTAAACAAAGAATGAAGAAATGAGAAAGATATTAAAAATATTTAATTTAGAAATTCTTAAAATTTAAAAATGTATTTATTTATTAACTTTTTTTATTGGTACAACAACAAATTATTATACAAATCTCACAGTAGCAGCACTAGCGACTTTGGGCATCGGCTGGATAATTTAAAAATTATATATGTATGTATGTACTTTAGACTGGATTTAGTGCACGATTTTTCGATTTCGATGCTCCGCAACCTCTCATTTTATGCGGTTTGGTAAAAAGTGCATGAGCTAAAAAATGTTGGGGCTAGGGTGGGGCTAAATGGCGTCTCATAGAGGTCAAAGCTTACAAAAAAGCTGGGAAATTCGACAAACTGCTCCACAGCTGGTCAGAAGTTGCTCTTAGAGGGTTAAAACCTATGATTGACTCCTCTAGTATTCCTTACTGAACATTTCTTTCAAACATACTCACCCCCTATCTCTTGATGGGGCTCCCATACAAAATGGTCATTTTTATAAAATAGGCTCCCACTGCTCCCATGTTGCCCCCAGACGTGTCAAATGTATGACCGACATCCATTTATTTTCCCTTCCGAATGTTTCTTCCAAAGATACATACTCGCTATCTCCAAGTCTTAAGGGGGCTGCCATACCAATTTGGCCATTTTCTATGCCATTGGCTCCCCAGTTGTAGATGTGGTATGTAGTTAAGTAAGCGAGAAAACATCGTATCTCGGAAACTACTGAACCGATTTAAATTATTTATTCAGCGATCACCAACATTCTTGAGTACAAAAAATACAAAATTAATTAAAGTTAAGAAATTCACCACCAGAGGGCGTCTCCCATACGATCGGATATGTGACGTTGTCAACTTTTGGGTTTCTACAAAGCAAAAATCAAAATGTATTGTCGAAACCCCACTAACCTCCCTACTTTGAATATAATTGCGATCGTAATTGAGTGTTAAGAAGAAATCATTAGATTTTTGTGAGAAAATGTGAATTTTTTATTCAGCCGGTATAGGTACTCCTTGCGTAAGCACCTTGGAACAAAACTTGTTTTCTATGTCACAAGGCGTCATTATAGTCTCTGATGAGTTTCACGCCCCTTCCGACAGCATCGTTGTCCACATGTATGTTTTCATGTATGTTTCCACATGTATGTTTTCACATGTATGTTTTTATATGTATATTTTGAAAATGTGAGGTAGTGTTAAAAATTAAAAAAAAATTAAATAAACCAAACAAAAAAAATATTGTGAAAGGAATGGAAAACACTAAAAAATATTAAAATAATTAAAAAAAAGCAAAAAGAATGAAAGAACAATAAAATGAATCAATCAAAACTTGAAAATAATTAATTTTAAAATATTTAAAAATTTTAAAATGATGTAAGTAGGTATATGTCTCAAAAACGTGTAGTAGTGTTAAAAAAGAAAAAACATTTTAAAAACCAAAAACAGAAACATTGAAAAAGAATCAAAAAATAATAAAATTAAATAATCAAAAATTGAAAATAATTAAAAATAATTATTATCACAATATTAAAAAAATTTAAAATTAGATATGTTTATAAGTATGTTTTTCAAAATGTGTGGTAGTGTTAAAAAATAAAAAAAAATAAAATAAACCGAACAAAAAAAATAGTATGAAGGGAATGGGAAAACACTGAAAAATAATAAAATTAATTAATCAAAAATTGAATTAAATTGAATTTAAAAATTAAAAAAATTATGAAAATTTCAACTTAATTATTTCAAATTTCATAATACAAATATTTTGACATTACAAAAAAGCAAAATGTAAATATTTGATTTAAAATATTGGATAAAACAAAATAATTTTCATTTCCTTGCGCGATGCCCATAAAAATGTCTCTTAAAAATGTCACCCCGAGCATCTCAAGCAACAGATGGAAGCAACATTGGTTTGTTGTTGCCATCTATTTGCGCTGTGCGCGCGAATGTTGCACGTAAATATTCAATAATCACATTTTGTAGAATGTTCTGTCTGTCACTCATACGCCCCGTTGGCTGCCATAGAAATGCAATGCTGTCTGGCAGCCAAGTGAAATAAAGTGGCAAAATTAAAGTAATAAAAGCGAAGCGAAATCAATTCCCCGTTGCTAAAATGCCGGCACGTGGCTGCACGTTGCTCGCGGCATAAAATGGAATTCGAAATTTACTTAACGCTAACGACAGCAAGCGGCTGGGAATTGTCGTTTAAGTTGATTAGCAGCACAAAAGTTGGTCTTGACGAAGTGTTACGCATATATAATGGAATAAAATCTAATAAATGCTATTAAGAGATGTAAGTAAAGAGTGTTAAAAAATGGGTTTTTTATCTTAGGTAGGGTTAGGTTAGATTAGATTTAAATAGCTAAAGCCATGAAGCTGGCTTGTTGTGATACCTCATGCTTACTTATTAACTCAAATGGCCATAACAGCCCATTAGTGAGTTACGGTTCAGTGCCACCGTGTAGGTGTGTCGTTTCACTGATGAAATTTCATGATGGACAAGGGGCGTGGCATTTTTCAAGCGACCCAAATGTTTTGAATAACTTTGGAACTGGAGGTCACACATCAATGACATTTGGCACAGACTTACGATTTGCATGAGCCCTTCGATAGGGGGAATGGGGTGGATATTGGACAAGGGGGCATGGCACCGCTCATACAACTCAAATTTTTGATATGGAATAGCTTCAAAATTATAATTCGGACAGCATTGAAATTAAATTCTACTGGTAAAATTTGATGGGCATTGGACAAGGGGCGTGGCATATTTTATGGGAAATGGAACTGGGTTGCACCCTTTGACTGGAAGTATGGTCCAAAGGACTCAAATCTATATTCAAATAATTGTTTGTCCTGACTGATTGGCTGACGGATTGACGGATTGACTGACTGATTAATCACCGGCCAGCCCAAACCGCTAAAGCTACAACGATGAAATTTGAACTGTAGGCACATTTAAAAAAATTAACTTCCACTAAGACAGGATGAAAATTATTATTATTATTATTGTTATTTATTAGAGTAATATATGTAAAATATATAACTAACTTACAAAGCACTCTATCTACCAAGGCCTACGGTGCGATCAATGTAATATATAGATATGTAATGTAATATATATAATGTAATATACAGATTGCTTTCTTCTTTTTTGTTTTTTTTTTATTTCTTATTATTTTATGTGCACGTGTACGTATGTGACAATTCCGTTCAATAGGATGAAAATTAAATTTCGTGGTCTAAAAGGGTTAGGGTGTTGTATGAAGAATTTTTATTGATTTCAAATTGATTGACTTCAAACTTGCGTGCAAAGTCGCTGGGCCCTGCTTGTGTTAAATAAAAAATATTTCAATGAAATTCATTTCAATGCATTATTTAAGTATTAATGAAAATCAAAGGAAAACTTTTCCATAACCATCGGTGACTATAAATCGTTATCCCTTTTACGGGCCACTGGATTACAATTTGTTTAAATAATTTCACGCTAACAAGTTTCAAAAGGGCGGCAAATGTAATTAGACGAATTAACGTAAATGAGTACCAAACAAACAACGTCAAGAAAACCAACCGAAAACAAGTGTAGAGACCGAAACAAAAATCAGCGAAAATCAACAAAGTATGAAACAGCATGAAAATGAGAGAAACGAAATTGCGCACCAAAATGCAAATTAACCAAATTAGAAAAGTTGCCGCAATGCTTCACTAATTTACTTCATTGCCTTTGGCACCGACGCAAAAAAGATGTAATCGAATAGAACGGCGCATTTTTGTACCCTTTTTTTTAGTTGAGTTTAGTTCAGACACAACTAATAACAATTCTCCAACTAAATGGCGCATTATGAAGCAACCAAGCAATAAGAGCAACAACAACAATAATGAAATAAAAACAAACAAACACTGGAATTAACAGTTTTAGTTGGCATTGTTTGTAGCGCAAAATGTGCCAACGACAATAACAAAAACTAACATATATAAAAATGCAACAGAAAACTTTTCATGGGCGGAACACATTTAACTGGTTTTTGTTTATGATTTGGTTGTTGTTGTTGTTGTTGTTGCTTCATTTTACTCTTACCTCCACCTTTGGTGTGTTGGCCACTAAATTCCGCAAATATGAATGCGGGCAGCGACCAGTGTTGCCTACTTGCAAAATGATTTTACGCGCTCACAAATAGCGGCAACAATCAGAACGCAACAATGGCGCCGGCAGCGAGCGAACGGAAACGTCAAAAGCATTTCCGGCGCTCAAACAGCCAATATTTTGTGGCAATTCTGTTGTCGGTGTTGTTGCTGTTGTTATTGTTGCGGCAGCAAACAAGCAAAAGGCTTGTCCATTTTTATGAGCGCAATAGCTACAGAATAACAACAACAATAACAACAACAAGCACAACAAAAACAAACTATAATAAAAAGCACAACGGTTAACAACAATAGCAACAACAACAATAACAACAGCTGCCCAAAACGCCACTAAACAAACGCAAAAAGCTCAAATCTCGCCCCTCGTTGCCGCTTGCCGCAAGGCATAAACAAAAATAAATTTGCAGTAAAAATAAATGATGAACGAACAAGCGAGAAGGAGCAAAAAAAAATTCCGTTTCGCTTGCTGCCCAACAGAAAAAGGGACGTTTTAATGGGTTGCGCATAGTTGCTGAACGAAGTGCGAAGCGAGACGAGTTGGGGCCCACAATGGCGAAAAAGGCCTAACAACGTTTGTTAATTAACACAACACAGCGGCCGGCAGCAACGCAAACAACAACAACAAATATGAAGCCAACTAAAATTACAATGAAAGCAACAACAAAACGTCATAACAAAAAAAAAATAGAGCAACAACAAGCAAACGAATAAACGCCGCACAGCAACCATGGGCGCACTATTTCTTCACGCCAGCCCGTTCGACTGAGTGCGCCGGGAATTTGCATTTAATTGGAAAAGTAACACAAGATATGTTGGCGCTGATAGAGAGAGCGCAAGAAAAATTTCCGTACACTGCGTTTGCGTTCGTTTGTGCTGCCAGGCCGATGGCCTCGCGGAGAACTGATGGCGTTAACAGCCGCAAAGTAGTGAAATTCTAGCAGCATTCAAGGCTTTCAAACTGTGCATTGTTATTGTTGTGCTTTATGCCTGCGGTTGTTTATGCTATGAGCGAAGTGAATTTGTGATTATTCGATTTGTTGCTTGCTTTCGCTGGCTATGTGAGTTAACGTTATGTGGGTCTTAAATACCGATGTTGTTGTTTGTATTTAGATAGCTTTGGGGTAAACTGGGTCAATGGGATATTCTTGTGGTATGGTAATGAAGTTTGGTATTAGAATTTACTATTTGGAAAATGGTATTTGGTACTTGAAACATGAAATTTGTGTTTTAGATTTTGGTATTCAAAATTTTATATTTTTGATTCATTATTTGGTATTTATTTGACATTTTGTACTTCGGTATTTGATAGGCGGTATTTGGTCCTATTATGTCTTCAAACAATTCTCATAACATTTCAAACTTTTCTCTCACTCTTTACTCTATCTCTCTACTTTCACTTACACATAATTAAGATTTTTCTTTGTAAATTATTAAAACATTGTAATAATATAGTATTTATTGTGTAATGCTTAAAACGAATGTGTTCCTAATTAGTATGCAAAAGATTGTATCTTATATGCCTGTATAATCTGTTAAATAAATAAATAAATAAAATAAATAAATAAATGTAATTGGAATTTAAATTTGTGATAGTTGGTATTTTGTTTTTGGTATTTCATTTTTGATGGTTAGAAATTTGTCCTTGGTCTTTAGTATTTTGTGTTTTGGAATTTGGTATTTGATAGTCTTTGGTTTTTGGTATTTTGTCGTTGGTATCAGATATTTAATAGTCGGTATTTGTTTTGTGGTATTTTTTTTATTGGTATAAGTATGATATTTCGAACTTGGTATTTGGTATTTTTTTCCTTGGTATTTTGTTATTGGTCCTTAGGATTTCTTATTTGGTTATTGCAAATTGATATTTGACAATTGGTATTTGGTCTTTAGTACTCGGTCCTTGGATAGTATTTGAAATTTGGTTTTTGGTATTAGATTATTGGTATTTGGTATTCGGTATTTGATAGCGGATATTTGGTATATATATTTCCTTTGTATTTGATACTTAGTATTTGGTTTTGATAATTGGTATTTGATATTTGATCGTTGGTATTTTGTTATTGTTACGAGTATGTGATATTTGGTACTTAGTATTTGGTACTTGGTATTTGGTGCTTGGTATTTGGTATTTGACAGTTTGTATTTCGTCCTTGGTATTTCGTTATTGGTCTTTGTATTTGATATTTGGGTTTTGGTATTTGATAATTGGTTTTTCATAGTGGGTATTTGGTTTTTTGTATTTAATATTTGATAGTTGATATTTCATTGATGGTCTTTGTTATTTTGTTGTTGATATTTGGTACTTGGTATTTGGTCTTTGGTACTTGGTCTTTGGTACTTGGTATTTGGGACTTGGTATTTGGTATTTGATGTTTTTTTTTAACTCGAACAAACACGCAGGGGATGACCCCTATTAATGCGAAGCATTGCGTTGGTTCAGGAAGGTTGGTATTTGGTCTTCGGTACTTGGTCCTTGGTTTTAGTATTTGATATTTGGTTTTGGAGATTTGGTCTTTGGTACTTGGGATTTGGGAATTGGTATTTGGTATTTGATAGTTGACATTTGGTCCTTGGTATTTCGCTATTATTCTTTAGTATTTAATATTTTGTTTTTTTGATATTTGGGTATTATTAGTACTTGGTATTTGATAGCTGGTATTTGGTCTTTGTATTTTGCTATTCATATTTGATACTTGGTATTTGGTGTTTGGTGTTTAATATTTGGTACTTGGTATTTATTAGATGGTATTTTGTTTTTGGTTTTTAGTATTTGATAGTTGGTATTTGGTCTGTGGTATTTTGTTATTGATATTTGATACTTGGTATTTGGTACTCGGTGTTTGGTATTTAGTACTCGGTATTTGAGATTCGGGATTCAATATATGTGTCTTGATATTTGGTATAGATTTCCAAATCAATGATCTCGGTGCAAACGTGAGACTTTCTACAACTATCTAGTTTTATTTTAGGTCACTATTTCTTTTAATTTAGGAGTTACAGACTTTTATATTTTTTTAGTGATTTGAAGTTAGTCCAGATATTCTTAAAATTTAGAATTTTTGCAAAGATTTTCTTGGCTTTTGGTTACCAGCAAAGTTCTTCTATCAAATGTGATACATTTTGGCCCCTTGGCTCTTCTAGTTTAAGAGTTACAGTTGTTCGAAGTTATTAAGTTATCAATCATAAAAGTATTGGTTTCTTTATTGATTTTATGTTTCTCTCTCACATAGCTTAAGAGTTATAGGCGCTTAAAGTGTTTCAATTGTAATTTCTGAAAGTATTTGTTTCTAGTTATATATGTACATATTTTTTTCTAATTTTAGGTGCAATACCCGGGGTTTTCTACCCTTCTTGACAATCAACAGAGTTTTTCTATCAAATGCAAAACATTTCAGGCCTCTAGCTCTTCTAGTTTTGGAGTACAGATGTTTGAAGTTGTTTAGTTACCAATTTTGAAATTACTGACTTCTGTATTGGTTTTCTCGGCTTTGTACGACAACAGGGATTCTCTACTCCTCTTTGCAAAGCAACATATTTCCACCATCAAATGCAAAATAAATCAGGCCTCTAGCTCTTATAGTTTAAAAGTTACAAGCATTTAAGTTTCTTGAAGTTGCTATTCTGCAGATAACCAGCTTCTATATTGATTTGACCTTCGGGTGCAATACTGAGGACATTCTAAACCTGTTTGGCCCACTGCAAAGTTCTGCTATCAAATACTAAAAATATTGCAGGCTTCTAATTCTTCTAGTTTATGAGTTACAGGCTTTTATTTACCACTTTTACACTAATACGTTTCTTGTATAGATTTTCTTGAAATTCAGGTACATTCTAAACCTGTTTGGCCCATTGCAAAGTGCTGCTATAAATTAATAAAAACATGTCAGGCTTCTAGTTTCTTTAGTTTATGAGTTGCAGGCATTTAAAGGTCTTTATTTACCATTTGTTTTAGATTTTATCGAATTCCAGCTGACTCAAATTCCGGACACTTTTTACACCTCTTCGGAAAGCAACCGTCTTCTGTGATATATTTCAGACCTTCAGTTCTTCTAGTTTAGCAGTTACAAGCGTTTAAAGGTTTTTATTTGCAATTTTTAGAATTATAAGCCCCTTTATAGATTTTCGCAACATATTCCAATGTGATACCTGGGACTTTGAAAATCAAAAGCTCTGCTATCAAATGCGGTATATTTCATATCTCCAGATCTTTTAGTTTAGCAGTTACAAGCGTTTAAAAGCCTTTACTTGCTATTTTGTAATGATTGGCTTTTACAAGGATTTTCTCAAAACATTGAAGTGCGATACCTGTGACTTTCTTACTTCGTCTTTGGAAATCAAAAGCTCTGCTCCAGTTCTTCTAGTTTAGCAGTTAGAAGCTTTTGAAAGCCTTTATTTGCAATTTTTAGAATTATTGGCTTCTACATAGATTTTCTCAAAATATTCTAATGTGATACCTGGGACTTTATAATTATGTTTCCAAAACAAAAGTTCTTTTGTCAAATTCCATATATTTCAGACCTTCAGCTCTTCAAGTTTAAGAGTTACAGGCATTTAAAAGCTTTTATTTACAAATTTTTTAACTACCTTCTTTTATATATATTGGTTTCCTCTGTCCAACTGTCGAACAAAGCCTAAACTTAAATAAACTACTTTAAAACTAGTTAAGTTCTTGTTTCCAGAAACTTCTTAAACTTTGTCTAGTCTGGGCGCCCATAAATATGCTCAAACTTTTTACTAACCGTTAAGACATTTCCAACAGCATTCAACATTTTATAGCTGTCACCTAATGCCTCTAAAAATCTTTCCAAATATACTTAAGCATGCATAAGCCTACGCCATCAAACTTGCAACAAAATGGGGAAAATTTGAATTTCATATTTAAGGCCAATAAAAAGCAAAAAGATTACAAGAACAGTGGTATTAAGGCATTTGGGCACAAGCATAGACGCCACAAAATATGCAACAATAAAGATGGCATTAGTGGTAAGACGACTAACGACTCGAATTTTTCATCACACATATGCAAAATTCAAGTGTTACGCCGAAGTAAAAGTGGACTGACAGACAACATGACAGTGACAACAACAACAACAACAGCGAAGTTTATTCATTAAAATGCACAAACTTGTCTGCTCGCAACGCATCAATAGAGCATCAAAACGACAGCTGCAGACGTTTGCTGTGCTGTATGCATTGAAGGCGGTAACGGCAACTTGTCAATTGCAACTTGAGCAGCGCGCATTAAATTGACGGCTGACGCAGCGGGCAGCAGCAACCAAGAAAAAGAAGAAGAAACTTTCTTATGCAAGCAGCGCGCGCGAAAAAAATACGCAGCCAAGTGTGTGTGGAATTTGCATGCGCACACAATCGGCGTGTGGCAAGTGTGGCAGCGCAGCAAAATAACAAGCCGATTTGCATACGGGAATGGGTAGATATATATATATAAAGGGTGCGCCATCTATTACTTTTTTTTCACTTATAAGTTTATGTGTTACCATGTGCGTCAAAAGCCATGTGGTATACATATATGAACTGTCAAATGTATGCCAATTACAGTCATGGATTCGCTAACAACACAACAACGCATTTTGGTTATCCAAACTTATTACGAAAACGGTCGAAATATAAAAAATACTTTTCGCAAACTTCGCACTAGTTTTGGCCGACATGGGCGCACTACAGAGCCTGGAATTCGTTGGATTGTGGATCGTTTTGAGGAAACTGGTTCGGTTGAAGGTCGTAGACCATACCAACATGCTCGTCCAGCTCGTACTCGTGAAAACATAGCCGCAGTGAGTGAAAGTGTGCGAGAAGAGCCAACCACCTCGATTAGGCACCGTTCGCAACAATTGGACATTAGTGAGACCACTTTACGCCGGATTTTACACATTGATTTACACCTCCATCCATACAAAAGCCAACTAACACAAAAATTGAAGCCGGCAGACCATCAACAGCGGCGTGTCTTTGTTAATTGGATGCTTGAAAGAGAAGATGGATTTTCGGCCAAAGTGCTCTTTTCTGATGAAGCTCATTTTCACCTCAACGGGTACGTAAATAAGCAAAATTGCAGGTGGGCTGCAAACCCACAAGAATTTCATGAACAACCTCTCCATCCCGAAAAAGTGACTGTTTGGTGCGGCTTATGTGCTGGTGGCATCATCGGACCATTCTTTTTTGAAAATGCAGAAGAAAATGCCATTACAGTCAACGGGGAACGTTATCGCGGCATGATAACAGACTTTTTATGGCCACAATTGGATCGTATTGATGCCGACGACCTTTGGTTTCAACAAGACGGAGCAACGGCCCACACATCTCGCCAGACAATCGCCCTATTGCAGGAGAAATTTCAGGACCGCATAATTTCAAGAAATTCCGATGTGAATTGGCCCCCGAGATCGTGCGATTTAACCCCTCTTGACTATTTCCTTTGGGGATTTTTGAAAGGGAAAGTGTATGCGAATGCTCCCCGGACAATTCAAGACCTTAACCCTCCATTACTATCGTCAGGGTGGAATGCACCCCGTGAGTTAAATTTTTTAGTAAAATATAGATTTTTTAACCAAAACCAAAATAAAGTTATAATGTAATCCACATATGCATATTTCTGAAGGTTTTAGAGTACATTGCAGTTGCATAAATAAAGCTCATGCTTTTATACAATTGTTTTAAAAAGTAACTGGGTGTATTACACCCACGATAGTAGTGGCGGTATAAAATTGCTGGATGCTTAACACCCATTATTAGTAATGAAGTTTTATTTTTTATAAAATACATTTACATATTTGTATTCACTTTTTGGCGATAATTTTTTTTTAATAACGTATAGACCATTTACTTAGTAGAAAATCCTTAAAAATTATGCTCTAGGATAAGTAAAAAATTTGTATAACATTAAATTTGTTTTTTCTTAAACTGATAAAGTTAGAAGGACGAAATTCAAGGATGTAGTAGTGTACATATTAGTCCTTAAGATATATTTTTTTCAAATTTTTTTCCAATAGTTTTTGGAAATTTCCAAGGATATTCAAGGTTAAACTTTCAAAAGGATATTTTTAATACCTATTTGTCCTTTTGCACCGAAACATTAAATTTTCTAAGATTCTAAGGATTTTTCTGTTTGATTTGATACCCATATTATTATTCTACAATACGCTCAATTTTTGAAATAATTCCTTGAAATAAACATGTCCTTGAAATTTCAAAGTCCTTTAAAAAAAAATCCTGACGTCAGAGAGAAAAACTAAAAACGCAGTTTTACTACATTTGGCCCCTAGTTTTGCAAGTATATCGATTTTTTCGTGTGTTTGGAAATTTTTTTTGTTTTTTGTCGCACGGTATAACCTTACAAAGTAGCAGGTATATTGTTGATTTTTGTTTGAGTTTTTACGCAAAATTTTACCTCGGTCCGAAAAAAATTATTAAGTAAATATTTATTACTTATTTTTTTAGCTTTCTAAATCACTAAGCCCAAGAAACATAATTTAAATAGTATGCAAGATGTGGCTATTTTCCCAATACAACTTTTTATTTCATCTTTTTTTTCCTTGAAATGAGATGCACATAAACAATTGTTTATATTAAATAAATGAATTAACAAAATTAAACAATTTATTTTTGTTTTTACATGTTATGATGTTCTGATTATGAAAAAAATTGGTTTTTGTTTATTTTAGCTCCATGGATAAGTAACACGGATAATAAAAAGTTGTGGGTGGATTACACTTGCGATAGTAATGGCGTTAGTGAAATAGACGATAGTAATGGAGGGTTAAGCACAATATTCGGACTGAAATTGCGGCCATAGACCCGATGATTCTGCAAAAAATCATTGAAAATTTTGATGCGCGGATGTTGGCCTGTAAAGGAAGCCGCGGTGGTCACATGACCGATGTTATATTTCATACATAAATGGCATAAACCAACCTTCATTTATCAATAAAAAAATGGATTTCACATCATAAAAAGCGTGTTGTTTTTTTAAATAGAAAAAAAAGTAGCAGATGGCGCACCCTATACATACGTGGAATGGGTGTCGGTAGCTGGTCGATGTGGTTGCGCACTGCTACCTAACCGCAGGTGTGAGTGGCTTCCAAGCATCTCTGCCACACACCGCAGGCGGTGCAATTTCGCTTTGCCGCACACAGCAACATTGTAAAAATCCAAAAAAAGTTGCGTATCTGTATGCTGCATTGTATGTCTGTATGTATGTGTTTCTGTGTGTGTCATATAACAATGCCATAGGAATATTTTACAAATTCCAATTTACATTTAATTTTATTCTTTGCTCAAGTATGGCAAACATGTCAGAGTATGAGGTGAATATTTTTGCTATGGTGTATGAACCCCAAACTGCAGCCAAGGCAGCTTAAAGTTCCATATCTCATATGTTAAATCAGACATCAAAACGAAATGAAAAAAAAATGCTAAAAAATTTCTCAAGTTTTCATCACAACTAAAACGCTGAAGGGGTTAAATTATTTGATTATCAGCGTTCTTTATTTTATTGCTCTGCACATTTTAAAAATGTTTGGCATAAAAATAAAAAAAATTAAAAAAATGCAGTAAAAAATGTGAAATTTGTGCATTACACGTTGCAGCGTGCCACATGCCAGCAAGTAACATGCAATGTGGCAACAATGTAGCCAGTTATGCAATGTAGGTGCCGCTGCTGGCACCAACAGCAATAGCAACAGCGTCAGCAACAGCAACAAATGAGCGAATGCCACATCCTGTGCTAATGCGCGCAAGCATGCAGGCGTTTGCTTGTATGTGTGTCTATGTGTGTGTGTGTGTGTTCTGTGTATGTTGCACTATCAGTGTGCGTTAAGATTGCAAAAGCGCCTTAAGGTATGCTCTAAAAATAAATAGCAACTCATCCGCACAAACAGGTACGAACACTCATGAACTAACACACACACACACACACACTCACACAAACATATATACATACAGACATCAGACACAGCGCTCTGATGCACTTTGGGTCTGCGCACCTGAGCGCAAATGAATGATGCCGTCTAGCTGTCGCTGCGTCGAGCTGTGTGCAGTGCCGGTCGCCTGCTTGGCGTTGTTACGCTCAGTGCGGTTGCTGCTGCCTTTGTTGTTGTTGTTGCTGCCGCTGCAGGTTGTATGCTACAGCTGAAATGTTGCATTAAACTAAATAGAAGACTTTTGCTATTGAAATGCAAACAACTGCTGTCTGTTCTGCGCTGCTTTGGTGCCCTTTGCTGCTTTCTTGTCGCATTGCTGCCTCATTGAAATGTCCGCCGGAAATGGCACTCTTCAAGCAGCTGCAATTTTGACTGCTTCTTATGTTTGTTGCTGCAAAATGTGCTCATATGAAAGTCGCAACAATGCTGTTTGCTTTTACTCATCCACAGCAACCATGCTACGTGACATTACATTCCACTGCCTCGCCGTTTCTATACCGTTTTATGTGTCCTTTACACATTTTCTTTTCGTTGAAATGTACTCGTATTATTGCGTTTGGCTTTTAGTAGTGTCCGACCGAAACCACTTTTTTGGGCCGAAACCGAAACCGAAACCGAATATTCGGTTTTTTTTTAATATTCGGCCGAAACCGAAACCGAAACTTTCTAGTTGAAATAAAAATCACCATATCAAGCACTTTTTTCAACAAACGAATTTTACATTAAGTAAATAAAGAACAAACAAACAAACATAGCATAAATAAATAAATACTTATTAATAAAAACAATTTATTCATTTTTTAAAAACGTAAACAAGAAGAAATCACCCTTTCGTACCTTACTCGATAATATTCAAAATTAAATAATTTAATATTATATGCTAAAAAAAAGACGTTTGTTTACATTGCTGGCATCTAAATTACTCCTCCTTTTACTATATATCTGCTACACAATAAAATGTAAAAAATATTCTAGAAAGTTTCGGTTTCGGCTATTCGGCCATTTTTTGGCCGAAACTGAAACCGAAACCGAAACCACTTATTTGGGCCGAAACCGAAACCGAAACCGAATATTCGGTCGGACACTAGCTTTTAGTGAAAATGAAATCAATGAAGTGCACTGCGTTGCCACTTGCAGTGTCCACTCGAATGGCCATTGAATGCGGCAAATTCTAAAAGGTTACACTTTAGGGCTGTCAGTGTTCCACATGCCATGCTTTGCTTTATTTTTGTTATGTCTTTAGAATCATTTTCAAAAAGGTTTTGAAAGCTTGTTCTTATCACAAAGATATGATTTTTTCATGAAATTTTCCATTACAGTTGGGCAAAGATGTGGCTCTGTCTCACCGAAGATGCCTTGGATCCTGGCCTTTCTCATGTCACATTTTTGATTTATTATATGACAAACAGATTCTGTGAACATTTTCACAGACCCTGTTATCACTCTCGCTCCGGTTCAACAGTTGTCTCGCACCATTTGTAGAACTTGAGCAATGTTATGGTCAGTGATTGTAGGTCTTGAACGACTAAAATGTTCAACGTCTCCCAAGCTGATACGGCCATACTTAAATTCTTACTTACTTAGATACTTAGCTGGCCATAACAACTCATTACTAGGTTACGGCCTGCCGCATAAACTCTCTCAAGACTCTCTCTCTGCTTTGCGCGCGCCTTCTCCATAGGGGAACTTGGTTCTCCTACCGGAGACATGGTATCCATCTATGCCGTCGACCTCCAACTACCTCATCAAACATTATCCCTACGGCAGACATGGGACATGGCCAGCCCGTTTAAATTTAACTGGGCAAAAATTCACAGTACTAAAGGCTTGATTACACGTAACGAGTAGAGTGGCGAGACATGAAAATGGTACTAGACCGAGAGAATTGGGATGGCGAGCAAAAGCGACGAGTTGTTCAAACGTATTTTAACACGTGGCGAGTCAGTTCGGTTTTACAATGCACAAAATGAACTAAGCAACTCGCGCAATTACACTCAACCGAGCGAAAAGTGGTGTGTGACGCATTCCGCATGTTAAGAGCGATTCCGCATGTGACGAGCGATTCCGCGAATCGCTGCGAAAAAGAGAAAAATATAACGGTAAAGTAGTACTCGGCCTAGTAAACAAAATGTGATTCTAGTGACTCTCTCGCCACTTTACTCGGTCACTGACTCAATCAACAACTCGCCTTACTGTTTAGACGAAACGAGTACTCGTTCGAGTTGCTGTCTCGTCACTCTACTCGTTACGTGTAATCAAGCCTTAAATGATGAAAACAACAGCTCAGAATCGTGTAAGTTGGAAGAGTCTTGTGAGGAGTGAACAAGGAAAAAAAAGAAAAATTATGCTACAGAGTCCCTGTGTACAACTCGTCTTACAAAAACTAAATTTAATGACTTATCTCTGCTCGAATTTTTCCATTTTCACAAAATCTCTTACATTGACTGACTCTGACCATTGTTAACCAACAACTGTACATAAAAAATGACTAAAGTTCTGTTGAGTAGTTTTCATAAGAGGCCCTAACAGATTCCCCAACTCTTGTTGACGACTGTTGCCATCTTCATGTTTAGACTAGAAACTATTCAGACCAAATTCGTTTGTACAAATTAGTTCAGCCCGTTTTTTTGTGATCAAAAATAATTTATTTCAAAACAAACTACTTAAATGAACTGACTAATGAAAGTATTGTCCATCACTGGTTACTACTTTTCCCAAATCTCCGGAACTTTAGGAATTCCATCTCAAAAAATTGTCTCATCTTTTGAAGCCATTCAAGTTAAGAGCCACTTTTCGATTTCTACGAAAGAATTAAACGAAAGAATTGTAGACTATATCGATCGCTCGTAATGGAGTCGCCAGATTGTGGCAGCTTATGGTATACAACTCCCTTCTGGTCCCAGCATTCGGTTTTGGCGTTGATGGCTGTAGAACCATGAATATTCTGTTTTGACATTGATGATCTTAGATTCACGAATATTCGGCTTTAGAACTATTTTTGGAATATTCGGCTTTGGCGTTGAAGATCTTAGAACCAATTTTTTGAATATTTGGCTTTGGCGTTCATGATCTTGGAACGATGAATATTCGTCTTTGGCCTTGATGATGTCAGAGCTATGAATATTCGGCTTTGGTTTTGATGATCTTAGAACAATTTTTTTGAAAATTCGGCTTTAGGTTTGATGATCTTGGAACCGTAAACATTCGTCTTTGACATTGTTGACCTAAGAACCATGAATATTCGGCTTTGGCGTTGATGATCTTAGAACAATTTTTTGAAAATTCGTCTTTAGATTTGATAATCTTGGAACCATGAATATTCAACTTTGGCATTGATGATCTTAACAAATTTTTGGAAAATTCGGCTTTAGGTTTGATGATCTTGGAACCATGAATATTCAACTTTGGCATTGATGATCTTAAAAAATTTTTTGAAAATTCGGCTTTAGGTTTGATGATCTTAAAACCATGAATATTCGGCTTTCGCGTTGATGATCTTAGAACAATTTTTTGAAAATTCGGCTTTAGGTTTGATGATCTTAAAACCATGAATATTCGGCTTTGGCGTTGATGATCTTAGAACAATTTTTTGAAAATTCGGCTTTAGCTTTGATGATCTTGGAACCATAAATATTTGTCCTTGGCTCTGATGATATTAGAACAATTTTTTGAAAATTCGGCTTTAGGTTTGATGATCTTGGAACCATGAATATTCAGCTTTGGCACTGATGATCTTAAAAGAATTTCCGAAAATTCGGCTTTCGGTTTGATGATCTTAAAACCATGAATATTCGGCTTTGGCGTTGCTGATCTTAGAACAATTTTTTGAAAATTCGGCTTTAGCTTTGATGATCTTGGAACCATGAATATTCAGCTTTGGCATTGTTGACCTAAAACTATGAATATTCGGCTTTGACTTTGACGTTGATGATCTTAGACCTATGAATATTTGGGTTTGATGACTTTAGAACGATGAATTTTCGGCTTTGGCGTTGATGACTTTAGAATCATTAATATTCGGCTTTATTCATTAATATTTGGCTTTACCTTGAATCATGGTTTTTCGGCTTTGGCGACGACCTCAACATCAACGGTTGTTTGGCAACGATTGACAAGGCCTAGTAACTATAGTATTTTTTCTTCTCGGGGTTGTCGTAGAGTATACACTTTTCATACCCAGTCACCATCCAATGTAAAAACCCTTTCTTTTGCCTTTAAATCAGCTGCTTGCGAGTTAACATAAAATTGAACATTTTCAACACAGTACAAATAAAAGAATTTTCAATAAAATCAAAGCAGTATTAAATGAATATTTTTAACAGATGTCTAACCTCTCTTGAACCACTGCAATCAGCTGTCACTATAAACCATTCACAATAGCCAGAGCCATCTTTTGGAAATGAACCGAATTACTTAGTTTGCCCTCCAAATATTACCAAAGGAACTGAATAGAGGTTTTTCTAAATTAAATTCCTTGAAGCTACCAAAAATCCTTTCGATTGTCATCACATTTATGCAAATTGTTTGAATCATCTTTATAGGATAAAAAATATCTAAATTGCAGACAATTAGATAAAATAGAAAAATAAAAATTATCAAACTTTGCTAACAACCAAATGACCTTAACTACTCTTTTCAACCAATTATGATTTTTTTTTTAAATTAAATAATAATCAGTCAAGTTTCTGGATTATGACTCCCAGTTATTTGTCACAACTCAGTAATTTTGCAATATGCCCCAAAAATTGTGACACTTTGTTTGCGCTTAATGGCAGAACTGTGTCAGTGGTTTTTGTACACATGGAGACAGAATTGTGTCAGCGCTTTTTTCTAGCATTCATTGATTCACTTCATTGTTGCATGTTGTCAAATATTTGCACAAAAAGTTTAAATTGAAAGTTAATTTTTACATTTATGTGTGTATTATAAAAATTATAGTAAATGCCAAATTAAAGCCGATTCGGGCATTAAAAAAAATAAGATAAATATGTAAATTATATGCACAAAGCGTCAACAATTTGCGTGTAATTACACGTTAAATGAACGGAAGCGATAAGTGAGATACGCGCACACAAAGGCGACAAATCAATTAACGCTCGTGCGCCACATTGACTATTGAAGCCAAAAAAAAACAACAACAACATAAAAACTCTTTTGAAAGAAATAACAACAAAAGGTAATGACTTGCAGTGGCAAAAAAGATAAAATACAAAGTGGTCAGTTTGAATTTGACTGCTGCCGCCTCACCGCAAAATTCGCAGCAGATTTTCATGCTCGACTGCGTCTGGCAAAAAAAACAAAAACAAGTAAATAAATACTCGTATTCACTGACTATGGACAATTAAATGTCACACAAACAAAGAAACATGACAGCATTTTATTACAAAAAGCTTTAAAAATTACTGCCGTGTGGGTATTTAAATACCCATAAAGCAGTGTGTCATGAATTTTTATTGAATTGTATAACAGTAGAAAAATTTTTATAAAAATCCATTAAAGGCCTGTAACTCTTAAACTAGAAGACGTAGAGTCCTCAAAAATATAGATATACAAAAATATAAATAGATCGAAGTAATGTGATGAAGCAATGTTTAGCGATCTAAACAAACCTGTAGAGTTCAACCGATTAATCGGCATTGGCCAGTAGCGGCCACAAAAATTGGTATAGGCATTGGCCAAAAAAGTGGGAATCGGTCGGACTCTACAAACCTCTTTATCCTCATTAAAAAATTCTAGAAAATTCACATTCAAACAGACCGCGCTTGAGATCTTTTGTCTGGGTTGGTACATTTGTCACTATAGTCGCCATATTTACAGCTAACGAGACATCTATGAATTAGTATTGAAACTAACCAACAATCATCAAAAAAATCACATAAGCTTTCTCATACATTTTTTTAAGCTCTATGGTCACTCAGTAAATGGGTTAAGTGTGCACAGAGTGTCAATTTAAATCAAGCGTGAAAATAAAACATCAACAAAAACACATACACACAAAATAAAATGAAATGTTTTACTTACTTACATACTTACTTTGTTGTTGGTGTTAAGCGTGCGCATAATTGACTAATTAACAGCTGTGCTCAATTTGTTGTGCTGTGGTTATTGCCGCATATTTCCATAATTAACAATAACAACAAAAACAACAAAATAACAATCTCAGTAGTTGCAGTGCGTTTGTGCAGCTGGCGTGAAAATTTTTTGTATGTATAAGTTTAATATTATTTTTATTAAATGTGTAGTAAAAATAAATAACAAGAATGAATGATCTTTCAATAAATAGGTGACTTCAGTAAACTGTAACTCATGTTACACAAGAGCTATGGAATTTTCCTGGATGTCATTAGAAAGATAAAATTTCGTTCTAAAAAAACTTCTCAGATAGTTTTATAATTACTTGAGTCAGTTTTGTTTGAACGCACGTCATACATGCTTCTTTCTCTCTCACATTTCAAGAGATTTTTTTTTTCTTTTTTTAATAGATGGTTTCAGTAATCTGCAATGTGTCACTGTAATCTGTGCTCGTATTTCGGTGGAAGTGTATGGTGTGCATGCTCTAGCTGAGCGTACGTGCCAGAAGTGGTTTGCATGGTTCAAAATTGGCAATTTTGACTTGGAGGACAATGAACGGCCCGGACAGCCAAAAAAGTTTGAAGATCACGAATTGGAGACATTGCTCGAATGAAACGATCGCAGGGGAAGTCTACCGACGACAATTGATGCGTTTGAGCCGAGCACTGCGCGAAAAACGGCCGGAATATGAACAAAAGCACGGCAAGGTAATTTTGCAACATGACAATGCTCGGCCACATGTTGCACAGGTCGCCAAGACCTACCTTGAAACGCTCAAATGGGATGTCCTACCCCACCCGCCGTATAGTCCAGACCTTGCGCCATCCGATTACTATCTCTTCCGATCAATGCAACATGGCCTGGCTGACCAGCACTTCTCCAATTATGAAGAAGTCAAAAATTGGATCGATTCGTGGATAGCGGAAAAGCTTGCCGAATTTTTCAGAAGCGGTTTTCGTGAATTGCCAGAAAAATGGGAAAAAGTTATAGCTAGTGATGGACAATACTTTGAATATTAAATTTGTAACCATTTTTTCACAATAAAGCTTAAATTTTCCCCAAAAAACCGCACGAATTAAGCGGTACCCCTATTATAAATTTAAAAATTCTAATTTTTTTAATTTTTTAATTCTAATTTTCTTAATTTTTTCATAAAAATTACAAAAAAAAGTATAGCCAAGCTTGATTCTGCGTGCGAAAAGAAATGTATTCATTTATTTGTATGACCTTTCCCTCATAGTAATTTTTTCTAATATAGTTTTCATAAATAACTGTTATTTCCGGTCCCTGGTATAATGTTTTATAATAAGTAAATATATATATTTTTTTTGTTTCAACTTGTACAAATAAAGGAAAAATACAAAATATATAGTTTTTTATATTAAAATCATTTCGAGGCATGTTATGCTCGCAAGTTTGTCCATTCTTGCAAATCAAATGGATCTTTCAATCCATTTCATTCCATTCATTGCACTTTCCAAAGCCATTGTATGACTCCTCATAGATTTTTAAATTTAAAACCTTTCTAATCAATAAATTTTACAACTTCACTCAACAGCACTTCGAACCAGCCGAGAAGCATGCGGTCTCGCTAGCCGCCATCCAGGAAGCCCAACTGGCCGAGCACGTGTCGCGTGCGCTCGACCAGCGGCTCCTTGAAACGCCAAATGTTGTGATCGAGCACCGGCGTTGCCACGCTGCTTTTGTTGTAGAGCGGCTCGCGGTAGTGCTGCAGCTGCGCGAGCGTCTCGTTTAGGGACTGCGGCATGCAGCACTGCGTCCACTGGAAGGGGAAGTGATTGTGCAGCGTCAGCACGTGCGCCGTGTTGTGCAGACACTTGGTCGCGATGCCTTTGGGCTGGTGCACTTGTACGCGCAGCACATGCTGCAGCATGTACTGGTGGGCGGGCACGCGCTGCGACCACGGCTGCCGCGCCGGATAGTCGGGAAAGAAGATGTTGCGAAAGCAGAAGCTTGCCACCTGCCGACAGTTGCGCTTGCGCAGCCGCTGCCCCACCTCGACCAGGTCGCGCCAGCTGGTCAGGTTGCCCAGCGGCATGATGACCTCGTCAATGTCGAGCACTGCAATGTACTCGTAGCGATACATGTTGCGGTAGAAGCAGTCGTTGTAGGGTATCAGCTCGTTGAGGCGCTTCTTGTGCCCGTCGGCGCGCAGCAGCTGATGCCGAAAGTGCGGCACGCTGGGCACGTTGCGCGCCAGCGTGAGCGGCCGCAAGTCCACATAGCCGCTGCGCTGGTAGTGACGCAGCACGCGGCTGGTGTTGGCGTGCAGCTGCAGCTCGTAGGCAATAACCTTTTCGGCGCCGAGCAGCCGCAGCAGCTCGAGCCACTCGACCAGACGCGCCGACATGTCCGCGTACGGATAGTCGAGACCCTTCACGCACACGGCAAAGCCACGGCGCGTGGCATTGACCGGCAGCGGCCGATAGACAATGCGCAGATTGTTGGAGGCGCGCGCACACTGCGCTGCCACCAGCGATACGGTCTGCGGCACCAAGTTGCGTGCGACGCGCGCCGGCAGCGCACAGCCCAGCAGATGCGGATAGAGATGATCGACGCGGTGGCCCCACGCGCGCGTCCAAATCGGGCGAAACTCGCTGACGGACACAATGAGCGGCTGCGTGTGTTCGTCGAACCACAGCTGACAGTAGTGAGCAGTGTAGTTGTCCGACAGACGATTGATCATGGCCAGCAGACGCACAAAGGCCGAGCCGCGCGACAGCGTGGGCCGCTTGTCGTAGTAGGCGCCGAATAGGTGAAACTGCACATCGCCGGTGCAGTGCAGCTGCCAGTAGTCCTGCCGATAGTGCAGCGCAGACAGGTCCGGATAGGGCGCGCAGCTGGCATTGTAGCGCAGCGTCTGCTGGCGATGACGTCGGTAGAAGGCGTACGGCAGCGAGGGCAGCTCGCGCTCGATGGCCGCCTCCAGTTCGACATCGCTGGGCGCTGTTCGGGAAGGCAAAAGTCAACAGGAGTATGAAAGGGTTAGACGCTGTGGGCTGTCACTCACCTGACCGCCGATCCAGCAGCACATCCGCAACACCGCCGAGATGTGACGCCGCTCTGGGCCATTGTTGTGTGAAGATGAAAACTGTGCTCGTCAGCAATGTGAGACTCAGCAGCAGCAATGCAGCTCGGCAGTGGCGGCGACTGAGCATTTTGCAGGCGTTCGACTCGTTCAGCATTGGTGATGCATGTGCAGCGCACTTAAGCTGCGCCCTGGTCGTTGTGCCTCGAGCGAATTTTGCATCTTAGCTGCGCACTGCAATGAGACTAATTAACGCTTTAGCGTAGAACAGTAATGGGCATTTGGCTGCAAGCGCGTAGCAGCGATGCTTTCTGATTGCAAGGCGCGAGTAGCAAAGTGGTCATCACTTGTGTAACTGAAAGTATGGAAAGAATGGCAAACAGCGACTCTCCACTTCACTTTCAGTAAACAGCTAATTGCGGCAGCGTTTCGTTCCAGTCAGCTTTTCAAAGAGCGTGCACATAGAACAGAACAACAATTCAACTCAAGTACTACACAAGTGATTCTTCAAATCGAGCAGCTTCCGTAACGACCAGCTGCCCACTGTCAGCTATCAACTGAAGGAAAAACATACCCCTACCCTCCCCACCACCCAAGTATTTGTCTACCAGGTAAGTGTTTGCTGTTCCCTCTACAAGCTTCTTTCATTAGCAAATTTACTACCTAAAAAAAATTTTACATAAATATTTCCATAACTTAAACAACATAACACATCAGACAGCACCAAAAGAGCAGTTCAAGGCCTCTTAAAGCTTGACGCACACACTCCATTTTAAATAAATTGGGCCAAATATTGTCCAATGTGCTCAACAAATGCCACAATAATATTAACCCTAAAGTGTAAAGCTTTCTTTGCTCCACAAAATGCCAAGATTGACAACAATTTTGGTCATCGACAGCAGCAGTCGCCTTGCTGTTGCTTAATAAAATAAGCCGCTTCTGGCGTTGAGAATGTAACTCAATTAAATCTTACCGCAATGCAGAGTCAATAAATTTTGGGCCAGTGCACTCAAACTAAATGGAATTTAAATTCAAATTTGCGCATTGCGTGCCTCTGTCATCTGTCTGCCTCTGTCTATGTGTGTGTGTGTATGTGTTTGCTTATGCAATTTATTGGTCAGCTTGAAATGTCAAACAGATGCCATTAAAATGAATAATTAAATCTAATAACAGCCTGCAAATACAAACGCCCGTACTCAAGTCAAATATTAACCGAAACATCAGTTAGTGCTGATGATGTCTGAGCATGTCGGCTGGCTTGTCGCCTAATTGTTAGCAAAGCCGACATGGAATTGCATAGTTGTGTAACTGTAAAGGGAGAAATTTGTGTGCCTATAATTGACGCAAATTCAGGCTGAAGTTGGAATTTGGTGTAGCAATGAAAAATCAAGGCTCAAATATTAACAGTTTGTGATGAAGTTTATGCAAAGTGCCACATTAGTTAAAAGCATTGATAGCTTCACAAGGATTGGCAGATGTGAATGATGTCTTCAAACCAACAATAAATATTGAGATAAGCTTAGTTAGGTAATTTCAATCGCAGGTCTGGTTTGATCATAACCAGATAATGTATCAGAGACGAAAGGAGAAGAAAAAGTAAAAGTAAAAATAAAAACTTGGAAAAACAAAGTCAAGCGGGCACTCAAAGCATGTCAACTGAGTTGATATCGTTAGAAGATTACAAATTTGGTCAGCGAGACTCAAAAGGACTTGATTTCCAGTATTGAAAGTGAGAGTTATAGAAAGTACACCGAAAAACAATCTGGATCCAAACAGTAGAGGCCAGTAAAGACGTTGTCAGAGATGAGTATAAAAGTCATTTATACAAACAGTAAAAGTTATAAGCAGAGACCAATGAAGATCCAGAACTATTCGCGCCCAAATCATAGAAGATAGTAGAAGTGTAGGTAGGTTTTAGGTTGTAGTGGCTGCCTCTGTAAGAGACACACTTATGCCTCTATATGGGCCCATTGTGATATCACAAATTGTACCCGTTTGAAATGTGTATGCAACACTGTTTTCTTTCAACATCTATTACAATACACATTTCAAACGGATGGGAGAAGGGAGAGAGGGGACGTACAGCTTAACTTTTTGGCAATTTTCCACACTTGGAGGTTTGCTATTGCCTACTAAGAGCGCAATTGTGCGATTCTTATAATGCTCTTCTGCTTCATGTGGATAGTGATAGAAGTAGACGTGTTTTTCACCAGCCCATGCTAGGATTCGAACATAGGGCCTCGGTATAAGAAGCCAGCGCGCTACCCGCTGGACTATCGTGGCCGGGAGTAGAAGTGTAGTCCGGAGAGGCCCGAAACATTTTGGATTCAAACAATAAAAGGAAAGTAAAGACAGTAGAACGTAGAACGTAGAGACAGTAAAACGTAGAGACAGTAGAACGCAGAGACAGCGGAAAGTAGAGAGCAGTAGAAGTAGTGGAAACCCATACAGTTTTGGTCTGAAATGAAGAAAGTAAAACAGTAGGTTTTGAGACCGAAAACGATCTGATTTCAAACAGTAAAAGACAGTAGAGGAATAGTCGGCGGAGATCAAAGAACACCGGGTTCCAAATGGAAAGTTATGAAAATGAAGTCAGGAGAGACTCAAAACAATCTGGATCCAAACCATAAAAGCAGAATAAATACAGTTGAATGTAGAGACAGTAGAACACACAGACATTAGAGCGAAGAGAGAATAAAGAGTAGCTCAAGGAGACCCAAAAAGGTTTTGACTCAAATGGTAAAAGATTGTAGAACAGTAGTTGAGAAGATCAAGAACGACACGAGTTCAAACAGTAAAAGACAGACAAGAAGAATATTTAGCGAAGACCAAAGGACACCGGGATCCAAACAGAAAGTTATATGAAAAAACCAATTAAGACCCAAAAAATGCGTGCCGAAATCTTAAAAGATAGTAGAAGTGTAGTCAGGAGAGACCCAAAACAGAGTAAAGAGAGGAAAGTAGAGACGGAGGAACGCAGAGACAGTTGAAGGATAGAGTGGCTCAATGAGACCCAAAAAGTTTTGGACTCAAATGGTAAAAGATAGTAGAACAGTATTTGGGGATTCAAGCAGTAAAAGACAGTAGAAAGACGTCGGTGTAGACTAAATCACACCGGGAACCAATCGGAAAATTATAGGAATAAAGAAAT
This sequence comes from Melieria crassipennis, assembly GCA_963668005.1. NCBI lineage: Eukaryota > Metazoa > Arthropoda > Insecta > Diptera > Ulidiidae > Melieria > Melieria crassipennis. Next base: position 54,021,973 of record OY764962.1, on the reverse strand, counting down.
GGAGGCCAAAATTGTTCTATGTCCAAATCATAGAAGACTGTAGAAGTGTGGAATTCAAACTATAGAAGCAGAGTAGAGACACTAGGAAATAGGACAGTAGAACGTTAAGATAGTTGAAAGTAAAGTGAGAGAGAGAGAACGTAGAGATAGTAAAGAGTACAGGAAATAGAGAGTAGTTCAGGGAGTCCCAAAAAGATTTGAACTCAAATGGTAAAAGATAGTAGAACAGTAGTTGGAAAATACACGGATTGAAGCAGAAAAACAGACAGTAGAATAGTAGTCGGAGAAGACCAAAAAAACATCTGAATGCAAAGAGCAAAAGACAGTCGACGAGTAGACCTAAAGACCCAAGCAAACCTGAGTCCAAATGACAAAAGACAGTTGAATAAAAGACGCGAAATTTTAAAAGACTTGGTAAAAACAGTAGAAGCCTATACAAGACTACAACGAACAAAACGAGACAAATTCAACAAAGTAGAAGAATAGCCCAGAGACACAAAAATCTTAGTTCCAAATGGCAGAACACGGGACGAGAGTCGAACAGTAAAAGTCATTTGAATTAGAGACCCAAAAGAATTCTCGTTCAAGTTATAGAAAAGAGTGGAAGTGTAGTCAGAATTAGCCCAAAGTGCCTAACTACCATTCAATTCATTCAGTAACAGAGAACAACAGAAGAGCCAAGGTAGTTCAAAAAAACACCTGTATTCAAATGTTAAAAAACGATAAAGAACCATTGAAGGGAGACCCAAAATTACTTGGATTCAAAGAGACCAAAAGACCCAAAACTATTCCCGTTTGTTTAAAAAAAAGGACTAGGATCAAATAATAGGAGAGGACCGAAGAGTAGCCGAGGTAGATCACAAAGCTTGCTTCAAAATGTTAGAAGACATTAAAAATAGCAGTTATTTGAAGACCCGAAACAATTTGGATTGAAAGGATAAAATACAGTAGAAGAGTAACCAGGAAGATTTTAAAAAGACCTGGACTGCAATGATAAAAGATATTTAGTAGAACTGTAGCCAAGGAAGATAAAAAACAACAATCAAAGGAAATCCAAAATACTTGGGTCCAAATGAAAGAAGGTGACAGAAAAGTGACCGAGGGAAGACCCGAAAAAATAATTTAAAACAATAAAAGTCCCCACTAGTAAAACAGTCAAGGGAGATGCAAAACACTTGGGTCCAAGTGGCAGAAGAGTGGTCGAAGAACGACGCTAAACAATGAATCCAAAAAAGACAGAAGATGACAGAAGAGTAGTCGAGGAAAGAATCGATCAAATGAATCCAAAAAAAAAGTGAAAGTCCCCAACAGTAAAATAGTCAAGGGAGATCAGAAACATTTGAGTCCAATTGACAGAAGAGTAGCCGAGGAAAGACCCTGAAAAAATTAATCCAAAAAGGCAGAAGATGACGGAAGAGTAGCGGAAGAAAGAATCGATAAAATTAATCCAAAATAGTAAGTAAAATAAGAATCCCCAACAGTAAAACAGTTAAGGGAGATTCAAAATACTTGGATCCAAGTGACAGAAGACGAAGAAGAGTAGCCGACGAAAGACCCAAGAAACCTGTATCCAAACAGTAAAAGTCAGTAAAATTAGATATCCAAAAGTATTCTTGTTCAAACCATAGAAAATATGTAAGTATAACTGTAGCCAGGAAGATGGAAAAATACCTGGATTACAATGCTAAGTTAAACAAGTTGGAAAAGTCCCCCAAAAGTCAAGGAAGATCCGAAACACTGGGTTCAAATAACAGAAGACGGCAGAAGACCGACTGTTAAAGACAGTCAAAAGTACATTAGACCATCAAAATGGGCCTTGACCGGCTCTTACTCGAACGATAAAAGATAATTGAAGAGTAGATACCACTATATGCTACACCCTTTAGTAATTAATTACTGCAGTCATACATATTTAATTAAATTTTTATTATATTTTTTTTTATTTATTTTATTTTATTTTATTTTATTTATTTATTATTTATTTATTATTATTTATTATTTTATTTTATTTTATTTTATTTTATTTTATTTTATTTTATTTTATTTTATTTTATTTTATTTTATTTTATTTTATTTTATTTTATTTTAATTTATTTAATTTAATTTAATTTAATTTTACTTTATTTTATTTTATTTTATTTTATTTTATTTTATTTTATTTTATTTTATTTTATTTTATTTTATTTTATTTTATTTTATTTTATTTTATTTTAATTTATTTAATTTAATTTAATTTTACTTTATTTTATTTTATTTTATTTTATTTTATTTTATTTTGTTTTATTTTATTTTATTTTATTTTATTTTATTTTATTTTATTTTATTTTATTTTATTTTAATTTATTTAATTTATTTTAATTTTACTTTATTTTATTTTATTTTATTTTATTTTATTTTATTCAATTTTATTTTATTTTATTTTATTTTATTTTATTTTATTTTATTTTATTTTATTTTATTTTATTTTATTTTATTTTATTTTATTTTATTTTATTTTATTTTATTTTATTTTATTTTATTTTATTTTATTTTATTTTATTTTATTTTATTTTATTTTATTTTACTTTATTTTATTTTATTTTATTTTATTTTATTTTAATTTATTTTATTTTATTTTATTTTATTTTATTTTATTTTAAAAAATAAAAATTTTATTTTATTTTATTAAACATTCATTCATTATTCATTAAATTTTTATCAGAAAATAGCATCTTCTGTTGGGTCCTATAGACTGAATAAAAGATTATTTAATTTGAACACAAAATAAACAACAAAAAATCATTAATTTCAATGTAAATATTTTGCAAGAATTTAACTTCACTATTGCTACCAATATACCAATTTTCCTAGAGTTACTTCAAACATTCTCCTATACTATGCACTTCATAAAATCAACAACAACAACAACTCCAATCGTAAGCAGTCATGATTAATTGATGTGAAATGCTGCCGCGAGTAAAACAGGATAATGAATTATCATAAATCACAGCGCGCTACAGCTGCTTGAAGCTAGAACGCCTAAAAGTGTGCTACACAAAATCCACCTACGCGTTTAATGCATTCAAATCAAATCAAAAAGCCAACAGTTGAGCTATGTGTATGTGTATGCTTGCATGTAGTTTGCGTGAAGCACACATTGCTGACAAAAACAACAACAACAAGAACAACAACACACTGCTCACCTGTAGGCTGTCAGACATAGCGTCGAGCGTCTACATAGCGCCTCGAATATGAGCTAATTTTCGGCACATTTATTACTGTGCTCGCGTGTGATGCTGCTGTCGTGTGTGTGTGTGTATGTGTATGTGTGCACGAATCTATTCACTTAAGTCGAGCTCTTGCCATTTGCTATTTCGGCTATTTATGGGTTAATTAAGAGTGGAAATTTGGCGCTGTGCTTGAAGCGCAAACAACAAAAACAATGGCATTGCTATCGTTGTTGTTGGTGCTGCTATTGGTATGATTGTTGTTGTTGTTGTTATTATTGCTACAGTCTTAGAGGCGTTAATTAGCTTAGGAAGAGAGCCATAATCATTTAGCCAGCTAGGCAGCAGTTTAATGTTTAGTCTTTCTGGCATTAAAACGCAGCTAAACGGCGTCTTTTCAGGTAGCTTTAACGGCAAAAGCTTCCACCTACTGCATGCTGCCAATTAATGGCTTAAAGAATTAGTAAAATTTGCACAGAGAAATTCAACTTAATTTAAATGTGAGTGAATTCATGCTGCTTAGAATTTTTCTTTTCAACTCAATTTAAGCAAATTAGTACTGAAGGTCTAATGGTAAAATACTCGCATCATTAAATATAAATTTTGTCTAAAATTTTATTTCAACCTAAACGTAGATTCTATGCTTCCATTTGCACATTTACTGGCGCAACTTTAACTTTTACTTGCAAATTTCCTGTAGCCATTCGACTGAAGCATTTCCTGTTTGCAACTTCCGGTGCTGTGCCTCTAACATTCCCACAAACCCCAAAAGTACCAACTAAAAGGATATTTAAAAAAAAAAAATATATATATATGTGTATGTGTGAGTATAAAAGCCAAACTAGATGGTTGCACGGGAAAATATGAAAATTGTTGAAAATATGAAAAACATTGCATCAGAAATTCAGGTATTCAGGCAGCCGTCGACGAGCCAAGGCCACCTAAGCAGGATGTGTTTATTTTTATATCTAGTTTCTTATGCCACTAAGCAACTGGGCAATTTGTTGCCAGGCCATGCAGCAGACCAATGCTGCTGTTGCTGTTAAAAAATGCAAACGTGGAAATTGCAAGAAATGCAAATTTGATTGAATTTTTAACTGGATAAAATTGTGCAGTGGCAGCATTAAAATGGCAAATTAACAAGCAAAATTGCACCGATTATTTTTTGCTAGCCGGATATGAATTTTTGCTAGCAACAACAAAAAAACATTCGAGCATAATTGAGTGCAATTTGTTGGTATGTTAGAAGGAAGGGTGATGCTGATGTACTCGTCTGTTGTGCAAAATATTTTGGTATAAAATATGAAAGTATGTATTGGCTGATTAGGTAGACAGAAGGCATTTTGGCATATCGAAAGACTGACTAGTCAGATATATGAGATACAACAACAACAGAGTTTATTCACATACTTTTTGGCATACAATTTGCATGGGTCGAACTATACAAAAAGCTTTTTAAACTGAACACAATTTGTATAAAAGCAGTGAGACCATCTTTTGGAAATTACATGCATCAGAAAGATAGATTCTTTGCTGATATACTGTAAAAGTTGTATAACATTTGTTGAATCAGAAGCGAAGTTATTGCTCCTGAAGTCAGAGCATGTTAATGGCTCAGTACAAAAATGACCATCACACAAACAAATTATTATAAAGTTTAACAAACTTGGCAGAATTGTTACCAAAACCTTTCCATTGGTGAGAAAAGCTTAAGATGACAATTGTGATCAAACAAAAAACGAATAGTTTAAAGTTTAAAATACTCCAACTTGCACTAAAACTTTACTGAAATGAGGCAATTGATGAACCAAACTTATGATCACTATGATTGTATACTTTAATACCATAATAACTTATATACTTTAATAGAGATCTTGAATGATATGTGCTATCAAAAAATGGTAGTGAGGATATAAATTTAGGGAAGCGAACCAAATTGAGCTGGACGAAAATACAAGGTGCAACCCAAAGTAAACAGGACTTTTATAAAATAAAGAAAACGGATGATTATTTTTGTATAATTCTTTTTATTTATTCAAAATACTCTCCTTCTGCTTCGATACAACGTTTTGCACGGTCCAAAAGCATTTGGAATGAGTGTTTTAGGTCATCGGCCGGCATCGCCTTCAGAATGTTGGTACAAGCCTTTTGGATGTCCTCAACGTCCTTATAACGGTTTCCTTTCATCGGCAAATGCAACTGACCGAATAAGTAGAAGTCACAGGGAGCCATATCAGGCGAATACGGTGAATGATTGATGGTAAAAAGCGATTTTTGGTCAAATAATCGGTCGTAACTAGGGCTCTGTGAGCCGGTGCATTATCATGCAATAAACGCCAACTTCCTTCCTCGCGATATTCTGGCCGAATACGACGAATGCGATGCACCAAACGCTTCAAAACTTCAACATAAAACAAAGCGTTAATTGTTTTTCCCGGTGGAACAAACTCTCGATGAATTATTCCCTTTGAATCGTAGAAACAAATGAGATGAGTTTTGATTTTTGACTTCTCACGGCGGGTTTTTTTCGGATTTGGCTCATCTGGGTGCTTCCATTCGGCGCTTTGACGCTTTGTTTCGGGATCATATTGAAAGCACCACGTTTCGTCACCGGTTACGATGTTGAACAAGAAATTTGGATCACGTCTGGCTTCCCGAACGATGTCTTTTGCGTGCTCAATTCTCTGCGCTTTTTGGTCGTCGGTTAAAGTGTGCGGAATGAAGCGAGAACACACTTTACGGAGACCCAAATGTTCGGTTAAAATGCGATCAATTGATGTTTTGGAGATGTTCAATTCCATTTCCATCAATTCCAATGATGATTTTGGCTGCATTTTGATAAAATCACGCACAGTTTTGATGGCATCGTCAGTAATCACAAATTTCGACTGGCCGACGTGTTCGTCGTCATTCAAGTCTTCACGACCATTCTTGAATCGATTCAACCACTCATTAACACGGCCACGGGATAAACAATCATCACCATAAACTTGCTTTAACAATTTAAACGTTTCGGTAAAAGTTTTACCAAGTTTAAAACAGAACTTAATATTAGCTCTTTGTTCGATCGACATTCTCGTACCAAAGTTAAAAACATACTGTCACATTGAGCGGGATATTTCGGCGTCTACTAGACCAAATGTCATGAAATTTAGACAGTATGTGAATGAAAGATGTACCTTTCCAACGCATGTCCTCACACATAGATGGCGCCACCAGAAACGTCCCTATTGCAAAAGTCCTGTTTACTTTGGGACGCACCTTGTATTGATGGGACGACCACACTGACAAAGCGCTTGAGGAACAGACAGAAGAGAGGTGATAGACACGAGCGCAAAAAACGAACTCTAGTCACAATGACTCAAAAACAAAATATAAATAAAAATGTTAAATAAAAGTCTTAATAAATAAACTATTAACTTAAATAATAAGCAACATGTTAGTCAATCAAAATTCATCAATAAATTCATCAAAATTCCTCCAAAACTGTGCATTGATTTACCAAATGTGATTTCAGTCCTCATTGAAATTCATAGAATACTCATCATGGAAACTTTTCAAAAACATTTGGGTACGAACAAGTGTTCGCACTGCTGGATTTGCTCAAGTTGACTTGACACCAACTGATGGATCCATACTTGTGAGCAATTTTTTTACTAAAAAAAATCAAATTTTTACTGTCATCCACTCTCTGTTTTGAACTGATTTAGGTTCGTACAACAATTAACTTTCGCCAAACTTCATTTGCTAATGAAAGAAAAGCACTTTGTGGACACAGAAACCTTTCAAAAAGCTTGCAGTGACATCTTTAAGGACATTGCGGCCATTTGACACATTTGGAGGACATTTGACGTGATTTAAGTATTTTAAATGATTGAATTGATTGAGTTTTACGCGAGACTATTACATTTTTGAATATAGAAACCATTCAAAAAGCTTGCATTGACATCTTCAAGGATATTGGGGCCAATGATTTTAAGGACTCATTTGAGCTGATTTTAGTCATTCAATGGTTGAATGATTGAGCTGAAAGAAAGACTATTGCATTTCTGAACACAGAAACTATTCAGAAAGCTTGCATTGACATCTTCAAGGACATTCAAAAAATTTTCTTAAGAAGCGTTTTCGAAAAATCTTCGAAAAACACGTTTTTTTCCTCTTATTTCAGTCATGAGCACATATCTCGTAAACCAAACATCCAACCAACACAAGTGGCCCGTCGTTCAGAAGGCAATTAAGAACAGCAAGAACATTTCAAAGAACTTTGAAATAGAAAACAAAATTAGATGTATGAATCTATAGACTGAGATCCAAAGCATTTATGTTTTGCATACCTGACATATTTTGGTCCTGAAAGTTCAATATAGAAAATTTAGTAAAAAGGAGACAATTTGCCTCTTTCATTTGATACCCATTTGAAATATTTAAAAAAATATTTGAAATGTGTATGTCCTTAAAATTTTAAAGTCCTTTAAGAAGGTTTTTGGGTCAGAAAATGAAAAACTGACTATGCCAAGATACTATAAATTACCTCAAGTTTCACGTCTATATCAACATTTGGATGGGTCTCGGAAAAAAAAAAAATTGTTTCGCACGGTGTAATAAATGAAAAGTTGGTGTTTTCACTCCGTGCATCATAACTTTGTCATTTTTCTTTCAATTCTATTGATGTTAGGCTTAATATTTGCTCAAATAATATATCTTTCATCTTAGATTTTAAAACCAGAGGAGATCATTTATTTTATCTATAAAAAAACGATTCGAAAATGTATAATTTTTGAAAATAGTCAAAAAATTCAATTTTTTCAACTTTCATTGTTACTAACTTCCACAAATCTCATCTGATTTGGACAATCGATATATCGTTGGAAAGGTTAGTTAATTGCCTTCTGAACGACGGGCTTGTGTTGGTCGGATGGTTGGTTTACGAGATATGTGCTCATAACTGAAATAAGAGGGGAAAAACGTGTTTTTTCGAAGATTTTTCGAAAACGCTTCTTAAGAAAATTTTTTGATTTTCAGTTTCGTGTTCAGCAGTCGAAGATTAGTCAAAAAAATACTTTTGTTTTTAGGAGCACGCGATGAACCCATTTTTTGTCGTGTAGTGTTATTTGACTTACTTGACAAGCTTTAAGGTTTTCAAATGGTTGACTTGATTGAGTTAGAAGAGAGACTATTGCATTTTTTAATATAGAGACCATTTAGAAACCTTGCATTGACATCTTCAAGGACATTGCGGTCAATGATCTTAGAGACTCTTTTGACACGCTTTTAGTCTCTTAAATGATTTGCCCAAGAATTTTTTTTATTATTTAAAATAATAGATACTGTTTGGGTTAGTTTGGGTTAGGTTGGTTGACGCCAGGGGGGCCCCACATAGATCAAATTAGGGGTCCATAGTGTTACCAAATCGTTTAGGTCCCAGAAACTGTTTACTTTGAAAAAATTCTCACAGATCAGGCAATGCTAGGCACATCTTTTTCAAAGACTTGGATTTGCTGAGCATGTCGTATGGACCAAGAAATGTCAGAGAAAGGAATACTTTAGGTGAAACCAGCTGAACTTAGATATAGGGAAAGATCAGAAGGCTATGACACCGATTTGCGGTAGTAGAAAAAAATTAAAAAAATATAAAAAAATTAAAATTAAAAATGAAAAAAAATTAAAAAATTAAAAATTGAAAAAAATTAAAAAAACGAAGAAAGAGCTTAAATCGAGACACAGCTCTTGATTTGAAAATATGTATATTTCGGTTAATTCGTTCTGTTCGTGTGAAGTTAAAAAAGTAAAATTCTTTGCAATTGGCCTCTGCCAATTAGACTTAAAATTGAAATGTTCAAAACGTCCCATTTCGGGTCATTGACCCTCGCTTTATTCTATCTGCATTAACAAAGCGGTGGTCTATATTTTTTGTTATACAACTAACACTTTTCTTCTTCTCCGCGGCAATTTTGTTAAACAATTCACTGTTGCTCCAGTTTAAGTGCCAACAGTTTAATGCTTTTCGCTTCACGCACATCGATTACCCAATTGTGCCCACAACAACAAATTGTCACCACATAGTTTGTTTTTTTTTTTGTTTTTTTCACCTTATTCTTCATTGTAATCGAGACATTCCAATTGCAAATTCCAATTGTTTAATTTTGAAAGTAGTTTTGTTTTGTTTGCTTGTTATGCTGATTTGCAGCTTTCGGCCAGTTCTTTGTTTTTGTGAATTTAGTTCAAAGTGTTAAAGTGGGTCACAAACACACACAGCTGAGTTTCGTCTCCAAAGCGTCAAAGAAAAATATTTCTTTTATATGATATAAAATATACAATGTTAGGAAATGAGTTTCATATTTTCTTTAAATTGTTACAAATTTTGAAATATTAAAAGTCATCCGCATGAGTTGTGTGAAAGTGACTGCTTTCCAAATGATTGTTGGAGCATGAAACGGCAGTTGGAGCGCTTGAAAAGCATTTCTAGCACTTAATAAAAATTTGTTGATTCCCCTTACACTTCTCTTTTCGAGACCATTACATTATCTAACATCTGGCCCACTGTTTGTAGACGTTACTGTAATTGCAATGCGACACTCTGCGCTGACGGCAAAATTTCCCAAACATTTGCACTCAGCTATGGTCAGGTGCAATTTTGCCAACTGACACAAATTGGCGCAAGTTGGTGCAGGCGGCTAACGATTTTCAAATATTTCCAATTTTTGACGCTGATGTGCAAGAAAGTTGGTCAGGTAGTGAATTGCCAGTGGCAACTTTTGGAAATAAATATGAATTTTTATTATATTTTGAAATTTATTTATTTAATAATTTTCCATTTTAAGTTACTGTCATCAATAGTATAAATTAAATAATTTTTCAATTGTAATTGAATTTTTCAAATAATTTTTTTTTTAATTTCATTACCCCAAAAAACTGAAATTTACAAACAAACTGAATTTCTTTGGAGTTGCCTAACAATGCAACAAAGTGAACAGAATATTTGAACCTCTTCTGACAAACCAAGAACCACTTCTATCTTCAACCTACTCTTTGTAAGATTTTAATGCCGCAAACATTGAACTCTTTGCTGTTGAGTTCTGTACAAAAAAATTCAAGGACCATTTCTACTCTCAACTTTCAACATTTTTATACTTTTAGTTTTGTTTGACACTGTCGTACAATTTCTGCAAGTGCATTACCTCTATGTAGATTGAAATTGATTTTTGGCCACACCCACCAATTTCATACATAGCTGCTAGGCAGCGATAACAACAACAACAAGCAACAGAACAACGACTATCACACACACACATTCAATTACCAAAAGCATTCGAAAAATTGCAAAGAAAATGTTGCCAATGAGTACACACAATCAGCAACAAAGCCCCCAGTAGGAAAGCAGCAAGGCAGCAAAGCACCCAGTAGGAAATTAAAGGGTTACATTACTTAAAAACAAATTTATTTCCCTGTTTTTATTGGCTTAAATGTTGTATGGATATCTCTTCAAAGATATTAAAATGCACATAACTGTGTTAAAGATTTTAAATATTTTCCACATATTTTAAAATGTTTTAGAAATAGTTTTGGACCTCATTTTTTTCAACCAATTGCTGAAGTACTTTGGGCAACTTTTCACATATATTTATTTTGACAAGATTTTGTAATAAAGTTTTTCTAGAAGCGTTTACCAACTTTTTAACTAACAAACTAACTTTTTAGATAGATTACACTGCTTTACAAAATTTGAGGTGGCGTGATGCTAGAAAAGAATTTTCTATACTAATTTTAAAAAGTTGGCATCTTTTTAAGGGTTTTCATAAACGTTGAAAACTCCTGTGGGCTCTTATTTTAGTTATAAGTATTTACGATTTTTTTCAGCTCTTCCTAATTCAGTTTTTTCTATTAACATCAAAGCATCCAAAACGTAGTGCCTTGTTTTTTCAAACAGTGTATGGACTATCCAAACCAGTTGAAAATTTGAAGAAGTTATTGACATTGAAAGATGAATCTTTTCATTTATTACAGATTAAGATTTGCTCAACAGATTTTCCAACGATCAACAATTTCCTCAGCTTAGTTACCAGCAAACTCTTTCAAATAGTTAGAAATCAATGCCTTTCCAATGAATTGACTGTCCTAATTTGATTTAATGACGATGAAATATGAAATTTTATGAAATTTTCACGTAGATTATTAGATTCTCAGAACGATATAATTAGATTCTCAACGGAATTAATAAGATGCTCAGAAAGGGCCAAAAATTATTAGATTCTTAGAAATATCCAGTAAGAACCTCAAGGGAAAGGAATAGTTTCTCAATAGAAACCAGTGGATTCTCAGCGGAAACTGATTGATTCATAAAATTAGAAATGATCAAATTGTCATAAAGATCCAATTAGATTCTCAACGGAAACGAATAAATTCTCAGAAAGATACAGAAATTATTAGATTGTCATAGAAATCCAATTAGATTTGCGACAGAAATAATTAGAATCTCATAAGATTCAGTTTGATTTTCAATAGAAACAATGAGACTCTCAAAAAGATCCAGAAATAATTAGATTCTGAGAGAGATTCAATTTTCTTCACAATGAAAACGAGTAAATTCTCAGAGGAAACGATTAGATTCTCAAAAAGATCTAGAAATGATCAGATTGTCTTAAAGATCCAATTAGATTCTCAAAGGAGACGATTAGAATCTCAGAGAGATCCAGAAACAATCAGACTTTCAGAAAGATCCATTTAGATTCTCAATGGACACAAGTAAAATCTTAGCGAAAACGTTTACATTCTCTAAAAGATCCAGAAATGATCAAATTGTCATAAAGATCCTATTAAACCCTCAACGGAAGCGAATAGATTCTCAGAAAAAATCAGAGATGATCTCTAGAAAGATCCAGACATGATTAGATTCTCAGAAAGGTCTAGTTAGAATTTTTAAGTGAAGTGAATATATTCTCGAAAAGATCCAGATATGATTAGATTCCCAGAAATATCCAATTAGACTATCAACGAAAACGATTAGATTTTCAAAAAGATCCTGAACTGGACAGACCATTAGAAACATTCAGATGTTCTTTTCCTTTCTCAAAGAAAGGAAAGGAACCTCCATTTAGATTTTAAACGAAAATTATTAGATTCTCAGATTTAATAAATTATATTCTCCCCGGAAATTATTAGATCCTAAAAACTATCCAATAAGATTGTCAGAAATTATTAGTTATAGAAATTATCATCTTTTCAAAAAGATCCAGTTATATTTTAATCGATACATTAAGATTCTTAAGAAGATCCAGTTACATTTTGTACAAAAGATTCTCACAGATTCTCATAAAATCCAATTACTTAGAACTAGGAAACCTCAAAAAATACCTAAAAATTGCTCATCTCACTCTTTTTTCTTCCACTCTGCAAATGTCCACAAGAACACAAATTCATTCACTAAAATTCCTATTGGGCGCTCCGTTCGACTGTTAGCATGATTTTAGCCATTTTTGCACCTATTCTCGCTCACACGAATACAGCTCCTGCTTGAATTTTTGTTGCTTTGTTTGTTCAACCAAAAATCAAGTGAAATTTCCATTTTGACCCAATGCCCAGCAAAGTGTGTGTGTGTGTGTGTGTGAATGAAATTGAAATTGCTTTGTTTGTCTGCAATTGTTTTGGTTGTTGTTGTTTTTGGTATTTAGTTTCCTATTTTTGCAAAGCGGCAAAAAGCATTTTTGGTGTTGGCGCGACTTAATTAAACGAAGCGCATTGCTAAAATGTGGCAGCACTCAAATTTGATAACATTTACATTTGCAGCGTTGCCACCAGCTTTTGAAAAGTTTTTGTGGTTTCAAAAAGACGGCAAATTTATTTTAAATTTTTCGTGAATTATACTTTTTTGGTTTAAGAATAGAAAAAAGCAAACAAATCCAAATCCAAGGCAACAGCACAACGCTGGTGTCGTAGGTTAGGGAGGCTGAATGGATGTGTGACGTTCTCGCCAGCAGACTGCAGACGCACCATTTATCTTCGTTGGCGTTGCTGCACATTTCCTTTGCGTTCGTTGCGGCTTTCGTTCTGCTTCTCGCTCGTCTTAGCGGCGGCTTACTTAACTCAGGCATTGAAAAATGCGCGCAGATTGTGCACTCTTTCGCCTTTCTCCAACTTCAACTCCAACTCTGTTGTAAATGAAGCGAGCACATGGGCAGCCAAGCAGCAACGAAGAATGCATTGGCTTTTTTGACAAAAAATAAAAATAATAAAGTTGCCACCATTTGTTGCACACACACACACACAGAGACAGACAGCCATAGACAGACAGCTGGCAGCTGCGGGTGTAAAGTTTTTCGTTGAAGTTTTTGTCAACACATTTTTTGACATGTGTGCGCATAAATTTTCGTCGAATTTATGCAGCCAAAGAAATGCGGTTGCACTCTGCATTGCTCAAGCAAAGAGGATCCTATGCAATTTGCAAGTTTAATCAAAAGTTTGCGTATTTTTTCGTTGTGGGTTTTGGCAGACACCAAACAAAAATTCTGCATTGCATTCACAAATAAGAAATTCAAATTTAAAACAACAACAACAAAATAGTAAAATAATAAAGGAATGTGATATACAAATTTAAATTTGTATATCACAATAAATTAAAATTGTATAAAACAGAAAATGGTAAACAAAGTATACATATTACAGAAATTATAAGTAATTGAAATAATTAATATTAATTAATAATAACGGTGCAAAAATAGGTATTAAAAAATTTATAAGTTAGAATAAAATAAAATAAAATAAAATAAAATAAAATAAAATAAAATAAAATAAAATGAAATAAATTAAAATATAATAAAATACAATACAATAAAAAAAATAAAATAAAATTTTTACAACTCTATATAGTAACAACTTTATCTTTATCTACAACATTATCTAATATAGTAGCTTTCTAATCAAATAATCTAAATCAAATGAAATTTTGTCACAATATTACATGAATCCTTCTTCCATTAATGTGTTTAACTAATCACAATCTAACCTGAACTCTAATAAAAAAAATGCATTACCTCTGTCTCTTTGTCTTCCAATTCGCATTGCACTGCCATTGTCCACCGGCTCGCCACACAATTTCCTCATGACACGCTACAAAACTCTACAAAACGCTACAAAAATGCAACAAATGCTTAACTGCAAACTTTGCATGTCCTTCAATTTCCTTCGTTCTCTCACGGCATAATTTCCTGTTGTCTGCCTCAACATTTCTATTCGTCTGTCTGTCGCTCGGTCTGTCTGTGTTGGTCTGTGTAAATTTAAATAGATTTTCCAGCCCATTAACTCAATTAGTACTGTACTGCATACACTTCATCCCCCTCCCCCTGTCCCTTCTGAGTCATTTTTGTATCGTCCTTTTTGTGCAGCCTACCGCACAGGCAAAGCCTGGCCGCATCCATGGTTGCAAGTGTTTTTCGCTTATGCTGCAATTACACAAAATGCTTTTGCACAAAATTCAATTATCGCACAACCGACCAACCAACAACAGCAACAATAACAACAAATTATAAAGCTGCGAAAAGCAGCAGCAGACGGCGGTTAATGCATTTTATAATGTCGACGACAGCAGGGGGAACAGAAATTTTTAAGTCGACATTTTCAATGTTTTCGTAGTATTTATGAAACCAGCAGACAGACGGCTGTAAGCGTTACGAGTGCAAAAGGGAAGCAATAATGCGGTGCGAAGTTGTGGATTTCAGTATGTTGCCGAGAGTGACCAGAAGTCTTTATGTATTCAAGTAATGATTAGTGTGTGAAATTAATTGGCGAGATGAGTAAAGAGGTGATGGAAAGGAAATTATGGAATTTGTCCTACAATGCTTTAAGCATTTAAGACAAAGAAGAAGAAGAAGAAGAAGTAATCGAAGACATACAAAATCCTTCTACAGAACATTCAGCGCTTTGTACAGTCTTGAAGACAGAAGAGAACATTTTTATAGAGTCGAAGACGTAAAAAATTTTCCTGCAGAACTTTAAACGCTTTTTACCATTTTGAAGACAGAACAGAAAACAGTCATAGAGCAGAAGATGTAAAAAATCTCTTGCAGATCGTTTAACACTTTCTACATTCTTAAGGGCAGAAGAGAAAACATTTATAGAGTTGAAGATTTAAACAATCCGCTTTTTAACGCTTTTCACAATCTTAAAGATAGAACAGCAAACATTCATAGAGTTGCAGACGTGAACAAATTTTCCTTTAGAACTTTGAATGCTTTCTACAGTTCTGAAGACAGAAAATAAGCCATTCATAGTGTTAAAGACTTATAAAAATTCTCCTACAGTCGTATTAATGAAAAGAAACCACAACGAGAGTTGGAAACGTGAACACACTTTTCTGCAGAATTTTCAAGGTTTTGTACAGTCTTGAAGACAGAAGAGAAAATATTTATAGAGTTGAAGACTTAAAAACATTCGTCTATAGAATTTTCAACGCTTCTTTTAGTCTTGAAGACAGAAAAGAAACCATTTATATAGTCGAATACATAAAGAAAATCGTCCAACTGTCTTGAAAACTAAATATAAGTCCCACTGAACCTTCAATGATTGTATTGTTTTCAAGACAGAAGAGGTACATTTATAGAGGTAAAGGCGTGAAGAAATTCTTCCAAAAAGCTGCTATGGTCTTGAAGATGGACGAAAAGACTTTTACAGAGGTAAACATTTGAAGAAAATCGTCCGGCGAGAAGACATTTATAAAGGAAAGATATGAAGAAAATCTTCTTAAATAATTCTGAGGGCTTTGCATTGTCTTGAGGATGGAAGGAAAGATATTTGTAGAGGCGGAACAGAAAACATTGGTAGGGATATAGAAGAAAGTTCTACTATAGGATTTTCACTGCTTTATACAGTCTTGAAGACGAAAGACAAGACATTTGTTGAGGTAAACATTTGAAGACAATTCTTCGACTGTTTTGAAGATTCAACAGGTAAACATTTGAAGAAAATTTTACCAATGTTTGGAAGCTAAAACGAAGGCAAACATATGAAGGAAAATCATCTTAAACAATTACTACGGCTTATGCTGTCTGGAAGACGGAAAAGAAGACTTTTTAGAGGTAAACCTTGGAAGAAAATTGTATGTCTATCTAGAAGTCAGAAGAGAAGACATTTCTAAATAAAATAAATAAATAAAGTTTTTACGCCTTTACGCTTTCATCCTAAAGACTACTACTGCTTTAAACAGTCTTAGGGAGAAAAGAGAGAAAATTTAGAAAGGTAAATATTTGAAGAAAAGTTAAACACTCGAAGAAAATCGACCCGCTATCTTGAAGCCAGAAGAATAGACATTTATAGGGATGAAGTTGTGAAGAAGATCGTCCTTTCAGTTGACAGAAGAAAAACATTTAGAACGCTAAACATTGGAAGAAAATGTTTTGACTTGAGTCGTCTTGAAGCCAGAAATATAAACATTCGAGAAGTGTTCAGTTTAGTTTATACTCTGGTCACCTTGATTTCAGCAAGTTTTTTCGCTACTGTATTATTAAAGCAAAGCGAGTAAACAAGTAGGAGCTGAGACCATAAACAGCAGTCGAACTAAGCGGATAGCAAACGCGGTCAAGGAAAAAACGTTAAACTGGTAATATGCCAATGATGAGCTTAGGGACACTGGCCGAACGTTGGCCATGGCACAACGCACAGCGAAGCAGCACAGCAAAGCGGAAGTTTAAGGATACACACAGAAACTGCCGCTGAACGACGAACGACGGGCAACTCTTTCAATAAAACATGAAGCCGGATTATGCAGGAATAAGCGATGAGATTTCGATTTGCGGCACTTGCAATGCATTCAATTAGTGATGGGAGAGGTGGAAGTCATTTTGTGGAAATCATTTTGTGGAAATAATTTTTCGTATGCGGATTCAAATGTGAAAATGTTTATGACGTGCGGATTATACGAATTATCAAAGTAGACGCGGAGCTGAATGTGAACGTCAATGCATTCTGGTTTAAAGAAAATTATTAAAAAAAATCATTCAAATTTGCAGTAGATATTCGATTTCCAACAAAGCGGATGTGGATACGGATGCGGATGCGCATGTGTATATGCAGCACATCTCTATGGATGCACCAGGATTCAAATGTGTAGGCAAATTTTTTTGGAATTTTGTTTGTATTTTCTCAGTGCAATTTGCAGGCTTGGAGGCGATTTTGTTTTTAGAAACTTTCGAGTGTTGCTTATCGGCAAATGCGACTTATGAGAACGCACATGCGGCCAATGTCGAAAACGCAGCTTAAAAAGTCACTTGAAATTCTATGCCTTTGCCAAAGCAACTCAGTGCAGTGATTAGAGTGCAAAGTTTGCAGCGAGTTTGCGCTGTCAGTTTGGTGGCTCAACGCGTCCGTCCCAGCGACTTTAATAAACTGCTGTCAATATGGAAACAACAACAACAACAACCACAACACCAAAAACATATATTTGCACGAAGGCAAAAGCGACAAAGCAAAACGTTAGTAAAAATACAAAAATGAAAAAAAATTGTAAAAAATTTCCAACACAACAATAACAATGAAAAGGGGAGACAACTTCGCTTCGAACACATTGGCCAAACTTTTCGAGCGATTTGCATGCGCAAACACACACCGGCAATGGGCAAATCAACGGCACTGACGTTGATGGTGAGAGGGGGCGGGGAACGACGAAAATCGAAAAATCGTTTTGACATAAGAAGAATTGCAGGGAAATTGGAAAATCTTTCAAATTCAATGAATTTCACAGAAATCTGATAGAGCACACGTTGTGAAAGGAATGTGGCGAGTAGAGGGACACGTGCAGGGGGAAATCAAGGCAGCAGTGGGAAATGAGCAAAAAACTTTACGTGCCTGTGAAAAGACCACTGCTGGGACTTGTGTGCCCCATGTGCAATGCGGCTGACTGTCGAGCGCGCTGTGTATTTTGTGTCTGTGTATATATGTTTGTATGTGTGTGTGTGTGTGTGTTGCC
The DNA here is from genome assembly GCA_963668005.1 of Melieria crassipennis. Classification (NCBI taxonomy): domain Eukaryota; kingdom Metazoa; phylum Arthropoda; class Insecta; order Diptera; family Ulidiidae; genus Melieria; species Melieria crassipennis. Next base: position 54,003,814 of record OY764962.1, on the reverse strand, counting down.
TGCATAAAGCAAATTTTCAAAAGCCAAACTCCAGTCGAACCAAATCCAATTCAAATGTAAGGAAATCAATAACAAAAAAAAACAACTGCGGCAACACCAAAACCAATACAAAAACAACACAATCACGCAGCCCGCACGTCAGTGGCAAATGTGTAGGTGTGTGTTTGTCTGCAAAGCCGACCAAACGTCACGACAGTCCCAGAGACAGATGCCACACAATGTTGGCGTTAGCTGGCGCACCGCACAAGGTGGGAAATTTTGAGGTTAGGCGGTGAAAAGTCTCAGAGTGAGGAGAAAAAGAGTGGCAGCATTGGTTGCAATAAATGAAATTGACGCTATCTTGACAGGCTCGGAGTATAGAAATGCGGCTATTGTCATTGTTATCGGGTTTGTTTCCTTCACAATAAGAAAAGTAAAATAAAGCAAATAAAAAAGTTTCTTCCTAAAAAAATTAAAAAAAATAAATTAAAAAGTAGTCAATAAAATTTAAAAAAAAAACCGCTGATTGGTTCATTTTAAGCTATTAAACGTTGCTCATTGACACATTGATTGCTACTGGCAGACAGCTTAAAAGTTTTTAAGGCTCTTTACAGAATTTTGCTGTTTAAAATTGCATTAAAGTGTTGCCAACAGTTGTCATTTTGCATTCATTCAAATTAAAAAAAACAGTTATAAGCTTTAAAAAAAATAAATACACACACGAACTTTCGAGTGTGTGGTCGCCATAGTCATCAATCATGTCTGCCTGTCATACAATACAAATAAGAACAACAACAACAACAACAAAATATGGAAAAATACATTAAACGACAAACCATTGGTAACAAAAATATGACAGAAAATGTTAAATAAACGACACAAAGGCGGCGCCATGTCGCACGTTTCCATATGAACATTGAAAAAAAAATTTAGTATAAAAAAAATCTTGTAAAAAAAAATGGCGATTTTTAATTTTACTTTTACTTTCTACTTTTATACTTCGCGTCCCAAAGCAATTTTACCAAAAAAAAAATACTCATCGAGTCACATAAGTTATGTCTGGTTTTCACTGTGTCATAGTGAATAAGAAACTTGGTCTGTTTGGTGAAATTAGCTAAATGCAAAAGTGTCGCTGGAGTTAGTTACCTTCTAAAAATGTCTAACATTTTAATCAAACTTAATTTTAAACATGCAACCAAGTTAATGCCTGGTTTTCACTGTGTCATATTTATTGACTCGTGAGTCTTTTTAATGAAATCAGTTGAATAAAAGTGTCTTTAGGATTAATTATTTCTAACAATCTATTAAAATGTTCTCTTAACAATGCAAATCAAGTCACACTAGTTATGCCTGGTTTTTATTATGTCATATTTATTGGGAAGGTTAGTTTTTTTGTTAAAATCAGGTGAACAAAACTGTCGTTAGAGTCGATTACATGCTGAAAACAACTTACAATCTATTAAAATTTTCTTTTAAAAATGCAATTCAAGTCACATAAGTTATGCATGGTTTTCACTGTGTCATATTTATTGGGAAAATTAGTATCTTTGATAAAAAAAGCATTGTTAGAACTCATGTCGAGAGGAAAACCTTACAATATATTCGGAATTTCTTAACCAAATGCAACTTAAGTTACACAAGTAATGTCTGGTTTCCACTGAGTCTTATGAAATATAATATTTTACTGGAAGTAGGTGAACCAAAGTGTCGTTAGGAAAGTTATCAATATTTTAAAAATTCCTTTTAAAATGCAATCCAATTCACACAAGTTATGCCTGGTTTTTACTGTGTCATATTTAAAGGAAAATATAGTCTGTTTTGTTATAGCTGAACAAAATTGTGATTACTATTGATATCTTCGGCTCAAAAAAGCTAATAATCTTTTTAGAATTTTTTATAATGCCCACCAAATGAACTAAGTTATGCCTGGTTTTCACTTAGCCAAAATTATGTATAATGTAGGCAGTTTAACCCATATAGGCCCAGAGATATTTTTTTTGTCAATATTCGAATGAAACATTCTTTTTTAGCGTTAAATGAGGTCGGAGAATTCAAATTTGGGGTCAACAAATTTTTCCGATTTTTAGTTTTCGAGATATTTGGTGTTCGATTAATCGAACGCTGGGTACCACTTGGCATTTTTTTATGATTGATGTATGTATTGGGTTGATACTAAATAAATAACTGACCATTAACCAGTAGTATAAATTCACAGTTTATTCCATATTTTTTTCTAAATGATATGGTTCAAAACAATGAGTGTGAAGTGCAACGTTACATCTCGTACACAAATACGAACTAGGTTTATGGGAAGACTTGCATCTGCATTTCTTATTGTTTTCTGTTATAATAAGATGTTGCCCCTTTGTTCGGGTGGAATTTTTTTTTGGTTGAACCTTCTTTGAAGACCCTGATGGAACCTCAAATAAACTCCCTTGGTCGCTATCACTAGATGATTCTCATTCATCCTGGTCATTATGAGGGAGTAAGCAACCTCCGCCCGAAAGTCTTTTTGATGAAGAATATTTTTCTTATGATAACGACGATTGAAACAGTCAAGTTTCCATGCGTCAACAATGGCTGAATTTAAAACAGATATAAATAATGGACAAAACCACTTCTTAAATCGAATAGCAATATAATAGTTCTGCGCAGCATTGTCATAATCCACCCCACCCATCCCTCTGCTATAATTTTTCAACAGTTGCGGTTGGTTATAGTTGACAAAGCGACCAGGTTCAATAATTTTCCCAGCATTATTTGTTTTCTGCTTCTTCCATCTTTTTGTAGGTAGTGTTGGTAAGATTTGGTCGAAGTACGTTGCAACCATGACTTCGCTGTTGTCCTGCCAACGCCAAATCAAAATCTTATTACGGTAGTCAAATTGGAAATCATGGTCATGTTCACTTTGAAACTATTGCTGCGACAAAGATATTTCAAATAAAATCGTTTGATTCGAATTTAAAAGAAATGGTAACTAGCACCCAGCGTTCGATTAATCGAACACCTGACTATAAATATATATTCTGACTATAATATTGGTTTTATGTGAAAAGTGTAAACATGTTTTTAAGTTACGTTAGTTACTTTTTTAAATATTATTGTTTTTTTATGTTTTTCGATACTTTTAAAATTATGTCAAAAATTACCTTTTGTTTGAGGAATTCCTACAACAGGAAAGAGGAAATGGATTGTGAGAAATGGATATATTTATTTCGTATTATACAAAATACATCATACCATCATAAATAATAATAATAATTGACTGGCACTACAGCCCGCTTGCGCGAGACTAAGGCCTAGCTTCCCGCAACCACCCGCGTTGTGCGTGTGAATTTGTACGCGGGTTGAAGGGACCTACAGTTTTTATGCCGGTTCCGAACGGCAGGTTGGGAGCTTTTTCATAAGCAATTTTTACTCTCAGAGGTTTGCAAATTCCAGCTGAGAGGACAGCCACCGAAAGAGAAAACGAGTTTTCCCGTTATTTTTTTTAGGTGTTATTACAGGCAGTATTTGAACCTGCGGTTGCTGCCTGCGACTCGCGGTCCAACGCACTAACCAACTGAGCCACGGCGGCTGCCGTCATACCATCATATCATGCAAAAATTTCGCGTTTAAGGTTTAAATAACAGCCCCAAAAAATTGATGGAAAATGCTAAAATTTACTGTTCGATTAATCGAACATTGGGCCGATATGGGTTAAGTATATTGTAATAGTAAATTATTTTTAAAGGCCAAAAATCAATTCGAAATTATTTTTAAAAATTCACATTTAATCATAATGTCTGGTTTTCACTTAGTCATAATTTGTAATTGAAGTAGTAAGTTTGGTAGAAACAAATCCTAAAAAAATTTGATTGAAATGTCATTCAAAGCAACGTAGACTTGCGAATCATTACATAGTATAAAGCAAAGTCGCTGCCGCTGTCTGTCCCTATGTATGCTTAAATCTTTAAAACTACGCAACGGTTTCTTACGCGGTTTTTTTTAATGGATAGAGTGATTCAAGAGGAAGGTTTATATGTATAAAACATGCATAATATAGTAGAGAAACACTGATAAATTTATAGGTAAACATTATAAGGAACAAACATTAGAGTGTATGTATAGCAAATTACATTCAAACGTTAGGGTGTGTCTATAGCAATTTACATTTCAAACGTTATCGTGCATTCGGTGACCGAACATCCCGCCCCCATGGAAAGGTCTCTTTCAAGAAGGCAAAATAGCGAGTTTCTGTATAGGTCGACGAATGATTCCTTTGGTTGTCCGTATATTGGAAAAATAATTTTTTTCATCATTGCAAAAATGCTTAAAATTTCAGAGAAAAAGAATTGGCTGGCAATGCTGTTCGCCGAATGTAAACAAAACAGACAAAAGGCAAAGAAAAAACAGACAGAAAACAGCTTTTCAACTCGAGTGTTGAATTTTAGAGCTTTTTTTCTTTTTCTTTCGGCGAACAGCATTGCCAGCCAACTATTTTTCTCTGAAATTTTAAGCATTTTTGCAATGATGAAAGAAAATTATTTTTCCAATTTTCGTTATGTATGCTTAAAACTTGGAAACGACTGGACCAACTTGGATACTTCCTTCGGAGGGTTTGTTTGAAATTGTTAAGTGAAGGTTTATAAAAAAATAAACGTCGGGAAAACGGGGCGTGGCACCACAAGAATACATTTTTAGACAATAACTTGGGAACCAGAAGTCACACATCAATTAAATTTGGTACAAACTTACTATTCAATCATGTCCTTCGATAGAGGGAATGGGGTGGGTATTGAACAAGGGGGTGTGGCACCGCCCATACAACTAAATTCTTTTAAATGGAATAGCTTCGGAATTGTAAGCCGCACAGCATTGAAAATTGGTGTACCGTCGTCTCATAGATGTGTCATTCTATTGTTAAAATTGTATGGGCGTTGGATAAGGGGAGTGGCACATTTTTTATGACCCAATATTTCAGCAAAACTGTAAGTCGTATATCAAAGAAACTTGGTTTGAACCTACCATTTAGTCATATCTTTGGGCAGAGGGAATGAGGCGGGTATTTAACAAGAAGGCGTGGCTTCGCCCATGCAACTCAAATCTTTTATATGGAATAGCTTCGGAATTGTAAGTTGCACAGCATTGAAATTTAGTATGACATCCTCCCACAGAAGTGTCATTCTACTGTTAAATTTTGATAGGCGTTGGACAAGGGGCGTGGTACAATTTTTGTGACCCAAATATTTCGCTGAACTATAAGTCGCACAGCAATGAAACTAAGTACGAACCTACCATTTATTTATATCTTTCGACAAAGGGAATGGTGCCGGTATTGAACAAGGGGGCGTGGCACCACCGATACAAGCCAAATCTTTAATAGAGAATATCTTTGAAACTGTTAGTCGTACAACACTGAAATTTAGTATAGTGTCGTTCCATAGATGAGTCATTCTACTGGTAATATTTGATGGGCGTTGGACAAGGGGCGTGGCACATTTTTTGTGACCCAAACATTTTGCTGAATTATAGGTAAGTCGCACAACAATGAAACTAAGTACGAACCTACCATTTTCTCTTTCGACAGAGGGAATGATGAAGGTATTAAACAAGGGGGCGTGGCACTGCCCATACAAGCCAAATTTTTTAATAGAGAATATCTTTGAAGTTGTAAGTCGTACAACACTGAAATTTAGTGCCCCGTCGTCCCATAGATGGGTCATTCTACTGGTAAGTTTTTATAAGCGTTGGACAAGGGGCGTGGACCCAAATATTTCGCTGAACTATAAGTCGCTCAGTAATGACACTTAGTACGAACCTACCATTTTCTCCTTCGACAGAGGGCATTGTGCGGGTATTGAATAAGGGATCGTGGCCCTGCCAATATAACTTAAACATGGTTCAAGCGCCATCCATTGCTTTACTGAAACTTAGCAGCACCATTGCTTATTTACGGGCCTCGATTGCGTTAATCAGTAGCTCCCTCCTCTTCCTTTAGTTGGTTTTCTTCGTCAATTTGCCATTTGCCACATCGCCATTGATTCGCCATCTCGCGTATTTCATTATAAAAAAACAACAAATGTCGTGCGGGACGAAGTTCGCCGGGTCAGCTAGTTGTTAATAATTCATTCAAATTGTCCTCGATATTCTTTTGAAATTTCCCTCAAATCAAAGAAATTGTCTGCTTTTCACTGTCAGAATTATTATTAAATTTTTTTTAATGTTTTCAACATGTAAAATTTTTAAGTAAACTTAAGCAAAACATTAAAAATGTATGCAGTAATATTTCCATATAACACTTTTAATAAATGAATTTTAACTAATAAAATTTCCTAGTGCACAGTCAGACAATCAATAAACTCTAAGCATATCAATGACATTTGCCAATGTTGATGCCGGATGACAAAACATTTTGATGTGGTGTGTTTGTACAAAAGTCATTTCCAAAACAAACCAAACATTGGCAACAAAAAAGGAAAATAACAAAAAAATTACTAAAAAACAACAGCGGCACCAAACCGATGGCTCATCGGACTTGGAATGCGCACAGCAGAAAATCATCAACTGTCAGCTGTCATTGTGTGCGCACAGCAGCCGCAACGGTAGCGGCTGGCAATTGACGGTGACAATTGACAGCTGTGCTGCACTTTGACAGCAGCAGTGCCCATTGGCATCGCTGCGAGCCGTTTGTTGTTGTTGTTGTGGCACATTGGATATTTTGTATGCGAGTCAGCAAATTGTACACCTTCGATGTGGACTACGAAATGTCACAAAGTCAATGAACTTTTGTTTGTTTTTTATTCTTTGAAGTTGAAGCTCATTGATATGGCAACCTTTTTGTGTATGGACGAGTGTTTTTATTTGTTTTGGGGTAAAAGGTGAGCGAGGTTTTGTTGGATTAATGAAACGTTGAATTGATGAAACTTAAATAAAAAAAAATTAAAATATTTTGAGTAAAATATAAGAAAACTTACTTTTAATTCGTTAAACGTGTAGCGTAAAAAAATTTAAAAAATATTTGATTATATTTTGTTTAGTCTTGTGGTTAAGATGAAGGTTTTGAAGAAAAATTTGTCAGTAAATTTTTTGAAATTAAAAATACAAAAAAATATATTATTTAAATGTTTTAAATAAAACATCGAAAAAAAATGTAATAAAGTTGTTGTGTCAAAAACTGTTTATAAAAATATTAGATTATACTTTGTTATATTTTGTGGTAAATTTTAAGCCAGGTTTTGTTGAAATTCCAGTTCGAAATGGCATTTAGATTGAAGAAAAATTTGCTGGGAAATATTTGAAAATTAAAAAAACAAGCACATTTAAATAAGAAAACAAATTTATTAAAGTTGTTGTTCCAACAAATTTTTTTAAAATATTAGCATATACTTTGTGTTGTCTTGTGGTCAATTGTAAGCGAGATTTTGTTAAATTCTAGTTCGAAATAGCATTTAGATTGAAGAAAACTTTGTTAGAAAAATTTTTAAAAACTAAAACAAACATATAATAATTATTTCAAATGTTTAAATAATATAAACAATTGAAATTAATATAAAAGGTTAATAAAAAAATGAATTAGTAAAAAAACCAAACTCGTTAGAAAAACTAACAGAGAAATATAAATGTTTTCAAATATTTCAACAATATAAAAAATTTAAAGTTTACATCAAAAATCAATTAATATAAAAGACAAATTCGTTACAAAACTAACACAGTAATATACAACTTGTTTCAAATATTTTAAGACTAAACAATTTTTGAATAAGAGAATAAATTTTAATTAATATAAAAACTGAATATAAAAAGCGGCTGAATGAATTAATAAAAAAAGAAAATCGGTGGAAAAGCTAACACAAAAATATGAATTTTCAAATATTTTAACAATATAAAAAATTTAAATGTTTATAAAAAGTTTATATAAAACATTAATTAATATAAAAGAAAAATTCGATTAAATTATAAATATAAAACTTTTTTTTCAAATATTTGAATACTGTACAAATTTTGAATAATATAAAAAAATTTAAATTAATATAAAAACTGAATATAAAAAATTATTTACATAATATAAAAATTATTTAAGTAATATATAATTAAAAAAATATAATATAGAAATCAATATAAAAAATGAATTAATATAAAAAAATTTGCGTTAGAAAATCTAAAACAGAAATATAAAATCTATTTAACATTTTTAATTACTATAAAAAATTAAAAAAAAAATATACAAAGCTTTTATATAAAATAAATTAGTATAAAAATTGATTTCGTTAAAATTATTGTATCAAGAACTATTTATAACATATTCAATTACATTTAAATAATTAAATTCGATACAAGCAAATAAAAGGAAAAATCAAACACGAAACAACACAAATTAATTAAACCACTTGAAATTAATTAGCCAGCATTAAAGTAAGTCTGCTTGATGGCTCCAATTGCTGCCATTCGCTACCAATTTGCCATTGTTGGCACATAATGAATACGACGAGCAGCTATAAGCCATTAATTGGGCCATGGATACATGGCCACACACGTATCCGGCGCTCGGCTGCCACGCAACAGTGGCGCGCAATAAAAGGGCACTGCGTGCCTCAGCGCGACAGGCCACAGTTGTTGCCCAAAGGTCATTGATTAATTATTCAAGGTCCAACCACTTGCACGCAGCCGCGCGCATGAACACACACACACACTTACACATGGATGTACTTACATATATATGAACATATGCTCGGACATTCGGACTTGAGCTCTAATTGAAAACCGCCCGAGACTGTCAACGGGTCACTTTGGGTTTGGTGCGCCGTTGGGGTTGTGTGCTCAAACGAGCACACCTACTAATAATGGATTAATGCATTAGACGGCAGCAATTAGTTCGTATCTCTTGTAATGTGTGCACTAGCACCCACACATATACATACATATGTACATGCATATGGTTACAAATGTACATAGGGAAGAATTTAATGTGATACTAACTAACATGTCCAAGTCGAAACTATGCCAAGTAGCCTTTTATTATTATTGTTGTTGTTTGTTGTTATGCTGACACCGAGAAGATTTCTACTGGTGCCCATTCTTTATTTTTGACTTTAGTTGATTCCAAGATAAAGTATTGTCAACCTCCAAGAATTCCGAGAAGAACCCTTGGGTCGCTCTCTTCTCCCTGAGCCCTGGCGGTTCCATTCTAATGTCATCCTGCATGACAATACTCTGGATTACGAAGAGTATGTCCAATCCATTTCTATTTTCTCTTCTTCACTTTCTATTAGATTTCAAAATGAGTTGATTTCATATTAGATTTAAAATCCTTTTAGATTTTAATTTGAATTGATTTTACTTACACTGATACACAGATACACTGTTCCTTAACACGTTGAGTGCCACTTTGGTCTTACACAAATTTGGGCCTCCTGTGCTGCGTGAGACCAGAGTGGTCTCACAGTCAATACAAAAAAAACCTGTGGCCTGTGGGGACAATTTTTCGGATTATATGGTGGCACTCAACGTGTTAACAATCCCTGAAAATCGATCTTTTTGCTTGAGAGAATTCAAAAAAATATAGTTTTGGCAGCGCAAGAAATTCTCACAAAAACCAAAACTAAATCTTTCCATTTCTAAAGCTTTCTTCTGATCAAAAACATTAAAAAATATTAAATCCCTGAAATGTATTCAATTCTAGTAAACTCTAGTAACTTTAAGCTAAATTTCCTCATTCTTTCAACACTTGAAAAATTCTCCATAATCATCACAACATTTGACTCATTGCCATTGTCTGCAGCTGAACTTTAACTTCCACTTCAACCATTCAGCCCGAAGCTTCAAACCTAAAACTCGCACTGTTGCATTGAGGATTTCATGCTTTATTGCTGCTTATGTCTTGTGCACTAGTCTTGTTGCTTTCATATAAATTTTATTACACATTAACACATTGTTATCAGTGCACATTTTGTGACTTAACCCTCAAGGCTTTGAGGTTACCTATGCCAAGCTGACAGTTGTTCTGCGTCCATTTTCTCTTCTCTCTAACTTTGTGCACTCTTAGCAAGCTACAAATGCTAGCAATTGAATTGTTGTATTGTTTTGCTGTCCAGCGGCTGACAACTGCTCGGTTGCTTGCCGTTGTCAGCTGCAGTAACAAATGTAATATTCTCTATTGCTCCTCTGAGAGTTGCTACAACCCAGCGGCCCACCGTCTGTTGGGTTGTTGTTGTTCAGCAGATCCTTACAGTTGATTCTAACTGGGGTACAACAGTTTGTGAGTTGTGTATGTTTTTTTTCATACATTTTGCCACAACAACAACAACAACTAATAGGCCAGACTGAAAATGTTAGTATTGCTTGCAAGAAAAAGGACTTTGAGGTCCTTAAAATTGTGTTTTGTTGTAAAGGTTTGTTTTAGTTTCTGATTTGTTTTAGTCGGAAATGAAATTTTGTTTCAATAACTCCATTTCTAGGAAAGTTACTGTGATATTAGTGAAAGGACTGACTACATGAATAAGTTGGCTGATATTCGCAGAGAGCCACTGAGCCTGTAAGAAAAACTGTCTTTAGTACAAAAAGTAGTTAGTACAAAAACCCCTCTTGGCAACTCTGTCATGGTTTTTGTTTTTGCATGCTTTACTGCCTGAACAGAATGTTGTAGCTGTAACTGCAACTGTGGCTGTGGCAAAGATTGACTTAATCTTAACTTTTTTGCGCCAGACTCTCAAAAGCTCAAACAATTGACATTTGGTTTTGAAAAACGAACAGTAAAAACCAGAAAAACTTACTGTGAAACCTAAATTGGAGCGTTGAGCGTTGCGTTTTCTGACGCAACGCTCTCGCTCAGTGCGGCATACCGAAATTGAAGCGTTGCGTTGGGATTGTAAAAATCATGAAATGTAAAAAATATCTGTTTAGTTGCCAAAAAAACAACAAATTATTATTATTTTGCAAAACTTAGCTCTTATTTGAATGAATTCCTCACAATTTAAATCAAATCAAATATAAATTACAGGCGTTTTTGTTAGTCGCAGCCAACTTCAACCGCTAACGCCTTGTCAAAATTGGAAATTCGAATAGCTCAGCGTCAGAGCGTTTCAATTGCGGTTTGCCCCATACATTTTGTATGGGCATGAAGCAATTTTGACAGTTGCTTGCCGCTGACGCTCCAATTTAGGTTTGACTGTTACTGAAAATATTAGAAATAATGAAATTCCTTGAACATTTTATATAGAATAGAACTTAATGGGGTTTGTTGCACTGACACCAGAAGAGATCTATTGTTGTTAGAATTGAATATAATTTAATGGGATTTGTTGTACTAAGACCAGAAGTGATCTATTGTTGCTAGAGAACATCCCTTAGACCCACCGACCTAATGAAGCTTAGTGCCTCAAAGGAGTTTAGGTGCTCGATGTTCTTTTCTGCAAGCCAGAACTGGCCCGGACCACATCACAGTACAGTATAATGTATTAATGTATTAACATGTTGTAGTCCGACTGTATGCATATGTTTTCTCAGTCTGCAGTACCCAGTTAGAAGACCAGTGATCTGTCTAAGCTGGTCTTTCCTCAGTCTGAGGTATTCTTTACTTCATTTGGGGTTAAAACATTGGATACAGATTTTCGATTGTCTAAGACCTGAGGCGTTAGAACAGTGTTCTGAATTCCTGATTCTTTCCTCAAGTCTTAGTGACTCTGCTAGAGTGTTCCTGCCCAGTCCAATGCAGCGCTTAGGTTCCAAGGTGGTCGTGAAATCCTCTGTGTCCTGGGAGCCAGAGGCTTTTGACCTGGTTGTATATGCCCAATTTATTCAATTCCTCTATGCATTCCATCACTTACCCTCAGGTAATCTCAAATAAGATTAATGCTGTGATGGCTGCTTGACTAACGAAACAGATGACGAAAATTGTATATGACAATCAAACTCCCAGAACTTTTGACATTCGTTTGCTACAACATTGTGTTTACAACTTTCAAGTGTAGCTACACAAATTTTGATCAGCTGATGCAGCTGCCACATTGCTTGTGGCTGTGACACTGCATTCTGTTCAGGTAGTAACTTTTTTGTGGCACACGTTCGACAGCTCAAATATTTTACATTTAGTTTTGAATTATGGACAATGAAAAGCAGAAAAACTTATTGAAAATATTAAAAGTAATAGAATTCTTTGGAATATATGCCAGTTTGAAATATTTTAGAATTTTGTTTTTTTTACAAATGGCAGTCAAACTTTCAGAACTTTTCACATTCGCTTGCTACAGCATTGCGTTTACAACTTTCGAGTGTAGCGACAGAAATTTTGATCAGCTGAAATGAAATTCTTTGCATATTTAATAGGTTTTTGAAATTGTTTGCATTGTGTTTACAACTTTCGAGTGTAGCGACATACATTGTGATAAGCTGAAGTGGCAGCCACATTGCTGGGGCTGTGGTACTGTATTCTGTTCAGTTAGTTAGTTTCTGTACTTTCACTCAAATGCTTATAACTTCCATATTTTTAAACGATTTTAAAATGCATCCACTTATTTTCTTCACAATTGATGTGGCTTTAATATTCTATAAAAAACTCAAGAAAAAAACAAACAAAAAATTAAGAGTTCATTATAGCACAACTAATAACTTTCTTTGCACCTGTTACACACGCACACATACACACACACAAACACACTCGCATGACATTTGACAGCTCTTCGTGTCTGTTATTAATATTTGTTGTTGTATGGCAATACAATGTTGGTGCAATAACATAATTTGTTTTTGTGCTTTGTGCCTTTTCATGTGCAATACAAATTCTAATTTGTTCAAAATTTGCATTGTTGCTGCATTGGTTTTTGTCTCTAATAAAGTGTTTATAGTTTTTTCTTGGTGTTCAAATTGCTTTGTATGTTGTAAATAATTAAAATGTAAATTGTTGGTGATGTTTTACTTTACTGGTCGTCTGGTTGAAACAAAAACCAACCACAAACACAAACAAACACATTCAACAATCATGAAACGGTGCCAAGTACCAATGAGCAATGTTTGAAGTTTTTTGTTGGTTTCTGCTTTGGTTTGCATGTTGGCTGGTTGTCGGCAGCAAAGGTGACAGCTGTCAGAACTTACATTATTAGATATTTGTCAAAATGTGGTTAGAAATGCAAAGTAGACAAAATTTTTCCGTAGATGTTTGCGTTAAACAAAACAAAAAGTGTTATATGGGCATTCACATAAATACATACATATATACTCAGTATATACTATATGTATTAATATTTGTGCTACTGAAAGTGCAAATATTCTGTTTTTGAGCACGGCTATCCACTAAGAAGGGAAGAGAGAGTGAATTGTGAGCCTCTAAAGGTTTTCGAATGTGTTAGGAGTATAAATGGAGAGCAGTGACGCAGTCAGGATCTCATTATGGGTGGATTTTGTACACAACTTAGGAGCAAACTGAGCTTTGAAACCATATTTGCCACCCAGAATTTTTTAACAAAAAGATATTACGTTCTTCTCCCTTCCGTCCTTCCCTGATGGAAATATATGATTTCATTGTGCTTACTTCTTTTAGACTCCAAATCAGAAAAAATACAAAACATACATTTTTCTCAGACCATCAAAGTGGATCCTATCTTTTAGAACTAAACTTCAGTTTATTAGCAGATTTTTAAAATGTTTGAATTTTTGTGTTTCAGTTGGGAAAAGATAGACGTCACTGAACATGTACATTTTTTCTTATCAAATTATATTTTAATTTTTAGGTATGTCGTTTGAGAATCCTCAAGTGGAACGAAATTTTTATATCCCTTTTTTGTAACCTTTTCTTATCAGCAAGAATCGTTAAGATATCTCAGCTATTTCAACAAAAATTGCTGTTCCAGTGAGAAAGACAGATCTAAGCAAACTGATTTTTTAAATTTATTTCTGTGTGCTTTCTGATTGAATTATATTTTCAGCTATGACAGTTGGACAACCTCAAGTCAAACATATTTTTTATGAATACTTTTGGTATTATTCTTACTCATTTGTAAGAATCATTTGGATATTTTAGCTAATCAACAGTAATTGTGTGTTTCCGCCACAGAGACCGAATTCATTGAACTCATTGTCTTTCTATATCTTTTTTTTAGGAATATTTTCATACCATAATATACCATTAGGACCGGCTAAAGTCAAACATCTACAGGCTCTATCCACCAACTTGAGACCTTTTCAAATTATGTCTAATCCAACAAGGACCTTCCTCATGTCATCTCAGCTCAACTCCTTGCGATATCTTTTCGTATTTCTTATATCTATTCCTATATATTTCCTATTAAAGAATACTTTAATTTATACCATTGGAAAAACCCTAAGCCAAGCAACTCCAAACTTTCCCCACCAACTTGGGACCTTTTAAAATTACTTCCTATTCAACAAGGACCTTCCTCATCTTATCTCAGCTCAACTCTTTCCCGTATTCAATGTCTTTAAATTTTCCCTCAAGTTTACAACAACTCTTTCGTCATACGTCTGTCCATTTTCCAGCACCTCTCAACTCCTTGCCGTGTGTTTATGTGTGTGTGTGTGTCTACTTGTCGCTCCAGTTGTGCTCTCCATTGTGCACTTTAGAGTTCTTCGCTTAGTGCGGCGACAAGTGTCACTTCAGCTTCAAGGTTGAAATTATTTACATTCTGTATTTGTTGCTGAAAGCAATCGTTTTTTTGTTTTATTTTTTTGCAGTGAGTGGCAACTCGAAACACTTGAATTGCACAAAAGAGTAGCAAATATTTTGCAGATAATACGCCAGACAGCACACAAATGAAGTGCACAACTTTGTCACATAATGCGAACATTTCAAGTGACTGTAAAAAATGCAAATGGCGTATGGCACCGTAACACGAAAACGCAATTAAGACTCGGTGCAAATTTCATTTCGAAAAACTTTTTCATAAATCTACATATGACGCAACATTTCCAAATGGAATTAATTTTGAGGCAATTAAGAAGTTGAGACAGTTGGGACGTTACTTGGAGACAATAAAGAATGCAGTGAGTGGGTTTTTGAAAGGAGTTTTCATGAGTTCTAAGTGAGCTATAAATATAAGTTTACCATACAAATGGTGACCATAAAATTGGCCTAACCAAACCTAGTCACAATCTAAGTTTGTTCATAAAATATTTTGGTATTTTTCAGCATAGTTTTCTTCTTTGTCTACACACCTTTTCCAGCTCTGATTGTAAATTTGCATCTAAATTGCGCTAACAGAGCGTTGGCAATATAAATTCGAATACATTTTTGGTCTAAAGTGTTGGTCTGAAAAGTTTCCGACTTAACAAATTTACAGTAAATTTTTTCCTCAAATAATTTTGTATTTTTCTACATAGTTTCCTTATAAGTCTACACACGTTTACCAGCTCTGACTGCAACTAAATTGCACTAACAGAGCATTGGCAATGTTCATTCGAATACATTTTTAGTCTAAAGTGTTGGTCTGAAAAGTTGCCGATCTCACAAATTTACAGTAAATTGTTTCCTCAAATAATTTTGTATTTTTCTACATAGTCTCTTTCTTAGTACATACATACCTCTCTCAGCTCTGATTGTAAATTTGCTGCTAAATTGCGCTAACTGAGCATTGGCAATGTTCATTCAAACACGTTTTTAGTTTAAAGTAGAGGTCTAAAAAGTTACCGATCTCACAAATTTATAAAAAAAATTGTCCTCAAATAATTTTGTATTTTTCTACATAGTCTCCTTCTAAGTCTACACACTTCTCTCAACTCTGATTACATCTAAATTGCATTCACAGGGCATTGGCAATGTTCATTCAAACACGTTTTTGGTCTAAAGTGTTGGTCTGAAAAGTTGCCGATTTCACAAATTTATAAAAAAAATGTTTCTTAAAATAATTTTGTATTTTTCTACACAGTCTCCTTCTTAGTCTACACTTTTTTCCCAGCTCTGATTAGATCTAAATTGCGCTAACAGAGCATTGGCAATGTTCACTCCAACACATTTTTGGAACTTTTCAGACCACTCTTGTATTTGTTTATTATATCCAAACTTACATCATAACACACTCTATGTGTGTAATAAATCCTTCTCATCCAATTTCATAACTTTTATGCTTAAATTCCAGACAAACAGAATAACAACTACGAAAAGTTTCCATAAAATGCAATGCAGAATTCAATATTTCAAATTTTGTTTTTCATTTTCTGTGCTATTATTTAAATTCTCATATGAAATACTCCACAAGTTGCACATCAAATTTCAAGTGCATGCTTTTATTTCAATTTTCACTACACATTTCAATGCAATTTTCATTCATTTTTGCATTCAGTCATGCAAATACATTTATCTCTGATCACTGAGAATATTTTTTGGCTGGCTTGTTGAATGAAAATAAAATTCATGCAAATGACATTTTCATGAGAATTTATGTAAAAATAACGTTGTAAGTATTCAAAAAATGCTGGTAGAAAAAATCGCAATAAAATGAAATATTTTTAATAATTATAACAACTTTTGTATATTTTTTAATTACTTTAATTTTAACTTGATTTCAATTTAAGTGTGCACAAGTTTCAAATAAAAACAAGAATAATACCAAAAATATACAATAAAATATTGTATTGCATGTAATTATAATTTGTTTGAATTTTTTTATTAATAAAAATTTGTTAAATTTCAACAAACAAAACAAAATATAAATACAGGTGTCTTAGGTGTCAGTGCAATCAAATATTTAAATTTGATACACGATAGCAGCACGAAGTAAATTTAAGCAAATATAGCTCATGCAAATTTGTGAATGTATGTGTGTACGTATGATTGTATTTATGTATGTTTATATACATATTTGTATATAGGTAACCTATGTGCCTAAGTGTGCTTCATTCTGCTAGCTTCGTGTTGTTGCCAGCTTTATGCAAATTATCTTCCCTAATGTCTGTATGTGTGTGCAAATTTCTCCGGTGTGTCTGATGCCACCGCAGCGCAAAGACACTTTCGGGTCTAATTTGCGGTTGCTGTTCGACGCGTTGGTGCACTGCGCTATTTCACAAGTAAGTAAGTGCGTGAAGTTAACCCTAGAAAGACCATTGCAGTCATTTTGAGTGTTTTTTTTTTTTAAATATCTGTATTTTCTTTAGTATTTCTGTCCACTTTTCCTTTGGTGGCTTTTATTTTTTTACTGTGGAAAATTGTAAATTTATTTTGTGAAAAATTAGCCAAATCCGATGTGCACTTTTTGAGATATCAACGGATGTATTATGTTGTCTTTGAATAGGTATGGAAAACTTGCGGTCTTTCTAGTGTTAAGTTGCCAATGTATGAAAATATATTTTATACCAAATACACTTTCCAAGCTTCTTAACACTAGATTGCTGGACCAATTTAAACTTCCTATGTGGACAGTGGCTTAAGGTGCTCGGTGGCCCGGGGCGGCGACGGCTGAGGGGCCCCCACCAACGGTGCAGAATAAGTTTGCGTACAAAACTCATAACTGGAATTTCCGGTTATGCTTTTTAATTTTTTTTTGAAAATTTGCATTCCATTGAACAGGTAATGGACAGTAAAGGGACAAATTATTTTGAAACGTGTATGTGCTTGAAATTTTATAGAAAGCAATAGAATCCCAGAGAAAAAATGAAAATTGGATAAAAGGATAATCTTACTAAATCTTTCCAAATTTGATAAAAACTTTCGTGAAATTAGGAAAACTTTTGGGAGAGCAAACTCGTCATTTCAAAAAGCCATCTTAAAACTAAAAAGAAAAACCTTGCTTCGTTACTACGATCTGGGCATTATTTTAAGCAACCCGAGCAGGCGGATTCGATTGTTTTACGATCAGTGCATCATTACACTACTCGACAAAAAATGGGCCGATCGCGTGCATAGATAAAGTGTTTTCTAGACTAACTTTGGCCGCTGAACACGAAAATGAACATAAAAAAAAATTGTTTCCTGTTGTTTCAGTAATGAGCACATATCTCCTGAAAGAATTATCTGATTAACACGAGCTGTCCGTCGTTCAAGAAGAAGATAATACCTTAGCCTTTTTAGTGATATATATGCAGATTGTTCAAATCAGATCTTTACTTGTCAGTAACTTCCCCAAAGGAAAGTTGTAACAAAGTGAATTTTTCGACCAAAAAATCATAAATTTTCGAATATTTTTTTATGGATAAAAAAAAATGACCTCCCCTAGTTTTAAAATCTAAGATGAAAGATATATTATTATCATATAGTTTTTGAGCAAATATATTACTTGAGCAAATATTAAGCCTAACGTCAATAGAATTGAAAGAAAAATGACAAAGTTATGATGCAGTGCAGTGAACCACCAACTTTAGATTTATTACACTGTGCGAAAATTTTGAGGAGACCCATCCAAATTTGGAAACTAGAAACGTGAAACTAGAGATCATTTATACTAATCTGGCATAGTCTGTTTTTCATTTTCTGGCCCAAAATCCTTTTTAAAAAAATTTAAAATTTTAAGGACATACACATTTCAAATATGTTTTTAAATATATGCGGTTGTGCAATGATGGAAATATGGGTATCAAATGAAAGACATCCTTTTAACTAAATTTTCAATTTTGAAGTTTCAGGACCAAAATATGTCAGGTAGGGAAAACATACATGATTTGGATTTCAGTCTGTAGATTCATACATCAAAATTTTATTTTATTTCAAAGTTCCAGTCTAGAAAACACTTTTATTTTTAGGTGCATTTTTCGTGTCGAGTAGTTCAGAAATGTACAGAAATATTTTATAAAACCCAGTAGCAGTAGCTTACTTACAAGGAGCATAGAATTGCTTTCGTAAAAGAGTCTATCAAAGAAGAAAACCGGATTTTCGGACGATGTGTTGTTATCCAACCAATAATTATAAAAATAATAATAATAACTGTAAATTTGTTTGACGTCTACAAAGTTTAATGAGGTTAAGTAATTGCGTAATTCGTACTAGTTTACAAGCAAACTCTAAGATTGCAATATTTAATTTTTAACTTAGAATATTGTATTTGAAAAATTAAATATTGCAATCTTCGAGGGAAAATTTTTTGAAAATTTGCAAACAATTGCTATTTAGAAAGGATGTTTTCTTGCTTTTATTGAACTGAATTTGTTATTGCAATTTCAAAGTCAATTGTCGATATTCTGTCTCTTTCAATTGATAAAAGTGACAAACAACCTTTCAACAACCATTGTGGAGCGTAAATAGTTTTTTACAAGTTTCAGTTTTGAAAAACTTTAAATTTTTATATACAAGCTTCTCTCGGGGGCCCCCCGCAGCCCGGGGCGGTCCGCAACTCCGGCGCCCCCGTTAAGCCGCTACTGTATGTGGAACTATGTTACGAAATAGGAATACATTTTTTTTAATTTTTTTATTTATTTATTTAGGTACTTAATTATTTATTGATTTATTTATTTATTTATTTAATTATTTGTTTATTTATTTAATTATTTATTTATTTATTCATCTATTTACTTATTTATTTATTTATTTATTAATTAGTTAATTTATTTATTTATGAATTCATTTATTTTTTTATATGTTTATTTATTTATTTATTTAATTAATTATTAATTTATTTATATGTTAATTTGTTTATCCACCTATTTATTTATTTATTTATTTGTTATGCATTTATTTAATGAATTGGAATATTAACTAAATTAATATCTAGTTACCAATTTATTATATTTTTAGTTTTTATATTAATTTGGCTTTCAGTATTAGTAAAAGTCCCGGAAGATTTTCTTTTCAAAAGCCATGCAATAAGCTAATAAAAAACCTCCATGAAGCTGTGTGGCACATTGGAGCTCGTTTCTTAATGGAACAAGAACACTCGGAAACCCTGTCAACAGGGAATTTACTTGTATTCAAAAACCATGTACACAAAGAATTTATTTGTATTCGGAAACCCTGTTCAATTGGAATTTAAACTGTAAACCACTACTTCCATTGTTTCCACTTCCAATCTGTTTGTTTCAATAAAATTTACTACGACTGTGAATGCCAAGCCGAATGGACGTGTTTCATTTGCGGTCACCCAAGTAGACTCCCAAGTTGACTTTCTTGGGCATTCCAGTGTTAAAAGTCTAAGGAACAAGCCCAAATATGCCACGCAGCCGACTAAATGCCAGTTTAACTGTAACATTGAACCACTCAACTCACATATTTATCAAACCGTTGTTTATCATTCGGTAGGTGACTGCATATATGCCAAGGAGTAGTTGCCAGATCTGAAAAAAGTTACATTTATTTCTTAATACGGTTTTCTTATGGCTTTAAGTCAAAAAATAGCTGATGCGTCTTAATCTCTGACTTTTGATAGAGAAACTTTTTTACAGTTGCAACTATCTGTTCGTTCGAACGCATTAGCCCAACAATTATTGTAAGCATTGTAGGTCTGTCAGGCTCACTATCTGGTACCAATTAGAGCTCCTTGGTGTTGCGGTTCGAAGTATAAGTGATCAGGAAAAATATGTGTTGGTGTTCCTAGCAAAGTTTTGCAACGACTAAATGTCCTCTTCTAATCCAGAAAAGAACAGTGGCCCTTAATTTTTATTATTTTATTATTTATTTTATTTTATTATGCTACAAGTTTTTATTATAATGTTTATTGTGTTTTAAAGCATATTTTTTTGAAAAATAAACAAAATTGTAATTTTAATACAATTTTAATGGAGCTGCAAGTCCATAGCTGTCATTCCAATGAAAAGAGTCGTAAAGAAATTCTTAGCATTGAGTCTTTTTTATTTATCTGAAAAAAGAGAACAAATTTTTTATTATTAGTATGACTATGGCTTCAGAATTAGAAAGATATATTGAAATTTATAAAAATGGTGGCAATTTGAGATCTGATGATCTGATCTGATTTCTCTTTTTTGTAAATTTTCATAACCCAAAAAATTAAAAAAACGTAGAATTAATTCTAGAAAACTTTTAAGCTGAGAAGAGACCAGCTAAGAACCATGATTGGTGTTCTAACAAGGTAGGGACTGCTTCAAGGACCAGAAAGAAAACGTTTTATATAAAAAATTACCAGCTAAGAACCATGATTGGTATTTGATTAAGGCTGGAGTGCTTTCTAATAACTAAACAATTTTTACAGAAGTTTCAATGAGCAGAACGAAAAAGAAATAGAAGCATCAAAGGATTTTCATACCACTCAGTTATTGAGACCATTGTAGTGAGGAAGAAAACGTACAGCACTTTAGAGCCACTTGCACTCTGTAGACGAAGAAAGATTCACCTATGTAAGTTCTTTTTCCCTAAAAGGTACTTCGCCTTATGGACACTTGTACTGTGTTCTCTGGGAAAAAAAAAATTCACTCAAGGAAGTTCTTCTTTACCTAAAACGATCTTCATCTTATGGACACTTGTTCTGTGCTCTCTGGGAGAAGAGAGTTTCACCTGGTCCAGTTCTGTTTTCCCTACCTGGGGAATCTTGGGCCTCGTGAGTCACTTTTTCATTAAATCCAGCCGTTCACTAGGATTCTCTGTCCACTACTTAAATATTCTCTGAGACTCCCTCGTACCTTTGTCAGAAGCTGAAACTCATGTCAGAAGATCTGAGTTTCAAATTTCTGTAATATCACAATGGCCCAAGTAAGCTTTCTCGGAGTAATCACATCTACTTTCTACCGACTCAAATATAAAAAAATTGCTTCTGAATAATCTGAAAAAGTAGATCCGCTTCCATAAAATTCCTTTTATCTTTCGAGTAATTTTATATTGTTTCAAGTATTTGCAAAAAATTCTTCAAAACTGTGGCAACTCGCCTTGAAACTGTATTCACTTTTCAACTTTTAGCTACAATGTTGCGTCGCTGCTTGCCGTGTGCTGACTTCCGTTGTTGACTTTTTGTTTTATTTGCCTTGGCAGCTGGAAAAACCAGCGACGCCATTGCAGCCGCTGCCGAACGGTAAACTATTTTAATTTACAAACCGCGCTGCTGGATGCGCGTTGCACACTGTGACATTTTAAATAAAATCGCGAACAAACTTCATTAATTGCGAGCACGCGCGACCGAACAAAGTTTGCGCCACTGCACACCACACTCCGCATGCGTGAATACCTAATTGACTTATTAGCTTCGGAAATATGAAATTATGCAATTTAACTTGCACAAAACTTCTCGCATGCAATAAATTTTTGCATAAAGTTGCGCTGCTCTCGGCCTGGCTTCTAGGATTTTTAAATTTATGTTTTTTTTATTTTATTTTATTTCATTTCAACTGCAGCTTGACTACCACTTAAGTGTGTCTGTGTACGCTTACGGCTTAAGCTGTCTGAGCTGCCTTATCAATTTTGAACGCAGTCGCCAACGAATATTCCATGCGAGTGTCGCTTGCGTCAGCAATAAATAAAAAATTTGTTTTGCCATTTATTTTGCAAATAAATACACTGCGCCATATTGACTTTTTGTCAAACTTGTGTGCGCAAAGGGTGGCAAAACTGCTTAAGCTGCTGCACAGCCAAAGCGGTTCCACCATGCGAGCTGGGAGCTGCCGTGCGGCAAGAAATATGACAAGTTGCAACTTTAAATTTGAACTTGATACAGCTCCCGCCTCACTGAGAGTGAGGAGGCCACAGGAGCTCGAACAAGTCGAAGGAGTAAACGTTGAAATCTCTGTGAGCTGTCTGCTGCTGGTTTCCTTCAACTTTTTTGGCTTAGCATAAATATTTTTTGTGCTGAAGGTATCACAGCACCTGCGTCTAAATCTTGGTCGGTGTGTGTTTGTGTTCTTCTTCATTTGTTGTTGTCGTTTGTTGTACTTTATTTCCGTTTACGAAAAGTATCTTTCAATATTTTCCCTCTGCATTCCCTAAGCAAATAAAGTAATTTGTTTATTTTTAGCCATAAATTGCAACGCCACAGCAAGCACTGCAGACGCTATGTTTATGTACGGAATGTGCATACAACAACAATTTTACTGCATGTTAGTGTCAGTAGATGTTGGCGCTACTGAGTAGCAACAACGAGAATGGAACAAAATGTTGGTTTTGCTGGTGAAAGGTGAAATAAAGACAGATAAAGTGTTGCCAAGAGTTTAGAAACAAAACAGCTGATGAAAGGGGGAAAAGATAGGATAGAATAGGATAAAATAGGATACGATACGATACGATACGATACGATACGATACGATACGATACGATACGATACGATACGATACGAAACAAAACAAAACAAAACAAAACAAAACAAAACAAAACAAAACAAAACAAAAGAGAAAAGAGAAAATAGAATAGATAAAAGAGAAAAGAGAAGAAACTAAAAGAAGTAGCTACTAATTTTTTATTATTAAAAAACATACCTCAATGCAAAATCTAATAAATTTGAAAAATTTGTAAGCCACACCTTCCACACTAACAACAAAGTTAAGCAAAACAATGGCTACAACAACAAGCGGCCGCAATTTCAATATTCGCAATCAAAACCACAGTTAGCATTGCCATATAACAACAACTAAAGCAAATACAATGAAAAAAAATTCCGACCAAAAAACCAACAACAACTTTAACCAAATTGCAACACTTTTAGCCATTAGTCGTGCCACATATGCCACAACATCGCTGATTGAGCCAAACAAAATATCCAAAAAACCCACAGCAAATAAGTCTCGAATTAAAACGCCATGTCGCCCATTCAACAGTTCTGAAAAACAAAAACAATAACAAAAAAGATAAATAAATAAAAAATTCCTTAAAAACATTGAAATAATTGCGAAAATAATAAATTCATCTAAATTCAAATTGCGATGCGCTGATTTTCCGATTTTCCAACTGCCTGCAGCGCTGTCAAATATTGAAAATCAATAAAAGCCACCAGGCAGTCAGCCAGCGCTGCATAAATCATTTAAAATACAAAAAACAGCAACAACAGCAACAAAGACGCTGCACACAAAAACCACTCATGGCAGCAAAACAACAAAAAACGCGCAAATCAAATATGAAAAAATATCAATAAAGCGCTCGCGCCCAAATGTCAGCCAACCATAAATCATGCCGCATGCCTTCGGCCCCTTCTCCGCTCCCCGCGCTCCCCATCAAAATCCGATCGCGCACTGCCAATGTAAATGTTTGTCCTGTGCCAGCGCCGAATTGCGGCCGATTTCCGCGAGCAACGCTACGCAACGAAATCGAATCTGAATCCGCACCGCATCAAATTTATTATTTTGCATTATTTTGCGGCGCTGCTGCGCGCTTTTAGGCGCTTTTCGATACTGCTGCATGTAAATTGCTGCTCACTCGCATTGCTGCAGGGTCTTTGTTGCGGGTGTTGAGGGGGGCAATGCGGTGTAATTTATGATGCATTGCGGCGCAGTGACAGTAAATTTCGAATGCAAACGACTCGAAATATGAAAAATAAATTGCGCACAAATTTATTTGCCAATCGATTTCAATTTGCTTGTATGAATGTGTGAGTGTGTGTGAAAATTCTAATTGATTTTCAATTGTGTGAAATGACAGCACACTGGCAGCAATTTTGGGCAATTGCTGAAATTTTATTTGCATTCTTGCTGCTTTGTAGTGGGTTTAACCCTTTAAGGGTTATGACATCGTTATTGATTGATGGTCTTTGTTTGTTTTAGAAATTATAAAATGTAACATCAGACTAGTTCAATGAACTTCAAAAGGCCACAAATGTACTTCGAAATAAGAAATAATAATCAAAATAAATGTTCTTTAGGAAGCATCAAACATATTTCCAAAAACATTAAATCTATGTTTAAACCGTCGAAAAATTTTTCTAATTGGTTCAATGAGATTTAAAAGACATGAAATCCACTTTAAGATGAGCAAATGTTCCTAAGAAAGCATCCAACAAAGAGAAATACTCGTAACATAAAGTTTATTTCGTAAACTATTACCATTACTTTAAAATATATCACATTTATTTCAGAGAATATCAAATGAGTTTCAAGCATGAGCTTCAGAAAGCATAAAATTGACTTCAGAAAAACAAACCGTACCTGAGAAAACAACAAAGCTAGATTAGAAAACATCAACGCATTTTAAAAACCCATCCAGTGAACATCATAAGGTATCAAATGGATTTCAGAAGGCATCAAATGGCTTATTTATTTTATTCATTTATTTATATAATTAATTAATTTATTTTATTAAACTTTTCAAGGCATCAAATGGACTTTAGAAGGCATCAAATCAACTTAAGACGGCATCAAATCGACTTCAGAATGCATTAAATTGACTTCAGAAGGCATTAAATTGACTTCAGAAGGCAGCAAAGCAACATTAAAAGAAATCAAATCGAATTCTTAACACATCAAATCGACTTCAGAAAGCATAAAATTGACTTCAGAAGGCATCAAACTTATGTATTTATTTATATGTCGAATTCTCCATTGTAGAACGTTCTACTTTCACGCGCTTTTCGTTTCTGCCCTTAAAAACACAATTCCCACATTTTTATTTTTCGCTTTTTTCTAAGTTTGCTTGATTCTACTGAACAAGTGTTTTTCTACACAGTAGAAAAACACAATAGACGTTACTACTCCGACATATATAATTAATTTATTTATTTTATTGAAATTTTCAAGGCATCAAATTGACTTTATGTAGAATGCATCAAATTAAAAAACGTCAGGTCAACTTTAGACGGCATCAAAGCGACTTCAGAATGCATCAAATCAATTTCAGAAAGTATCACATTGGCTTCTAAATATGCCAAATCAACTTGAGAAGGCATCAAATGGACGTCAGAAGGCATCAAATGGACCTCAGAAGGCATCAAATCAACTTAAAAGGCGTCAAAAGGCTTCTAAATACGTCAAATCAATTTTAAAAGCATCAAATTGACTTTAGAAAGCATCAAATGAATGTCAGAAGGCAACAAATCAACTTCAAAAGACATCCAATCGGCTTCAGAAGGCATCAAATAAAATTCTTAATACATCAAACCGACTTCAGAAGGCATCGAATCAACTTACAAGGCGTCAAAGAGACTTCAAAATACGTCAAATCAAATTCAGACAGCAACAAATCGCATCAAAAGGCATCGAATCAATTTCAGAAGGTATCAAATTGGCTTCTAAGTACATAAATCAACTTCAGAAAGCATCATACTTACTATAACATTTCACTAAGCAACAAATATATTTAAACAATATCAAATAAATTCCGAAAAACATCAAATGAACTTTGAATTATTTAAATTAAGATCGAAAAACGTAAAATAAAATCCAGATAGGCATGAAATTATCTTCAAAATAACAAAGGAATATCAAATAATAATAATAATTTTAATAATAAACAAGGAATATCAAAACCATCCATAAAACTTCATATAGCAGCAAACTTCAGAAGGCATCAAATGGACTTTAGAAGGCACCAAGTGAAGTCCAGAAGGCATCAAACTACCTTTAAAGGACATCAAACAAACTTCTTAATGGAGAATCAGCCTGCAGAGCGCAAAATACATCTATTTCAAAAACATTAAATTAATTTCAAAAACCATGAACCAAACTTTGAAGATTAAATTTTCTTTAAAATTCGTTTAATGATCTTCCGAAGGCATAAACTAAAATTCAGAAAGCATCAATAAAATAAAATGAATTAAAAGATTTGCATTAGAAAGCAATTAATTCTATTTTAGGAAACTTTTAGGAAACCAGACCAAAAATTATCAAACAAATCTCTTCATATATTTCAAAGATTAAATGATCTTTAAAATTCGTTTGATTATTTATAGGCACCAAATAAAATCCAGAAAGCATAAAATTTGTTACTGAATTATAAAATTTTAATAAATAATTTGCATTAGAAAGCAAGAAATCTATTTCAGAAAACTTCAAACAAATCCAAAAACTATCAAACAAATCTCTTCATACATTTTAAAGATTAAATGATCTTTAAAATTTGTTTGAAGATATTCAGAAGACGCAAAATAAAATTCAGAAAGCATCAAATTTGTTACTGAATAAAAAAAGCAAGAAATCTATTTCAGAAAACTTCAAACAAATCCAAAACCTATCTAACAAATCTCTTCATACACTTCAAATTACGATTTTTTTGCAACCATAGACAAATTTTGAACTACAAAACTTTAATAATTTAATGAAATTCACCTGGAATGCAATTTCATTATCGAATTAATAAAAGCGAAACGTTGTAAACAGTGCCGTGTGCCGCAAACCAAACAAATAAACAAACAAACAGACTCACCGCTGAACACTTCTCTGACAATAATGGCAACCAAAAAATGCAAAATATAAAAAAATACCAGACAATAAACAAAACAAAAATGGAGAAAAAAACGCCATGTTGCTGGTCGCATATGCGGAGATTGAAAAGTGAGATTGCAGTGAAATGCGAGCGAAGCACCGAAATGAATGAGAATTCAACAAAAAAAATGGGAATACAATGAAAGCAAAATCGCCACAATGCTGCGGTGCTTATGAACAGGCAACAATGGAAGTAACAGTAACAACAACAACAGCAGCAGCAACACGTTGCCAGCTGGCATGAAACTAAGCAGCAACAACAACAATGCGTTGTTGCATGCGGCGAGTAGCTGAAGGAATGCAAAAATCCGTTTAGTTCATTTGAGCGTAAACAAACTACCGCAAAGAATTGTAAGCAATGCAACAACGAACACACACACACAACAAAAAACAATAAATATGAACAACAACTACAACAACCGAAAGATAAAAACAGAATAAAATGGAAAGAAAAATAGTTCGGCGAATGCAAAATGTTCGTTAGGAAAAATCCTGCACATTCCTGAAGGGTAAAAGTTGGGTTGGGCATGTTAAAGATATTTTAATATATGTTAAAGATATTTTAAATATTTTAAAATTTTTTAAATATATTAAAAATATTTAAAAACAAATTAAAATATTCAAAAGTTGTTTTGAGACTATGTGAAGCATAGATCAGAGTTGGCAACATGAGAGGAATTTAAATGAAATTTTATGTAGTGTATTGAATTGGTTTTTATAATTTTTAAGAATTTCTTTGTGGAAACAAATTATTAAATATGTTTAGTAAATTAAACATGCACTTAAAAATTTAAAAATGTGTTCATTTACAATACCAACTGATGACTTTAGTCATGGGGCCCTCAAGTTGAAACTGTCATCTCTAGTGTGAAGCATAATGGTACATTAGGTTAGGTTAGGTTGGAGTGGCAGCCTCCTGCATGAGAAGCTCACTTAAGCACATCTTATGGCTCATTGTGATACCACAGTGGATGGCGCGACTCCCCCTTACAGCGCTGAGAACCAAGAAGATTCCGTTATGAACCTGGCTATATCCCTGATATTCAAAGGCGATAGCTCGGTTAGACTGGTAAAGAAAGCTGAGCCGAGAGACTTGAGTCTTCTTCTGGCTAATGAAGGACACTGACACAACAGGTGGAGAACGGTCTCCTCCTCCTCGTCGGACCCGCATCCTCGACAGTAGTCGTTGGATTGTAGTCCCAGTCTATCCGCATGCTTACCCATAAGGCAGTGACCCGTGAGCACCGAGACCGTTGTGCTTATTGAGTGACGGCTAAGGTTAAGCAGCTGGTTAGTCCGTTTCATGTTATAGGAAGGCCAGGTTAGTCGAGAGATACTGCAAGTCTGTTCCTCAGACCACAGTTCGTTCGCTACTCTTTGGTAGAATTGTCTGAGCATCAATTTGATCGATGCAATAGGAGCTCCCAGTGGGAGGAAGGACGAGGCCTCAGCGAGTAATGTGCCTGCTCTGGCTAGTTCGTCCGCCTCGCAGTTGCCTACAATGCCCCTGTGCCCTGGCACCCAGAGTAATGAGACGTTGGATCGCCTAGCTAAGTTGTTCAAGGATGTTCGGCAGTCCAAGACCAATCTGGATGAGGTGGCCGCCCCCGCGAGCGACTTGATAGCTGCCTGACTATCCGAATATATATGGATATCCGTCTCATGCGCGTTCTCGCGGATGAGCCAGATTGAGGCCTGGTAAATGGCCATTACTTCTGCCTGAAAGACACTACAATGGTCAGGCAGGCGGAAGGAGAGACGAAGCCCCAGTTGGCTACAGAAGATCCCGCAGCCAACCTTGTTCGCCAATTTGGAGCCATCAGTGTAGATATTGATGGAGTTTCCGGAGGGTAGCTCGCTACCGGTCCATTCTCCTCTGCTAGGGATACGGACTGTAAATCCGTGGTCAAATTGAGTGGGAGTGCAGATGTAATCGATGACATCTGGCACCGAACAGTCTTGAGTAAGAATCTTGGAATGACCAAGATCCGGTCTAGCCCAGCGGGAAATCGCGTTTAGTCTGACTGCAGAACATTTCGCATGTAATTTGACCCGCTGCGCAGTTGGGAACCAGTGGAGAAGGGTAAACAGTGCTTTCGTGGGTGTGGTGCGGAGAGCCCCTGTAACCAAGATGGCAGCCATCCTCCTGACTTTATCAAGAGGTTTCAGGTTGACCGCCTTACTAACAGCAGGCCACCAGAAAACAGCGCCATATAGGAGGTTACGCTCAACTACCGCCGAGTGAAGCCAGGACATAATTCGGGGTTGAAGTCCCCATCTAGTGCCTAGAGCCCGTTTGCAGCAGTAGAGAGCACATGAGGCTTTCCGTGCCCTTTCAGCAATGTTAGCCTTCCAATTTAGTTTAGAGTCGAGGATTAGACCTAAATACCTAACATTGTTGCTAAGGCTAAGTCTAACACCGTTAAGCTTGGGTAGTGCGAACTGAGGTATCTTATACTTCCTACTGAAAAGCATAACCTCGGTTTTAGAGGGGTTGACATCGAGGCCGAATTCCCGGCACCATTGAGAGAGAATCCCAAGTGCATAATTGAGTTTCTCAGAGAGTGTAGAAAGGTATTTGCCGGAGACTGCTATCGCAATGTCATCCGCATATGCAACAATTCTGCACCCAGAATTGTCAAGACGATTTAGTAGAGAGTTTACTGCCAGGTTCCAGATCAGAGGAGATAGCACGCCACCTTGCGGCGTGCCCCTCTTGACTGTACGCTTGATGCGAGTGTGTCCGATTCCGGAGCTAACGACACGCATTTTGAGCAGGCACTCGACAAATCTCACCAGCTTCGTGTCTAGGTTCAGATTGGAAAGTGCGCCAACAACCGCCTGAGGACAGACGTTATTGAAAGCACCTTCAATGTCGATGAATGCCGTCAGAGTAAACTCTTTGTGGGCGAGAGATCTTTCGATCGTCTCGAGAAGTGAGTGTAGTGCGGTTTCAACAGACTTGCCCTTTGTATAGGCATGCTGTGACTTAGATAGGAGAGACGGATCGATGGAATTCCTGATTTGATGGTCTAGAATTCTCTCGAAGGTCTTGAGAAGAAATGACGACAGGCAGATGGGTCTATAGTCCTTAGCGTTAACATGGGACATTTTCCCCGCCTTAGGTATGAAGACCACCCTAGATTCCCTCCATTTGAAGGGGATATAGGAGAGGTCCAGGCAAGCCTTGTAAATACGTAGCAACCAGGGCGCAACTGACTCAGCGCTGTGCTGGATGTCAGCTGGTATGATACCATCTGGCCCTGGGGACTTAAATGGGTCAAAGGACTTGATGGCCCAATGTAGATGTGAATTGGTTAACCAAGTTGAGGGGGATGCTCTGGGGACCTGGTCGACCTCAGGAAGACTGTGATCATGGTCGTTGAAAGTTACGCTACCAGGAAAGTGAGTATCCAGCAGAACCTCTAGTGTTTCGGCACCTGATGTTGACCAGCTACCCTGGGGTGTCTGGATACAATCGAGGTGCCTCGGGGACGAACTAAGTATTCTACGAAGTCTGCTAGTCTCAGAGGAACTTTCGATATTTTCACAAAAGCTTCTCCAAGTCACCCTTTTAGCTTTCCTGATGGCATATTTGAGCTCCCTTTGCTTGTGTTTGTAAGGAGACCAGTCAGTCATAATGGTACATTGTAGTTCAGTGAATTTTTTTCGCTGTTTAGATTTTTTCTATTTTGTTTTCAAGTTCATTTATGGCAGTTTTGTTTTACAAAAATAACCAAAAAAAATATAAAAAATTAGAATTTCTTGCTGGTACTGTTTTGTTTTACGAAAATAACAACAACAACAAAAATACAAAAATTTAGAATTTCTTGCTGCTACTGTTTCCAAACTGCTCTGAGAAAGAAGTGCGAGCAACCGTTTACTGTGGACACCAGTTTTTCGAGGCAAAAAACTAACCTAGCAAAATGCATGGCAATAGAATTTGAAACCCACAAATGACTGAAAAAGAAAAAAAACAGCTAATGAAATCAATACAAAGCAGAACTGAAGCACATGGAGAACAGTTGTGTGTTGTGCAAATGAGTGAATTCGTTTGTACATATGTCATGAACATATGTATGTGAAGGAATGGAATGTGGTGTTAAGAGAAATTGGTGTTAAGAGAAATTTGTTTGAAAAATTTGGGTATGATGAAAAAACTGTATTATATATCAGAAAGAAAGAGAAAAAAGAATTGTTTTACTTTGCCAGAGTCTGTGGATTTTTAAGAGCAGTTGTATAGAGTTGTATAGTTCGGGGGACATTACAAAATCCGAGTCAAAATGGGTTAAGAGTCATTATAATTTGACCTTGGAGAAGGTGTCAAGACTCAAGCAGGCTGTCTAACCCAGTTACAGTCACATAGATAGACAAACTGAAAGATGTGCAGTTTCCAAAAAAAAAACCTCAACATTGAAGCTCCCTCCTGAGCTCTCTTTAAGATCTCTATTAATTAAGCAACACCCAAAACACACACACACCCACACACAAATAGTTTCATCTTCTAAAAGCACTTTAAGCACATTGTGCCGCTCCACCTTCTCACCGCCTTCAACATTGCATTGGGTCAGCAAAAAAGGCGCCGCTTGCAGCCTTCACTCGAGCTGGCATCGCCACTACGCCAACGCTTTGAGATCATCAATCAATGTCAGCAGGTTTTTGCCGCTCATAAAGAGCAAAAGCAACACATCATCACATGCGAAATGCTACAGCAGGAAAAAAGAGACGATGCCCTAAAGATGATGAGGCAAGAAAGAGCGTCGAAGAAAAATGCAGGACAATGAAGACGCATCGCCACAAATCCCGCAAAAGCGCCAACTAAGCTCAGAAAAATAGCAGAAAAAATGTTATAAAATATGTGGCACTTGCTTAAGCAGCACCGGACAGCAACAACAACAACAGCAGCCAGGCAGACAGCCAGTCAACCATACCGTCAGCTATACATTGCGCCAACAATCGCATCGAGACTTCATCAAAAATTCATATGCGCCGCAAAAAGTATGGCACTGGCTGGTAGTCTGTAAAATTTATGCGTAATTTTTGGCAGCAACATTTGCAAGGACACAGCCAACGGACATTGTGTGGTGTCTTGAAGCGACGAGCCTTGGAGTGGGAGTGCGCGGGCGCCAGTGAAGCGCACTCGAGTGCTGCTTTGGGGTTGCCTGATAAGCATTGAGGGGCAAAGGAGACGCAAAAGTTGCTGAAAGCAAACCAAATGATGCAATGATGAGATGTGAAAAATGGGAGCCGAGCGCGGGACGCGAGAGTGGCGAGCTATTGCAAACACTTAAAGGACCCGACAAGTGTTGTGGCATTGTGCCACATATAAAGAAAGTAGTTTCATGCAAATGTGACTTTAAAAGACAGCAAATTAAACAAATCAATGTCAAAGTATGTGTTGAAGATGTATGTAAAAGATTTTGTCTAGAATAATATTTTTATTATTTCTCTCCAAACTGAAACTGAACCTTAATTTAATATTAAATATAAAAGCCATACCTTTGTGACGTCTTAATCGATTTGAAATGATTTCCAATCATAAAAAAATCAATGCTACAACTTGTTCACAACTTTGATGGTCACCACCTACCGCTGTCTGGTGTTCATGGCAATCATGTTTGTACTAACTTACTACATACTCGTATTTACTCGATGTACGGCAATAACTTGAGACGCTTTTGAAATGTTTTGCTTTCTTGCCTCGAGCGCCAAGGCGCAGCTTCTCCGTTCCTGCTGCGGTGGCTGCATTCACTGTTGCCACACAAAATGTTACCTTTTACGCAAATTCCATCATTTACCTCCTTTTTCCGTAATGTCTGCGTCTTGAGTGTCTTTGCTTTTCGTTTTTTATTGCTTTGTTGGCCGTTAAGCTGCCGGCTTAAGGCAAATATTATCAGCTGTACATTCAACACAGAACGATGGCGGAGTTGGAGGAAAACCTTTCAACTGTGAGCGCAGAAAAAGTGCACTTTTTTCTTTTTACAGTTACTACAGTTTTATATTTTTATTTTAGTTTTTTTATTCTTTTACCATTTCTGCTTCAAGATTCTGCTTTGGATTTACTTTTTGTTATTGTTTATTTTTTCTATTTTCAATTTTTACTGTTTCCGCTTTTTTTTAATTCAAATTTGATTTATATTCTCTATTTCTTTTTATTCCATATTGCACATTTTAAATATTTTTATTTTCTTTTTTATTCAACTCTCTCTGATTTTTGTTTTCCATCTTTTATTTTTTCTATTTTTTTTTTTTAATATTTTCTATTTTCTAAATATTATTTTTTCCACTTTCTATTTTCCAATTTGAATTTGATCTATATTCAATATTTCCTTTTTTGATTTTCATTTTAAATTTCAATAATTTCCTTGCAATAATTTTTTAAATTTTTTGTAGTTTCATATTTTGTATTCTTTCTATTTTATATTTTTTATATTTTCCTTTTCTTCATTTTCATTTTCCTTTTTCTATTTTCATTTTCAATCAGCTCGCTCCGATTTCTATTAATTCTTGTTTTATATTTTTCTTTCTTCTCGTTTTTTAGTTGTTCTATTTTCAATTTGTTGTTTTTTCTATAATCTATTTTTAATTTTCATTTTTCTTTCACTCTCTCTCTGATTTAAATTTTAAGGTTTTAGCTTTTAAATTTTTTCATTTCATATTTTCCATTTTTTCTATTTTATATTTTTTCAATATGCAATTTTTTATTTTAATTTTCAATCAACTCTCCTTTTTCTCTTATATAGTTTTTATATTCTATTTTTGATTTTCATTCCGCTTTTTTCCTGATTTAAACTTTTCAGTTTTAATTTTTTAAAATTTTTCCATTTCATAATTCTTGTCTTTTATATATTTTACTATTATATATTCAATCTTTTATTTTTATTTTCATGACGCTCTCTCTCTCTCTGATAAATTTTTTAGTTTGAATTTTTCTTTTTTCTACTCTATATTGATTTCCTTTTCCATTTTGTACTTTTTCGGTTTTTAATTTTTTCCATTTATATTTGTTTATTTTCTATTTTTTCCATTTTCAACTATTCTCTTTTATTTATATTTTAAATGTTTTCTATTTCATATTGATTTCATTTTCTATTTTGAATTTTTCTATTTCATTTTGAATTTATTTTCCATCTTGTAGTTTTTCAAC
The DNA here is from genome assembly GCA_963668005.1 of Melieria crassipennis. Classification (NCBI taxonomy): domain Eukaryota; kingdom Metazoa; phylum Arthropoda; class Insecta; order Diptera; family Ulidiidae; genus Melieria; species Melieria crassipennis. The sequence goes on along the minus strand of OY764962.1, from coordinate 53,969,496 downwards.
GTTTTTCTTTTTTTCTTTTTTTAAGTTTTATTTTTCTATTTTACATTTTCAATTTTTTAGTTTTTCTATTACATGTTTAATTTTATTTCATTTTCTATTTTTAACATGTATTCATTTTCATTCATATTTATTTTAACTTTTTTTCTTTAATTTATATTTTATGTTTTTCTATTTTATATTGATTTAATTTTTAATTTTTATCGATGTTTTTATTTTGTATAATTTATATTTTTAATTTGTTGCAATTTTTAATGTTTTTTTAATGTGTAAATGTGAATTTGTTATTGTATTTTCTATTTTTGTTTAATTTTGTATTCGAAATTTTCATTTTCATGGTGCTCTCTATTTAATAAATTTTTTCTGTATTAATATTTTTTTATTTTGTATTGATTTTATTTTTTGTTTTGAACTTTTCCTATTTCGTATTTTTACCACTTTTAATTTTTTACTTCGTTATCATTTCGCTATTTCGCAATTTTTTGATATTTGTTATTTTTCCGATTTATATTTTATATATGTTTAATTTTTATATTCTATTTTGTCCATTTTATATTTTTTGTGTATTTATTATTTGCATTTATATTTTTCCACATCATATATTTTTTATATTTTCTATTTTTATTTGCTTTTCTGTAAATTTTTCTTCATTCAAGCAAATCAGAGAGGGAGATTTGCTTTTTTCATTTTTTGCAATTTTACATTTGATTTTTTAAATTTTCCTTTCCATTTACCCCTCCCTCTGAATGCCGTCGAGCTTTGCAAATTTTATCATTTACCTCGAGCGACTTGAAAGCGCAGCTGCGGCGATTTGCGTTGCTCAAGTTTAACGCCGCTAGACGCAAAAGATGTGCAGGACAGTGAATAAACATGAAGACGACGAAGCAGCAAAAATAGTAGCAACAGCAGCAAATTCACTCTAAACCGCAGCAAATTCACTCGTTGAGCGCCTTCAGTTCAATCGATGTGGCAGTAATGATTTATTCCGCACAGGATTTTTCCTTTGTACCAAAGTTAAAATTAAAACCATTCAGCTGCTGCGCAGAGTCTGCTTTCAAACGCGCCAAGATGCACAGCAGACGCTTTTGTAATCAACGTTAACTACTTCAAAGCATGCTGATGCCTCAAACTACATTTGGGCCAATTTTAGCTTTCTTATAAAACTTTCATTAAAATCTTTTTCTTGGGGGCTTTAAAATTCAGCTCACTTAGCTTCAAACTCATCGGCGTCATTTTCGAAATCCAGCAATTTTGCGCATTAATCCTGCAAGCGGCATAAAATCCGCAGTGAGCTGTGTGCCTGCCGATTAGACGTTAATAAGCCCGACCCGTACACCTGAGTTGGTTGGTTGGTTGTTGCTGATTGGTGCCGTTCGGTTCGGTTGGGTTCAAGTTTCGACGTCGCAGTTTAAAAAGCCGCATTAAGCACGCTTCAGCGACTGCAGCCATGCGAGTGGCACTCATTAACGTCAGCTGCTTACTTATCAAATTATTAAAATTCAACTCGTCACGTTGTGGGCGACAATGAAGCTGCACAAATTATTTAAAACCAAATGAGTACTGAAGTCTTAAAATTAGAATATTGCAATCAATTTCTTTAAAGTGTTGAAAGAGAAAATTCTTAAAATTCTTCTAAAAGAGACCAAAAGAAAATTCGATTCCTGGAATCATGGAGCATTCAGGCATTCAAAAAGTTGCATGTTAGACTAAACAGAAAAGAAATTATTTACTTTGAATACCTATTGATGTCTGCAATTTTGATATATCTTTCAGATTTATCACGAAGTGTCTTATCGTTAAAATATTCAAATTATTTTACGCTTTAAGTTGCTGCCCAACAACAACGTTTCGACGAGGCCAAATGCCACCGCAACCGTTCGACGCGCACAGCGGAAGATTTTAAGCTTCGGTTGCCTAACAACAGGAATGCAGGCAACACAAATCGTCTGGCATGTCGCTGTGCGCTGCTCGTGTGGCTGACGCTGACATTGCTGGCGCTGCCACTGTCACGGCTGCAGTTGCAGTTGCAACGATGGTGGCAGTTGTCGTTGTCGTTGTAGTTGTAGTTGTAGTTGTAGTTGTAGTTGGTTGCGCTTGTAGCAGCCACATCCGACATTATCCTAATTTCGTTGTCAGTTATGCGCATATCATGTTTCGTTCAGTCGACGGTGTCAGTCTCTGTTTGTCTGTGTGTGTGTGTTCTCGTATCTAAATAGATTTTTCTCTCTCACACACAGAGGCACAGTGTTTGTGTGTTAAATAAGGCAAATGCGCGTTGCAGCAACGGAAACTAAACACACACACACTCTGCTCTGCTTCGGGCATGCGGCCAAGAAGACAAATGCGCCGTGCCTCAGGCAGCTGCGATATGCAAGCCAGCAACAACAACAACATGAGCGCATAAGCAAATGTTTAGCCAGCACCAGCAGCAGTAGCAACAGCCATGTCGTTGGCAACAACAAAGCATGCTGCCAACATTTGCAAAGACGATATAATCCAGCAGATGCTGGCACACAAATGCTGCTGCGACTGGCAATGTAGAAGAAATGCTTGCAGCATCAAGTGAAATGCAGCTCGCGAAGCATTTGCTGCCAGCAGTTGAGAGCAAAATTAACGAAAATTTCGAACGTGCAACTGAACTGGTGCGCGTTTAAAAAGCTGCCGTTTTGTTTGTTACTAGCAACGTTGCAGCATCTTCCAGACGACAACGACAACAACAACAACGAATGACAGTTGCCGCTGCAGCAATTGTTGCCTTGAGAGCAAAATTATGCAGCACTTAAGCGAAACGTAGCAACGAGTTGCGGCTGGCAACTTGAAGAGTTGCAAGGTTCACTTTTTACTCTGTGTCGCCTTAATTTTGTTTTGGTGTGGTAGTGAAAAGAAGGAAGGAGAAGAAACTACCAAAAGAATTTACGTATTTGTGGCTATGCGGCAGTCACTTCACTCGTTGGTCTATGCTTTCATCTGTTCAGTTTTACGTCCGTTCGCCTTTCCATCTATTTGTCGTTCATCTGTGTTTTCGTTCGTCTGTAGTTTCATTCGTCTGTGTTTTCGTTTATCTGTACTTTCATTTGTCTGTATTTTCGTTCGTCTATGGGTTCGTTTGTCTATTATTTCGTTCATCAGTAGGTCCCTTATCTGTGCTTTTGTCTTTTTTGTCCATTCATCCAACTTATTCATACATTCATCTGCTATTCTTTCGTTAGTTCTTCATGCATGAATGTCTGTTTTTCTGTATATGCATTCATCCGTTTGTCCATTTATTCATCTTATTCATATATTCATCCGTTTGGTTATTCTTGCGTAAGTTCTTTTTCATGTAGGACCGTCTGTTCTTCCATGTGTGCACTCATCCTTTTGTGCATTCATTCATCTTATTCATATATTCATCTATTTAGCTTTTTTTTCTATTAGTTCTTCTTCATGTAGGACCGTTTGTTCTTCCATGTGAATATGTCCATTCATTCACCTTTTTCATATATTCATCTATTTGACTATTCTTGCGTAAGTTCTTTTTCATGTACGACCGTCTGTGGTCCCATGTAAAGATTCATCCTTTTCTCTCGTTAGTTCTTCTTCATGTAGTACCGTTTGTTCTTCCATGTGAAAATGTAAAGATTCATTCTTTTATCCATTCATTTATCTTATTCATATATTCATCTGTTTGACTATTCTTTCGTTAGTTCTTCTTCATCTAAATCCATTCGTCCTTCCATGTCCCTGGTTATGGATGGTGTGAATACTGCGGAATCGGCAGCTCTTGATGTTCTGGGCATGTCCATTAAGAACGATCTTCGTTGGAACGATCAAATTTTTGGCGTGTCGAATGTTTCTGCCCGTAAATGTATGCAATTATGACTAAAAATCAAACGTTGCGTGTTGGTTTTTTAGAAAATATATATATTTATTCGTTATTAAGATTTTCAATTTGAATCCATTATAAAAAAAAAAAAACGAACGAATATTTTTTGACAATTCCTGTTTTATTACAAAGCTTGGACTTTGTTATTTAAGAATGAAAAACGATGTCGTTCATATGACTGCCACGACTGGCCTTACAGTACGCCATTCGGTCAACCCAATTTTCAAATACTTTTTCGATTGTTCCGGGTAGAATTCCCCGGGATTTTTTTGGAAGTAAGTTCTCAACATTTCCCAATTTTGTTCAAGCGTATAGCATCCCATTTCGTAAATGTCAAACTTTTAACTAAATTACGAACACAAATGAAATGACATTTGGACTGTCATTCTCGAAATAAAGCGTAGTTCAAATTGAAAATCTTATGTGGACCACCCTATAGAAATGAAAACAAAAGCAATAAAAGACCAAACGAATTTCAAGAAATCTAAAATACAAAACTAAAAATTTAAATTAAGGGCAATGATAGTTTTTAACTATTATAACGCACAATCAACTGAGAAACGCATACGAAATACGTTTTTATTTGCAAACCCCGTTTTGTAATCGTACTTCCCCAGAATTTGTTATTTTAGCTTAAGACAAGCTATTGTGTATTAAAATAAATAGGGTTGCCAGACTGACGAATATTCTAAAATGTACATTTTTTATAAGATCTTTATTTGCCCTTTCTCAGAGAAAACAAATTACAGTTGATTCGTTGAATATTAATACGAATGCGATTTTTTTTTCCTTCACGACGGGTATAACTACTCGACATTATGCGAAAATTTTTCGTTTCGCTCTGTCGAGTATACTCGACATTATGCGAAAATTTTTCGTTTCGCTCTGTCGAGTATACTCGACATTATGCGAAAATTTTTCGTTTCGCTCTGTCGAGTATACTCGACATTATGCGAAAATTTTTCGTTTCGCTCTGTCGAGTATACTCGACATAAACAGTTAAAGGGTTAAAGAGGTGCAAAAAATATTTCAGCCCGTCCGATCTCCGCATTATTCATACCACCTATATCCGACCTAAAATGGAGTTTAACTCGCGCCTATGGGCAGGGGCTTCCAAAACCCATTTGGAGCTCCTGGATAGGCTGCAAAACCGTGCGATTAAACTTATAGGGGACAGTAGGGTATCCAGCTTTATTGACTCTTTGGAGCATCGTCGAAACGTGGCATGTTTGGTTTTATTTTACCGATTAATTAATTAATTGACTGGCACGACAGCCCGCTTACGCGAGACTAAGGCCTAGGTTCCCGCAACCACCCGCGTTGTGCGTGTGAATTTGTACGCGGGTGGAAAGGACCTACAGTTTTATGCCGGTTCCGAACGGCAGGTTGGGAGCTTTTTCATAAGCAATTTTTACTCTCAGAGGTTTGCCATTTCCAGCTGAGAGGACAGCCACCGAAAGAGAAAACGAGTTTTCCCGTTATTTTTTTAGGTGTTATTACAGGCAGTATTTGAACCTGAGGTTGCTGCCTTCGACTCGCGGTCCAACGCACTAACCAACTGAGCCACGGCGGCTGCCGTTTATTTTACCGATACTTTTTCGGTAATTGCTCAGTGGAGATGAGCAGCTTGACGCCATCACTCCCGGTATTTCCCCGGGCAACACGTTGGAACACTGGCGCCCATGCATTCCACGTCGAAACGATGTTCCAGCGCACTACGAACTACAGAGAAGGTACGTTCCTGGCTCGTACAGCGCGATTGTGGAATGGTCTCCCTGCAGATATTTTCCCCAGCACTTATGATCTTGATGGGTTCAAGGCAAGAGTCCACAAATTCTTCACCCAACATCCTTTCTCCCAACCTATATATCCTTCCTGAACCAGCGCAATGCTTCGCATTTAAAGAGGTATCCCCTGCGCGTTGGCTCGTTTATAAAACAAAAAAAATTTTTTAGATTCATCTTTTTACCCTCTCATTTATCTTATTCATATATTCATCTGTTTGGCTACTCTTCCGTTTGTCTTCTTCATGTATGACCGTCTGTTCTTCTATGTTAAAATTCATTCTTTGAACCATTCAAACATCTGTTTAGCTATTATTTTGTTAGTTCTTCTTCATGCATGATTGTCTGTTCTTCCGTGTGTGCATTCATTCTTTTGTCCATTCATACATCAAAATCATATATTCATCCAAATCATCTAACTTTTTATGTACATATCTGTCTATGCTTTAATTTGTTTTTCTTTCTGTACGCCCGTCTGTTCACCTGTCCAATTGTATGGTTGTTCGTTTGTGCCTTTGTTCGTTCATCTATTCATCTGTCTTTCCGGCTGTCTGTCGTTCCTTCCCTACTCTCATTTTTCATTTGTCTGCATTTTATTCATGTGCCCGCCCCCTATGTTCCATGCGTCCCTTTGCCTACCGTGCATTCCTTTGTTCATCGCAGTGACTTATTCGTAGATACCTCCGCCGTGTGTTCATCAATTTATTCTACTCTGCAGCCGCCGTGGCTCAGTTGGTTAGTGCGTTGGACCACGAGTCGCAGGCAGCAACCTCAGGTTCAAATACTGCCTGTAATAACACCTAAAAAAAAATAACGGGAAAACTCGTTTTCTCTTTCGGTGGCTGTCCTCTCAGCTGGAAATGGCAAACCTCTGAGAGTAAAAATTGCTTATGAAAAAGCTCCCAACCTGCCGTTCGGAACCGGCATTAAACTGTAGGTCCCTCCAACCCGTGTACAAATTCACACGCACAACACGGGTGGTTGCGGGAAGCTAGGCCTTAGTCTCGCGTAAGCGGGCTGTCGTGCCAGTCAATTATTAAATTATTAAAATTATTATTCTACTCTGTTTATAAGAGTCCAATCGTTCTTGTACGCACCTGCAATACCTGTAAGCGCTTTAACTCAAATATGGGTTAAAGCGCTGACAGACAGAATTTCGTATTAGAAACCAAAAGCAGCACAGAACACGCAAACGGCACATAAGCAAAATATTTAAACTCAGACAACGCCAGGCAAAATAATTTTCGTTAAAAGAAAAGAGAAAATGCAATGCCAGTAAATAAAATAAAATAAAAAACAATACAAAAATAAAACTAAAATAAGGGAAAACATTCTCAAACAGGCAGCAAGAAAATCTAAAAAGTCATTTGAGTAGACAGCGGCAACTGCCGAGCATACAACAGCGATAAATGTAGAATGAAAGGCAACGAACGACACTGTCACACAAAATAAAAGCGCAGCACACTGACAGCTAAAGCGGCGGCGCGCACAATCCCAGCGAAAATCCATGCACCAAGAACGCAGATAAGCGTGAGCGTGCCTTGGCCACGTCGCACAGTGGGGCGTCCCCATATATTGCGTGGCCAAAAATAGTAAACGTGGTTCAATTTTCACGAAATTTGGCAACCGCCAATTTTTTAGCCCAATTAAGAAAAATATGAAAAATTGTGAAAATTGGACCACTGCCACGCCCACCCCCCATATTGAGAAAATATTTTTTATTCGATAACTTGGCCACTGTTAGCACTAGAAAGATGAAATTGTATACAAAATATCGTTAGGATATAGTCTACAATTCTGCCAAAAATGGGCAGTTTGCCACGCCTACTTTAAAAGTTCGTATAAGCCTCAAATGAATTAATCGGTACATATGTATATTTTCCCATTTTTTTAAGTTTTCGATGTTTTTCATGTTGGCCCTTCTTCAATTCGCTCCTAAGTTTATTTTCCACAAATATTTTCATGCATTTATGGCGATCCAGTACTAAATGTAGCCAAAAATAAGAGACGAATTTTTCTACAAATGATTTTAAAGACAAAATGTTAATGATTAACGAAAATGGTCAAGATCGGAACACGGCCATGCCCACCTCCCATAGAAAAATGTTTAAATTTAAAATAACTCCAAAACTAAAAGAGATTTTTTAATCATATTTTGTACTCACCATTATTACCATAAAATAGTTTTTTTTCAAAATTTAACTCAATCGGACTTCGAAAACTTCAGCATTTAATCTATAAATTACAATCAAACAGTATTTATATACATTTAAGTACTACATTAGTTAATCATCATCGCTCGAATCACTGCAATCACTTATATCGCCTTCTTCTGGTACAATGTAATCTCTTTTCCTACAACAATAATGTGAACACTTTTCTCTTGCATACCGCAGTTTCTTCTCTCGCATGCATACTAAGCGCTGTATCAAGCCAAGCACAGTTGTTGCGTTCAAATGCTGATTTCAGTCGATGGCATTGTGTCCATCGTGTGTCGAATCTTAACGCCAGTAAATTAATTAATTTTTTCTCTATTTCCACACCTCTTCCATATTTTTCTATCAAAAAGTTTGTCATTAATTCTATTTGGTTTTGCCGACATAAATTTCGAGCCGGCAGCCACACATAGAACAGCTCACGAATTTGTACAAGAGGTGCCACTATAAAAAAATGAATTACATGCGGGTCTGCAGGCCTCTGCAGCTGAAACTTTGCCCACGTGTTCTACATACTTGTAATTTAGTGAAACAATCGAAATTGGAAAGGCTCCTTAGGGCTTTTCGAGATATTTAATTTTGAAGTTGGCACTTAAACTTTTACTAGGGCTCAAAATGACTCTACGTTCAAATAACGGTAGTTAGCGAACAGTAATAACCAAAACAAAAAAAAAGGCATTGACAGACTGTAAAAACCTAACATATAAAATAAAAATTCAGATATATTAAAATAATACCTTTAACCATAAGAAAACACATCTTCAGTTTCGCAAGGTAAAATGTCTATTTTTCCCTAAATTTGTGTTTACGCAATATATAAAGTTTAAAACCTTCGTGAGACTACAAAACTTAAAATTTTTTTAAATTCCTTTTTATATAGCTTAGTTGGAAATTAAGCTTCGATCGTGCTTACTTATTTTTTTCATAATAAAGATTTGGTTTTTTTAATTTTTGGCCACGGACGCCCCACTGTGCGTCGGGGCGCTCCAAATAGTGCAGCTCGGTCTATGCAAGTCTGCGTGTGTGTGTGTGTTTGTGTGTGTGTGTGTTTGTGTTTGTCTTTAGCACACACACAACACAACACGGCCGTAGCGCACTGCTTGCATTGTTTGTGTGCTCGAGCGTTCGGCGCAGTGTGTCGGTGGCGCACTGGGACACAGGCCGTCGCGCTGCAATGACTCAAATTGTCGCCAACGATTATGGACGGCACACAGCAGCGATGCAACATGCCGCATGAGAGCCTTTAAGAATTTATGCTGTTTTAGTTAGTCTTTTAGCGACCGACAGTAGAAAGAGTTGCAATGCGGAAAAGCAGCAAAGCGTTTCAGTTGCGTGCGGCAACGTTTTGAATTTATTGAGTTGGCAATGTGGCACAAATGCGTGTTGACACTACGCTTGCGATACGCATAAACCATGACAGTTGGGTTTGGTAGGAAACGGGTGCACGAAGTTGCGTGAAAATGTAATGCTTTTTCCTGCTGCTTCTACTGCTTTGACTGCCCACTGGTGCGTATGAGTGATATTGAACTTGCATTGAAAATTTAGGGAAAAAAAGTAGCTGGTATAAAAATTAACTTTTGTTGATTCTTTTGTGGCAATTGCAGCAAAATTTTGACTATACTTATCAATGCACATTTTCCTACTGACTGGACACTGACGCGTATAAGTGACATTGAATTGGCATTGACAATATTTAACAAAACAGTCACTGGTATCAAAATAATGTTTGTTGACTCTTCTGCAGCCTGTGCAGCTAACTTTCTGCTATAAATTTCAATGCTCATTTTCTCGTTACTGCTGTGACTGTCCACCGGTGCGTATGAGTGATATTGAACTCGCATGGGAAATACATACAAACAAGAAGCCAGCATATAAATTGACTTTTATCGGCAATTGCAGCCACATTTTTGCTCTCCCCTCCTCATATCGCTGCTTGTCCCTCTGCCCAACAACAGTGCGTCCATCTCTATGCCATCGGCAACACACTCGAGTCACACTTGTCACACTCGCACAAAAATCAACAAATAAGTGTCAACAATATTGACGCTAGTTGCCAGTGTCACCAGCAGCATTTGCTGTGTCGGTCGCAACAAATTGCTGCCAATTGTAAACTGTTGTTTGTGTGATCAACTCGCACAGTGTACGCGACACGTTGTCGCACCTACAGCAATTGCTGTCACTTGCCGCCTGCCTGCATGTTTCTCTGCATGTTTGGCGCCCAGTTTTGGACATACGAGTCGCACATAGACCGAGTGTACAGCTATGAAAAAAATATCACTGCATGAGTGTGTGTCACCTGCAGCTTGCCCGCATTTTATTACATTTGCCAATTGTCAACAAGCGCGCCAAAGGCCACTGCGTGCAACGTGCAACGTGCAACAGCGTATCACTTTGCCACTTGCTGTCAACAGCAATGCGCCACTTGCAGCGTTGTCGGGTCTAGTGTTCGTTTTTCATAAAAGAAAATCCTAATATTTGATAGTTTTTCACAGCGTATCGAAAGTGAGTGGTTTTTTAGTTTTAGTTTCAATTGGCTTTTGGCATTATTGCGGCAGTTGTGTGGGTATTGCAGCTTTGACTGTGACATGTTCAAATGTTTGGCAATTTTTTGTGTGTCGATTTGTTTAGCCTTTCGCTTAAATGTTCCCACTACTGTACTTTAATTTTTTCATTAGTTGAAGCAAATTCTGACAGAAATGTTGCACGCTGTTTGACAACAAATGGGAAATTTTAATTTTGAACAGGTTTCTGACTACTTTGAGGCAGCTTTTGCTCAGTAGGTAGTTAAAACTACTAATAAAAATATATTAATTTTTTCCACAAGTTCATGAAATACTTTTCCAATAATTATTTCGACGATATTGTTGGCCAATTGTGGCTTTAAAAAAACTTTTCCAGAGATTATTATGTTGATTTCGGTGGCTGATTTTGGCTTTAGAAATACTTTTCCAATGAATATTTTGTTGATTTTGGTGGCTAATTTTGGCTTTAAAAATACTATTTCAGTGACTGTTTTCCTGATTTATTTTTATTTTTCTGATTTTGTTGGCCAATTTTGACTTTAAAAATACTATTTCAGTGATTACTTTCCCGATTTTGATGGCGAATTTTGGCTTTAAAAATACTTTCCAGTGATTATTTTTCAGATTTTGTTGGCCAATTTTAGCTTTAAAACTACCATTTCAGTGAAGGTTTTCCCGATTTCGATGGCCAACTTTGGCTTTAAAAATACTTCTCCAATGATAAATGTGCCGATATTGGTGGCTGAGCTTGCCTTTAGAAATACTTTTCCAGTGATTATTTTCCCGATTTCGATGGCCAATTTTGGCTCTAAAAAGACTTTTTCAGTGATTGTTTCCCAATGTCAATTTTGACTTTAAAAATACTGTATTAGTGATTATTTTACCAATTTCGGTGGCCAATTTTGGCTTTAAAAATATTTTTCCAGTGATTATTTTCCTGATTTTGTTGGCCAACTTTGACTTTAAAAAAACTATTTTAGCCATTATTTATACGATTTCGTTGGCCAATTTTGGCTTCAAAAATATTATTTCCGAAATTTTTTCCGATCTTGGTGGCCAATTTTGGCTTAAAAAATATGATTTTAGTGAATATTTTTACGCTTGAAATGGCCAATTTTATACTATTTCAGCCGGTTTTGTTGTTAGCTACGGTTTTGTTAGTAAATTTTGCCTTTAAAAATACTGTTCCAGTAGTTATTTGTTCCATTGTGGTTTCCAAATAATATTTCAGCCATTATTACTTCGATTTCGACGGCTAATTTTGGCTTTAAAACCAAAGAAAAGAGGCTAGTTTTCAACATAAAATATGATTTTTCTCAAATTTGTACTGTAAATTTATTATGTAATAAATAAAAGACTGTTTCAACAATTTCAAATTGTTAAACATGAAATATTTTGCATCTTTTGGACCATCTTTGACTCTTACTTTACCCGCAACTAAAGCAACCAACCATTTCTAGACCGAATACAACAAAACTCTTAGCATTCTCTGCACGTTCAACTTTGCGTTTTTACAGTCAAAGTCAATGTGCCAGCACTGAAGTGGCTCGAGTGCGTCATTTAGAAATGAAAATCACAGTCTTCTCACTGCCAAGGATTCGCTTACAAACATTTTACAGCGCTGTAAATGTTTTCACGTACATAAACCTAAAGAACAACAACAACAACAACAATAGAAGCAGCAAGAAGAGAAAGCAAAAAGAAAAAACACAATAAAATTGCAGCAGCCACAACAAAACTATCCAACCACCACAACGAATGGGTTAAGTGCGTTTTTCAAAATGTGGCATAAACCACAAAGTGGCCGAAACCATAGTGGCGTTCATAGTGTTTTACTTGTAGTGGTGCAGCTGGTTGTATGTGTGTGTGCCAAGTAGTGGTGGAGATTTTTGTGGTTTTCCGGCTAATGGCGGCTGTAAAGTTGATAATGTTGGTGTAATGGCAGTGGCCAACATTTGTGCATAGAGAAAATATTGTTGAGTGCTCATGATGCAACTGAATTGGTGAATGGATGAGAGTTGCAATTGCAATAACTGATTCGATTCCATTGTTCTCAAAGTTGCCTAAAACTTTCAAGCGATGATTTGTTTAAGACCAAACTGATCTAATAGGTTGAAACTGATAACAGTTGAAGCTCTTGGGCCTTTGTCTACTTCGATGTCCCCTCCTACCCCTCAATTGTTTCTTGTAATGCGCTCATTTTTCATTTCGATCAAATAATACAAGACGTCACCGCCTGCTCACACAATACAATTGTAAGGAAGTGAGCAACTGCTACAATTGCCAACACAAATTACCACGAATCTGTCACCTGCCACAAAATGACTGGCCCAAAAAAAAATACGAAAAAAATTCCTAGCAATTGTGAAATAAATAAAAATTGCTCAATTACGCGATAAAGTGGACAAAACTGACAAGCCGCCACTTGTCTGCGAGTCAACGGCGAGTGGGTGAACGATTCGGCAACTGAGCGACACAATGCCAAACAGACAGTGACGAATGGACGGCAATTTCTCGTGTAGAAATATTTCAGTGCTTGAATGAAATATTAAGACTAGTAGAAAATTGTGCTATGAGTAAAGAAAAGAGAAAAAGGGGAAAAGAAAAGCAAAGAGATATGAATAGCGTGGTGATTTTTTGCTTTGCTCCTAAAAGTATACTATGGATTAGACGTTTTAAGGTCAACCAAAGTAATGGGATTTTGTGTTATTGTTAGTAAAGTTTTGTGTATTATTTAGAAGCAGCATTAATGGAAAGTATGTGTGTGACTTTGGTCTCACCTAAAAATTGGCTATCAATCAAACATGACTGGCAGACAAAGGGTCACCTAAAGCATTGGCTTTTTTTCTATTTTCAAAAATCGTTTATGCTTTCCATGCTTCAAACTTACCGAAAAAATTCTTCTACTACAACTTTTTATATTTTTTCTACTCATAAAAAGTTTAATGCCAAAAATTGCGAGATGCCACCAGAAAAATGGCGTTCAATTGCACCAATTTATGTTTAATTTGAACGCTCACACACGACTGAGTGCACTTTGCCTGCCTTTCTGCATTCACTACGCGACTATTCACTCCCAGCGTCTGTGCCGCTTGGCCACTATTGTCCACTGGGCGCTGAATTTTTGGCCAATTTGGCGCACAAAGCAAGGCATAAAAACACAAAGAAAAATCCACACCAAAGTGAACTAAAGAGCAGACAAAAAGTGTGCGCACACAATTTTCCAACAATTTCACTTGCATTCGCCTTGCATGCGGCTTACTTCGGTTTGTGCCAGCAAGCGCATATAGATGAGTTTGTATGTGTATGTGTGGATGTGAACTTCACAGCAAACGCATAAATTTACGGTCCGCTGAATGCATTGAAATCTGCATTGGTTCAAGAGTGGAGTTTTTGGTCATTATGACGCGACGAGCCAATTGAATGCGAGCCCAGCTTTCAGGCCGCATTGACCGCTTTTATACTTTTTCACTGCAGTTCTCCTACTTCCATACATAAGTGAATGTAATTGTATGCATGTAAATGTGTCTGTGTGAATGAAGAACAAAATACGTTCGCCACTTGCCACTTCCCTTTTACTGTTATATGCAAATATCTCCACCTCTCAACCATCACAGCCCACCTTCCTTAACATTTCATTCGCTCTGCACACATTCACTGCAATTTTTGCGTAGTTATGTCTGTCAGTGTGTCGCACTGTGCGTCTGTGTTAATTTGGCAATATTAAATTTTAATCGCCTCATTCAACTGCAACAGTGTCCAGCACGCAGCACACACGCGAGTCCAATCCATATCTCGTGCATGCTTTCAGGCGCGCCAACTTATCGGCGCCTATACGTTCGTATGTGTATGTTTGTTCGTATGGCACTTGTGTCAGTGTGCGTGCGCGCAGTTATTACAACAGTTCATTGAATCCATTGCAGTAACGATTAAGTGATGAACTCGATTTCCGATTTTTCCGTTTGCCAATAAACGTTCGGAAGTTTCGAGCGTGCAATTTTTTACTGTCTGTAAAAGTTTTCTGTAATTTTTTTTAGCTAGTCAAATTTTAGCATGTTGAGCATTTTAAAGTGTAGGCTGTTTGTCTTTAATAAACAATTTTTTATTTAATTAAACTAACTTCTTCCAAATCAAATTTGCTTCTATACCAAATAAATTTTGTTTAATCCACATTTCACTTGTATTTTTCCTGACCTACTTTTATTAAAAAATCAAACTGTTCCTTTTTTAGTTCCTTTTAGTTCTTCTTAGTTCAGTGAGCAGCACATAAGCTGCGGTTTGTTTCAATTTACTGCGATTTTAACACAAACGTTGAACGCAACTCATAAAAAGTCAGTTCTTTTGTTGTTGTTATTGTTCAGTGTTTTCACTTTATCCACAATAATTTGATATGGCAAATTTCCATAATAGTGGTTTTTGTTGTTGTAACTGTTTTAATTTTTATTTTAATTTGTGCAAAGGTTAATTTGATACACGAACGCTGAGCGCTTTTCAAAAGCGTTGTTTGTTTATGGTTTTGTTGTTGTTGTTGTTTTTGCAAAAACTTTTCGCATTAAAAATAACTGAAGTGACCCTTAAGAGCGCAACGAATCGGCTCAATGGGATTTTAAGCACTTTTTGGACAGGTTTTTCGGCGAAAGTTTGGAACTCTGAGCTGAAGTTGGTTGTAGAGTGAGAAACGCTTTGAGTAAAAGCAATTTGAAGCTGAAGGCAAAAGCACTAAAAATTAGTCAGTTGTTGCGCTTGAAGCGAGTTCAACTGGCAATCTAAGTGAATCATAATTTAGGTTCTGAGTCAAAACAAATTTAATCAATTAAGTGCCACAAGGATTAAATTTGTCCATCACTGACACACACATATTTCAAATAAGCCTATATATGTACATACTTACATATATGTATATGTATGTGTGTGTGTGTTCATAAAAAATTATAATATTCCAATTATGACTAAAATCTCTTTTGTGCTTTCCTTTTGCTGCAAAAGCACCCAACAAATGTGTGGTTACAGCCGCAATGTAAAACCGCAAAGTGTGCAACATTTAACACAGTTTATTGCAACAAATTAATTTTTTCATTGCCACATTGTCACATTGCCACATACACTTTGCGTTGCAAGCAGTCTCTCTGGTAAGGCAAAGGTTTAAAGTTCGAAGCCCGACAACAAAAATATTGAAGCACTGCAGCAACATTGACCGCAAATGTCAACTCAGCTGCATGCAGCAGTTTATTACGAGTTTATTGTTGTTGTTATTGTTGGCAAATGTAATTACTTGTTAGTGCACATTTGTCATACATATGTGCAAGCAATGATTTAAAAAAAATTTTTTACAATGCAATATTTTAAATATTTATGCAAGTATCACTTAAATGATGACAACACCAGACAATAAGTGCAGTCATTGGCCAAATTCAGTGCCGCCAGATGAAAAGTTTCAATGCAAATGCACCAAAATATGACAATTCATAGCCCTGGGGCAGCTGCTGAGTGAATTGACAACTTAAAATGTGTAGCAAAAAAGTATAAAATTCACAGGGGCACAATAAACCTACTAGGTTGCAGTGCGTAAGGGCATTGTCCCTACCCATTATCATTACATTACATAAAATTCACAGAAATAGTGACCATGACAACAGTCTGATGGTTGCAATTGTTGTTTGGATAGTATTAAAATATTTAAACGATATGCAAACTTTAAAGAATTTAAAATCATTGAACATACAAAAAAAATACACAAATTAAAAAAAAAAATATATATTATAACATGTATTAAAACATATACATAAAACAACAATGAATTAATAAGTTTTATAAACAAAAAAAGTTTAAAAAATATGTTTTAAAAAATGAAAAATTTATACATAATAAAAATTAAAAAAAGTTCACACGAAATTCACAACAAAAAAGCCAATGAAAGTGCATACAAAGTTAAAGAAATACAAAATTCAAAAATACAAAATGTAATCAAGATGCCAAAATAGTATACAAAATTAATAAAAACTATATAAAAGATATTAAAGCAAATATTAGAAATGTATAAAAATAATAAAATAAGAATATAGTACACAGTGTAAAATTAAGGATACAACAAATTCAAAAATAATAATAACTCTCACAATTAAAAAAAATAAAATAAAAAAAGTAAACGAAGAATAAAAACCAAACAAACAATATAACATATACATATAAATAAAATATAAAACAAATATTGTAGAAAATATGAAACGTTTATATAAAATAAACAAAACCAAAAAAAATTAAAGCGAATCAGAAAAGTTATAAAAATTTTGTTCATGGCAAAAGTCAAGTAAAATTAAAAAATACAAAACTCAATAATCTTTGAAACAGATTTAAAAAATATGCAAAAAATATATGAAAAAATATTGGTAAAATATTAAAAAAACAATATTAAAAAAATATAAAAAATAATAACATAATGTATACATAATAACAAAAAATAATAATACTAAAAATATAAAAGTAATATATGTATATAAAACATTAAAACTATGTCAAATTTTTTACAAAAATATGAAAAATATTAGCAGTTCAACAAATATACATTAAAAAAACAGCAATAAATAAAACAAACATTAAAAATAGAATAACAAATACTTACAAAAATATGAAACATTTATGCAAAATAAACGAAAACATAAAAATGAAAGAGACCTAGAGAAGTAAGAAAAACAGTGGTAATGACAGAAGGCAAACAAAATCTAAAAATGAAAAATGCAATATTCTTTAAAAACAGGTAGAAATAAAATATACAAAACAAATATTGAAAAAATATTAACAAATTAATAAAAAAATATTTAAAATATATATAAATATAATAAATATATAATAAAAATATATATAATAAATATATAAAAGTAAATAACAATAAGTTTGATTTAAATTTATTATTATTTAAGAAAATATTTACAAATATGAAATATAATAATAACTAAATAAATAAAAAATAATAAGTAGTAAAAAATTAATCTTGAAAAGTAGATGCACAAAATATATAAAAAATATATTGAAAAATATTTAGATATTAGAAAAACAAATATTAAAAATATTAAACACAAAATAATAATAAAATAATAATAATAATAATAATAAATTTTTTAAAATTCATTAAATTTAAAAAAATATTAGAAATAAATCTTGAAAAATAGATAAAGAAAATAGCCAAAAAATATATTGAAAAATATTTAAAAATTAGTAAAAAAAAAATGCAAAATATTTAAAAAAAATAATAATAAAATAATAATAAAAATAAATTTAATTCATTGAATTTTAAATTATGCCTAGTTTAGAATTTTACTAGTGCCTAGTTTTACTAGGGTTTGGGAAAATGCTCATAAAAACCAAACGAGAAACAATATTTACATGATTCAAAAAGCAGTATACTAAGGATGAAATAGAGAATAACTAGAATTTTCGAAATTCTGTATTGCTAATTGTTGGTTTGTCAAAAATAACAATATTTGACACAAGCGGAAAACAACGGCAATAACAAAAATGACGCCTTCAAACTGCAACTGGGACAATGGGAGACAATAACTGATCCTACTCCTCGCTGTGGCAATGCAACGTTATTTCGCAAACAGTTGTTTACATAACACGCTGCCGAAAAGTGCCGATAACATAAACGTCCACAAAGAGTTAAAACAAAACACTATTTTTTTTATTCTCTCGTAATGAAATTAGATCATTTATAACGTACTACAAAATTATTTTCAGATAGAGTTGTCCCGCAATGCGAATAGTAAAGCGCTACAAGGCGCGGGCCGATATATCGGCTCTGGCACTTCTCACTAGTGCAGCAAGAGCCGATGTATGGGCCTCCGGCACTAAAAAGGTTAAATATTAAGAAATTATTAAATTAAAAAGTATTTTAAAAAATTAAAAAAATAAAATAATTTAAATATTAAAAAAACAAATTTTTTAATTATTTATAGTTACTATTTCTAATTATTAATATTTTAAATATGAAAAATATATAAAAAAATCAAAAATACATAAATACAAAATGCAAAAACAATTTCTATAAATATGATAAGAAAAATACATAAAATAAATAAAAGTACATAAATACACAATACAAAACCAATTTCTATAAACAATTATTGGCCAACAATTTATCAAAATTCAATGTGTATGACCTCAAATAGATTACAATTCCAGCATCGAATTGTGGCATTTTGTATTTAACTTGTTTTGTTTTTAATTTTTGCTAATTTCGTCAACTTCAACTTGAGTGCAATTATTTACTTATTTACTTGACCCGCAGACATTTGCAGACATTGCGACAAAGTGTTGCCTCAAATCGCTACTGCCACACTTAAACGTCATCAAATTGCGCACGAAAACATGAAATGCTGTTGGCAAGCAAGTACGCTGCCACACAAAGATGCCAACAGTGTTAAGTGGCAACGAAGTGGGCAAACAGTAAAATAGCAAATCTTATAAATAAACAGCAACAGAGTGCAAAATTTTAAAATGTTGTTGAAGAACAAGCAGAAAAAAGGCTGAAAGCATACTTTTGTGGACAGAAGCACAAATTGGCGACAACATTTAGATGGGATTATTTAAATGGGAGCTGATGCTATGTTGTGGAGTCTAGTCTTCGACAAATTGGATCAAGACATTGTCAAGACGTGGACATTGTAGCGGAAATTTGTAGATTTTCGTTGTGAAGATTTTGCGAAGCAGCTTCCTCTTGAACTCCCCAAGGGCTCCTATGCTAGTTGATTGTCTACTGAAACTGTAGCAGCACCTATGGGCAAGAATAGTCCTTTCGTTTATCTTCAGACTGACTGCTGCTGATTATGGCTTTGCCACGGTAGACGAATTCTTTGAGAACTTGGTCTTGTGTAGTCATAGTTATGATCATTAATGGTAAAAAATCGGAAACAAGTAGTTAAATGATTTAGTTTTCAGTCCCAAACAGTACGCAAAGTGTTGCCGGTTCATGCAACAAAAAGTTACCTAAATGTAGTTGTCTAGGCTGCCAATTACTACATCAGCAACAACACCAACACAATAGCAATAATTATATACAACAAAAGCGTTAACAATTAGTGCTCAGTGGCCTGTAAAGCCCTCAAAACGCTGACACAGCTCAATTGTCAGCCGCGCCAAAAAAAAAAACCATCTGTCTGCTTACGCTTCACACAACCAGTGACGGTAGCGTCAACATTTTCATTGCTCGTCACTTCAAGTGACAGCTGATAGTGGCTATTGTCCAAGCTTGTTTGCTACTGTTACCACTGAAGTTATTTTTGTTTATTGTTTAATTGTTTATGTCTCTGGATATTGCAATCGAAACGTGTCAGCTATCAATGACAAGGCGGCAATTGTCAGTCACCGCTAATTTGTTGTTGACTTTAATTGCCAAACGCTCATAAATTTGATACTTCACAGTCTTCGAAACGCTTGGTGCCACTTTTTGTTTTACTTGCAAGCAAAGGGCGTTGCTGTCGACAAGGGCACAACACACAACACACTCGCTGCTTTATGCAACAGTTGTTTGTCTGTCAGTGTCAACGTGTCCAAATCCAACTAGTTGCCGCCAATGACAGTCAACAGTTAATTTTTACCCCAATTTTTTCACCTCAGACTTTTTTGCGCCATGCTTTCGGATGCTTCATTGCAACATTGCACCTTTGCGCTGCAATGAGCAGCAATTGCAGCTTGTTGCATGCGCCGGTTCAAGGTTTGCCCTGTGTTTGCTGATGTGACAAATTGGCAATTGGAAAAGCCAGTTGCGCCACTGAAAATCCCACACAAAAAAATGTAAATTAAATTAAACCTTCTTTAGGATTGCACTGGTGTTGCCACTTGGCGCAAATTGCTTGTTGTCAGTCAACTGATGATTGTTGTAATGCAGCTAATGGCCGGTTAAGCAATTCGATGACCTTCAAGTACAATTTTTTTATTTTTTTTATCAGCCAAAAAATTTAAGTTTTTATTGAATATGCAACATTGAAGCATTGAACATTTGGAAAATTGCATTTATTGTTGTGAATATGTCAAAGGCTCACTTTAGCCACAGCAGCTTTTAGGCATTACTTTCTTATGTACAACAACAACAAATGCCTAGTCAGCCAGCAACCAACTGCTATCGCGCAAAACTGCCATTTTCCATTTGCTAACCTCACTTTTGCGGTCAACAACTGGCCGCCACAAAACCCATTGTCGCCTGTCAGTGCCGCCAAATTTGTGAGTAATCACATTGCAGTCAAATATTAAAACGAAATTTGTGAAATGTTGGACGAACGAACCGTTTTGCAGTTGAATTAAGCCGTTGAGAGTGCGCCATGTGGACACGCGCTGCCCAAATGTGACATTTGATGCTGGTTGAGCTGTGGCATCACACATTTGGTGGTTTGCATGAAAATCGTTGGCAATAATGAGAGTTGTGGGGGATTTGAGAAATTATAACAAATATCTATAATTTGACAAAAAAACAAACAATGCAATTAAAAGAATAAAAATTATTACAAAGAATACTTTCTTTATTAAACATTGTAATGAAAATTGTAACACTTTGAAATAGTAAAATTTTGATATTAGATATATTTTAAACCAAAGCAAGAAATGAAGTTGAAAAAATCAAAAATATCAAACAGAATTTTCATATTCAACAAAATTGGTTTAAGTTAGAATTAATCTGAGGACAACAGTTGGATTAAGTTAGGTTAGATTGAGTAAGGAGTATGAAAACGTTGCATGGTCTGCTGCCACATATTTGTGAAGCTCAACTAGGAATGGTTTCAGAGTCATAAAAAGTGGTTCTGGCCATAAAAACAAAAATTGTATGGAGTATACATCAAATTCTTGGTCTAGCCATGACTTAAGAACCACCAAACTTGTTGCGTTCAAAAAGTTTAAAGAAGTGTAAAGTTCCTGCTTCCAATGAGGGGTTTTCAGAAAGATAAACTTTTGTATTGAATATCCAAACTTAAGACATGATAAATTTTCTAAATGGCAACCACAAACCAATTCGTCCCTTTGGTGAAAATTAAGAGTGATTTGCCATCTTTTGACATGAAAAATTGTTGGAATGGAAACCATAAGCCTATTCGTGTTTTTGCTGGATCTAAACAGTAATTTCCCATCTTTGTATGTGGTAAATTATTGGAACGGAAATCATAAACTAATTCGTGCTTTTGGTGGAACTTAACCATGAAACCATAAAAAGGTTGGCATTTCAAGGAACTCAGTAAAAATATTTTGTCTCAAGGCAAATAAATGATTAAATGTAAATAAAAGCGGACACCATAAACCAGTTCGTGCTTTTGATGAAACTTAAGCGTTATTTGCATCTTTCGCCATGAAAAATTGCTGGAACGGAAATCATATTTCAACTCGTCTTTTTCATTGGTCTTAGCAGTTATAACTTAACTTTCAACATGACAAATTCTTCGAACGGAAGTCATAGACAAATTTGTTCTTTCGATGGAACTTTAAAGGTGCTCTTTCCATTTTCGTTGGGATTTGAAATCAGGAATCAATTCATCTCTTTCATAGAATTGAACAGATTAGATAACTAAATTTTTACTGCGTGTGTAAGATTAGTCAGATTTAATCAGACATTCATCACAGGATGCAGAGTTGGCTGAGCAGACAAAGGTATGGAAAATCTGTTTTTATGACTTCAATGTCTTCTGTACTCTACACTGCCAATTTGCAGAAGCCAATTTGTGACCTTTCAGAAATCATAAACGAAGTCTTCTGTGATAATTCCTCAACTCAACTCTCAACTTAAAACTTTATATTCAAAAACGAGCTAAACATATTCCTTGTTTACAGTTTATTTCAAATGCAACGCATAACTCAAATCCAACTCCAACTGTGGCCAAAATTTCAATATTTCATATGGAAAGTGTAGAAATTATTTTTCAAAATTTATGTTGCAACCAGCAGCGACCATACTGCTTCATGAACTATTTATCTATTACCAGCAGCGATAGTTTTTCTCGACGGCATAAAATCCAATCAAAACTTTTTTTTTAGCAAATTTTTGAAATATTTATTTGGCGCATGGTTCATATTTGCTGCCGCCGCAGCTTCCACTTCACTCCCTTCATGCATAATGGATGAAGTGCTGCTCGGGTCGGTTGGTTTTAAAGTGGCTAACGGCATTTATATTGTTGTTGTTGTTGTTGTTTTTCGATATCGACACTGCAATAACTCACCTTTGGCCTGGCGAAGGCGCCAAAACAGCAGCAACAATTCATCATTTGCATTTAGCGCAGCGATCGTTGCTGCCTTCAACTCGTTTTCCCCGTCAAATGTTTCCTGCCACATTCTACTCTCGCAGTGCTGTTGCAGTTTTCCTCTTCTCACAGCACAGCTTTTGATATTCGCACCAAAGTTGGTGGAAAGTTCACAAGCATTGCAGTTTTTGTTGTATGCATTGGTGTTGTTGCGCCACCAATTTCACCAGCCACTAAAAAACCAGCAAAAGCGTTGAGCTCAACAAATGCCGGCAAAAGGCAGACAGCGTGGCCAGCGGTGAGTTTTGCTGGATTTATGTGTTTATGTGGAAAGTTTGAAGTTGCGTTGGCGTCAATTGCTGGTGAAGGTGGAGTTGCTAGAATTTTCTTTTTTTCTATTATTTATTGGAGATACAGGAAGAGCAAAGGAGAGCGCATCAGGGTAGTGGAAAGTGTAATGTTTGGCAGGCTTCGAATGAAAATTGTTTTGGAAAACTGAAACTGTTGAGGTGTCGATTCGTTTGAAGGAAAGAGTCTGGTCTAAAAAATAAGTCTAAATAGTTTGAAATGATTTATAAGCAGTAGAACAGACAAAAGTTGGTGGAAGCGGTGAAAGCAATAGCTGCCAAATCTATGCAAATTGAGTGCTTTTCTCATTGGTTGGTATGTTAAACGATTTTGTTAAATCTTTGATTTAACTTCAATTGTTTTCCTTTAAAGAGCTAAGCAATCCCAATGCAATCCAAGGCAAAGGTTGGGTTTCTTTTCTAATTACTTCTGTCGAAGCTGCATGCATTGCACTTACACTCTCTATGTATGGGTCTGCATTAGCTAGAAGAAGATACACTCACCTGGGCCACTACCTCTTCGACAATCTAGGCGATCTATCCCATAGCACTATTCACAGTCTTCTAGGCGTCATAAGGAGCTCAAACTGGTTCAATGAGTAAGCAATCTCAGGACTGAGGAATTCATAACCGAAGTGGGCTCCGCCTTGTGGTAGCACCTCCTACCTAACTACACATTAGACCCATCTGAAGCTTAAATGTGTCTTTCGACCATTTTTTATTATTAAACATCCACCAAGCCGTGTTCAACCTAATCAAATTTGTAAAAATGGCCTAAGTGAATATTAAAATGCTACAACAAATCTTCATTTGACTAATTAAAAGCCAACACCACAACAGTCTCAAAGTAATGTGAGCAATTATCTTTTGTTGAGTGAGGCTTGGAGTGAATTTTCATATTACGAGTAAGCACATTTTGTATTTTTAATTGAAAATATACATAAATAAATGAAGATACAACAATGCATAAATGTCTAAAATTACCTGTTTGTGTGCGAAAATTGTTACTTTCCATGCCGCCACAGTGGTTTTTATTTTGCACTGAGAGAGCGTTGCTCTTTCACTCTACGCCGCGTTACTCTACGCTCTCGTAAAATATGCGCTGCACTTTTATTGTAATTTTCAACTGAACGTCAACTGGCTGAATAGGTGGATTTTTGTAATGTTTGGTGTTGTTGTTGTTTCATAGGTTGACTGCTGTTTTCATTACGAGAAAACATAAATCAAATGTAAGCGTCGGATGTAAAAACACTTTGAGTTGAAAAAAATGGTTGAAGCGAGCTATGAAAAATGCGGCTTTAGTTGTTGTTGTTGAAAATAAGAAAGGACCGAATCCAATATATGAGCTTGAACTGGGCTTTAAGACTCAAAATTTAGTCTCTGGAAGAAAAGCAAGAGATGAATGAATCATAAGAAAAGTAGCTGAACTGCAACAACTGCCAAATTTCTTTCCATTGGCTTCCCTGGAGAGAAAGAGAGAGGAACGAGTCAAGCTTGAAGTCTTCCAATCAGCGCCGGACTTAATTGTCTACGGTAGGAAAAAAGGCTTTGAATGGAACTTGAGAGAAGAGACTGCACTTCAACAACTCACCTAATTTTGATCCAATCTAGGTCAATTAAATGATGAACCGGCTTTAGAGAGAGAGAGAAACAAGTCAAGCTTTAAGTCTCTCAGTCAGTACGTGGCTTAATGGTCTGCGGTGGGGAAAAGGCTTCGAATTAAACTTGAATTGTGAAAGTGATTGCACTTCAACAACTCACCTAATTGTGATCCAATTTCGGTCTAAAGTGATGAAAATGATGATGGCTTTCCTGGAAAGAAAAAGAGAGGAACTATTAGGGCCTTAAGTCTGTACAGTGTGTAAATTAATTGTATGACTTAATAGCCCCTGAAAGTTGGGGTGTAAGCCTGACTTTTAATTTTTGATTTATGCTTCAGAAAAAAATAAATAAGACAACAGAATCGTAACTTGAACACACAATTCTCTAACCTACAATTGCACCCACTACTAACTCATTTTTTATTTAGATTTCATAAAATTACCAGAATATTGTTCTAATGTAATGAAAATTCGTACCTGGCCGCCTCCATCAAACTTTCTGCTCATCCATCATTCGCAAAGTCGCGCTGGCTGACCCGCTTCGAAGCATTTTCCAGCGCACGTTCAGGTAATTTCCATAATTTTTATTAATTGTAGACAATATAACGACAACAACAGCAACGTCAGCAGGAAACTAAGAACCGCAGCGACATCACCAGCAGCCACTGACAGCTTGTGCGGCAGACAACAGTGTCGTCTTGGTACTCAAATTTAGTCATCACACCACGCGACCGTCGACCACTTACACCCAACATTGTGCCGCTCATAACTCGCCGCGTCATCCAATTTAAATGCCACTTTAGGCGTCGTTAGCGCGTACGTGCGCCGGCCCGGCGTTGCCATCGCTGGTCGCGGGCCCCGAGGCCGAAACGCAGCCTCACGTACGGAGCATAATCAAGTGTCGCGTTACTCATAAAAATCTGCCTTTTTCCATCTTGTTTTTTTTAGTGTCACCGCTGATAAGCAAAGACAGTCGCAACACAGTGGCGTTGGCAACTCTGGTGTGGGAGAGAAGTGTTGGGTGTGCGAGCAATGGTGTGAATGTTTTTTTTATTTTTAGATAATTTATGATAAACATTGTTTTCTTAGTATTTTATTATGGAATTACTGGAACTAAAGGCAATGGAGAACAATTCAGCTGACCCTTGGACGTTTTTGGATTAACTTAAAATACATTTTAATTTTTTAATTTCCTTTGTGGCGCAAAGAAGCGAGAAAGCATTAATGAATTTTGAATTTACATTAGTATTAATTTTTGTTTATTTTTAATTTCATTTAAAAAATTTTTTTTAAAAATGTGAAACCCTTAATGACTTTGAAATTACATTAGTAATAGTCGTTATTTTTTCATTTAATTTTTAATTTTACTTTACAAAATGTCACTTTTTTCAGACAATTAAGGAAGACTATAAATTTGAAAAATGCCATAAAATTTAATATTTCTAACTTTAATTTTAAGAAATTATTTCCCTGTCATATTCCACTCGAATTCTGCTGTAAATGAAAAAGCAAACAACCACCTACAACGTTATTCAACTTCTTAAAAAAAAAAAGTCAATTCTGCTCTCTGCTCTCTTTTCCCCTTCAATTGTGCTTTGTGCATTTATTAATTGCAGCATGCAACACTTTCGCAACGCCCGTTGCAGCTGTGTCAGCGGCAGCACTTGACAGCGGCCAACAACAGCCAGCGAGCGCGACACAAAGTGCGACTTGTTGTTTGCCATAATGGCGAAAAATCCATTTGCTGATTAATTTCTACCAGCTGACAATGTGCAACCGAATGCACACAACTTTTGTGTGCTCTCTATGTTCGGCAGCTTTTCAGTTGACTTGTTGAAAACATTAGCTGAAATTTATGGGAAATTGCTTTTAAGTAGACAATTTTTTAATTTTTTTAATGATTTCAAAAATATTTTTAGTAATTTTTATATTAATTGGCGCACTGTGAGTGGTCTTTGTGGTTGCCAGAGGAGACACAGATTTCTGAGTTATTGTCAGTAGTTGTCTCTGTTAGGCCATTTGCTCTCCCAAATGAAAGTGAGGAGATCCGTCATAAAGTGATCCAATAGCTCTCAGTTATTTTACCTACTGTGAGTAGCCTTTGTGAGTCCTAGAAGGAGACATAACATAGACTTCGAAGTTTCTGTAAGTAGTTCTGTTGAACCTCTCTCAGACCAAACTGAGGAGATCCGTTAAAAAGAGATCTATCAGCTCTCAGTTAAATAACCCACTATGAGTGGTCTTTGTGAGTGCCAGAAGAAGACATAACATAGGCTTCGGAGTTTCTGTTAGTTGTTATCTGTATTGAAGCGTTTGCTCTCCCAGATGAAACTGAGAAGGTCCATTAAAAGTGATCCATTAACTCTCAGTTATTTGACCTATTGTGAGTGACCTTTGCCTTTCCTAAGAGGAAACACAGACTTCTCAGTTTTTGTCAGTAGTCCCTTAAAAAGTGATACAATTGCAGTGTTTTTTGTGCTTAAGGGGCTACTAATTTTTCACTCATTACTTGCTGAAAGTCTAGAATTGCTAAACATTAACTTCATTAAAAGTCTGGAATTTCCAAACATTGACTTTCGTTGAGGTTTTTGTTTCGAAGAAGAATTAGAAACGATTCTACGTTGCATTTTACAATGTCTTTCGATTTCCAGGTAAAGATTAATAATTCTTAATAATTCTTCTTAATTTATAACTTCATTAAGTTTTTTTGAACTCCAGGCATAATACAGATACCGAAGTTCACATGGAATTCCTTATGGATCTTAGCTCTGCAAGAGAGATGGTCTTACTATTCCTCTCTTAATCCACAACATCAAACCATCTCTTTGTGCTTCGGTGAACTGTTTCAGGATATGGCTGGCACTTTAATCTAACCCAAAATATCTCAGTTTACTCTTTGAAGTACTGTGATCCCAACTATTTAAGTCACTTTGACTGTAGGCCTGGAAATTCAAGACTTCTGCTGATTCAAAAGACCTAAACTCAGTCTCATCTATCTTAGTGAATTCTCGGAGGTAGTGTGATCCCAAATACTTGAGTCACATTGACGCTAGCCCTGGAAATTCAAAACTTATGCAGCAACTGAGTTAAGCTTTGAACTTAGAGAGATAACAAGATTCATATGGCATCACTCACCATAAAAGAAAAGGTTGTACTATTCCACACTAATACAACAATGAACCATCTCTATGTGCTTAGGTGAGCTGTTACTGTTATTCCAACCTAACGCTAGATCAGATTAGGATGGAGTGGCGGTGGAGTGGAGTGGAGGTGGAGTGGTTAGATTAGGTTAGGTTGGAGTGGCAGCTAAAAGTCTAGAGTTGTCAAACATTGATTTCCATTTGGAAGTAGAAGTTTGTCGGTTGGAAGTAGAAGAAAGAACTCGTTGTTGCACTTTACGTCCCAATGTTCTTTCTTGGCCTGGAAAAGACAAAAAATTTAAGGCTCTAAGCATTTCTTCCAATTTAACTACTTAAGCTTTGAACAGAAGGCATGAAGGAGATTCATATTGAATTTCTCGTGGATCCCAGTACCATAAAAGAAGAGGTTGTACTATTACACAGTGGTACAAGAACGAGCCATCTTTTTGTACTTCAATGAACTGTTTCAGGAGAAGTCTGTCACTTTATTTAATTACTTAACTGGCCATAACAATCCGTTATCTGCCACACAAAGACAAAGTTAATGTATATCATTTAGTTGTTTGAGGTAGCATGACCCTATTTGCTTCTACTCGGCCCTATACCGAGTTAACATTTAGCGCCACTTTGAAGACCTAGTCCAGTTTACCATGAGAAGGAGGTCTCAGTTCTCAGTGTAGAAGAGATCCTAGACTCATGACACCAAGGTTTTTATTGTACAGGTGAAAGGCATCGAGGCGTCGACCCGGTAGTTGGCGAAGAGGGAGACCGTGTCTCCGGTGGTAGGACCAAGTTGAGAATTCCCTATCAAATCTTGGTGTGACCAGCAGGGGCACCTGGAGAGAACTTTTGCGGTGGGCCGTAGCCCGGTAACGGGGTGTTATGAGTAGTTAAGTAAGTAAGAACCGCATCGAGGTGTTCGACGCGGTAGTTGAAGGTCGATGACGAAGAGGGAGACCGTGTTTTCGGTGGAAGGACCGCCCTATCATCTCTTGGTGTGACCAATGGAAAAGACCGGCGCAAAATGGAGGCGCCTGGAGAGAACTTTTGGGGGCAGACCGTAACCCGGTAACGGGCTGTTATGGCCAGTTAAGTAAGTAAGAGAAGCATTGAAGACCTGACTGTAGGACTTTAACCCACTAAACCCAATTCTCTCCTCCTGGAACCGTTGTTAGATAGTAATTTCTTCAATAGACATTGAAATCTAAAAGCCTTAAGGTTCGCCGAAAGCATTTCAATTCCAACGAATTACCACTGCAACTCATAAACGGCTCTCCATCTGTCATTGCAAAGGAACCAACAGTAAAGCCTAACTTTAAATGTAGACTTGCACTGGTAAAGAGAGCAAAAATCATCGTATCATTTCTCATTTGCATTGCTTACAGTTTAACACTAGAATGCCCAAGGGAGTCATTTTGACTACATTGAGGTCTTTTATTGTAAATAACTTTTGTTGCATCGCTTTCTAAAAAAATATCTTACGTGACTTTTATTAGTTTTTAAAGCTAAATGGAATAAATAAATTAAAAATATTGTAAAAAAATTTGTTATCCCAATTTTGCAAAATTTACCTTAAATGCCCAAAGGTAGTCATTTTGACTACCTATATACAATTTTCAGCAAATCTTACTGATAAAAAGACAAATATGCATCTTCAATTGCGAAATATGAAAATTTCAAATAATTGCAAATAATAAAAAAAAAATATGATAGTAGGCTGTGACAATTCCCAAGTTTTTCAATCAAAAATTCACTCACAAAATTCATTCACAAATTCCAAATTCCAAGTTTCATTCCATTTTATCCCATTGATGTGTAAAGTACGCCATTATATTTTAGTGAATTTTCTTTGTAACCCATAAAAAATAAAAATGGAGTACTTATTTTAATTTAATATAATGTGCATTTATTCATATTTGCTACTTGAAAACCAATAAAATAAAAAAAAACCAGTAAACAATATGGTAGTCAAAATGACTACCTATGGGCAGTTAAGGTAGGTCAGATTTCCGGGCATTCTAGTGTTAAGCTACAATCGAGCTTTGAGAGCCTTTGCAGCTTCCCTAATCTTGTCTGTTTGCTATTCTTGTCTGGCTGTTGAAATATTTGCTTTTAATTATTTGTATTCTAATTTTATTTTGTTTGAAACTTCATTCTTTCACTGCAGTTTATTTAGTTTTGTATTTTTGAATTTTTGTTAGCTCATAATTCAATTTCCTCAGTTCGTAGAGCAACTTGCACTTCTAATTTACTTACACAAAAAACACCAACAACTAAAACTGAATATAGCAAAAGCAACAACAACAACTAAAACTGAATATAGCAAAAACAACAATAATTCAATTGAAAAAGAAGTAAACCAGCACAGACACAGCCACAAACCGACTGAATACCAAGAAAATGAATGCGGAAGGAAAAAAAATAAATGGCCTAAAGTGCATCCTGTATGCATTCAAAACTTTCAAGTGACTTCTAATTGCATTTGTAAGCGTATATTTATACAAAGCGCTGACTGCATGCAGACACAACCAACGAGCAGAGCAAAAGTTGAACGAGTGAAGCAGAGTGAAGCAAACGTGTGGCTGCTGTGAATGCAGCTCGATGGCCAAGCACTCAAAGTTTGAGAAACACTGCAGCTGTCTGGAGTCAGTGTACTGCATTCTACTTTCTAGGCTAATGTATGTGTGTGTGTGTTTGGGTGTGTGCGTGTTGCAAACTTTAGTCATTTTACACATTAACCGCGGCACATGGACTACGGAGAGTGAAACTGGCTGCTGGGAAGTGGCGCGGAAGCATAGTAGTGGCCAATTTGGCGCGCATCCTGTCAGCCTGGCAGCGTCTCGTTCGCTGCCAACTAATCCACTCCTACGCTGGTCTACGGCACTTAAGAGGGGTTGGGGTTGTTTGGCCGCAACTCGCTGAATGCGCTGACAACTTAATGGCAGAGGCGCAACGGTGGCCATTATGCGCCACATGAGCTGTTGCCAATTTGTGCACTTAAGAATAAAATGTTGTTGTTGTTATGATAATTATTATTTACTGCTTCCTTGGGTGAGTGTGTCGAGTATTTTGTTGGGCCAATTTCAATTACACTGACATGAAAGTTGCTCGCACCTCTCTCTGCTTGCTTTATTGAACTCAAAGATATTTGTGTACATTAGTTTTGGATTTTTTGTTGAGTTTAGTTGAATTTTGTTAAAAATTAATTGTTATTGTTGTTGTTATAATAATTACACTGTGCGTGAAATTTGCCCTCAAAAATTTAGACATGGGGGGGGACCTACTGGGTGAGTTTTCTATAGGTATACTGAGTTGAGATCCACCAGCCGTTTGGTAAGATTGGCTCTAGTTTAAGAGAAATCCGGCTTTGAAGTTCGGTAATTTTAGTCGAGTTTGTCTCTTAAGTAGGTCCTAAATCGTTTCGAATATCGCCTTACTGTCTTCGGCAAGTTTGTAGATATTTTAACGACCAACAAATTTGCTTCAGACACCAATCCAAAAAAAATACATTCAAACTGTGTAATTGCGATATGTGCATTTTTTTGCGCAGCGCTACGTGGCGTATGAGTGTCATTTAATTATAACACTCAACGTGACGTATGACACTCATACGCCACGTAGCGCTGCGCAAAAAATGCACATATCGCAATTTCACAGTTTGAATGTATTTTTTTTGGATTGGTGTCTTTACCAAATTTGTTGGTCGTTAAAATATATACAAACTTGCGAAGACAGTAAAGCGATATTATTAGCATTTAAACGTTCGAAGACTTAAGCGACAAACTTGACGAAAATTATCAAACTTCAAAGTCGGATTTCTCATAAACTAGAGCCAATCTTACCAAACGGCTGGTGGATCTCAACTCAGTATACCTATAGAAAACTCACCCAGTAGGTCCCCCCCATGTCTAAATTTTGGGCTTGCACAGTGTTATTATTATATTCGGCATATTTATGGGAGTGTGTCAAGTGTTTTGTGGGCCAATTTCATTTGCATGGACATTGAATTTATTGAACTCAAGGCAATTTTTTTAAATATTTTTAAATTTATTTTTTCCTTTTATTTTTATTTTATATTTATTTTTTTTTTATTTTCGTTTTATTCTTTTTCTTTCCATTACTTCTTATTTTGTTTAATTTATTTTATTATTTAATTTTTAAGTCTTTTACTTAGTTTCAATTTTATTTTTTAGTTTTATATAAACGTATATTTTATATTTATTTTTAATTTATTTTTTTTTTACTTTTATTTACGTTTAATTTTTATAGATTTATTTCATATTTACTGTGTATTTTTTTTTATTTGTATTTTATTTATATTATTTTATTTTCTTTTATTTTATTTTATTTTATTTTATATTATTTAATTTCTTTAAGTCCTTTCCTAAAATTGAATTTTATTTTTTATTTTTATGTATATTTTTTATATTTATTTTGTATTTATTTTTTTTAACTTTTATTTATTTTGTCCATACTTTTTTTATATTTGTTTATTTTATTTTTATTTTATTTTCAATTTTTTTTAATTCATTTGAAAATGAAATAATTTTCCCAAACTTTTACTTATCCTCTCGCACTCCGCTTTTGTTTGGCCATTGGCGCTGCCTGCAGTAGCAAATAATTTGTCCGTCACATAGCCGGACGGCTGCCTGTTCCGTCTGACTTTAATTGAAAAACTTGTGCTATTAATGTTATTGTTGTTGTTTTTGTTTTTGTAGTATGTACTACTCAACGCGCACGTGTACGTGTGTGTGTGTGTGTGTGTGTGTGTGGCAGGGGCGTAGCCAGAACTTGGTCATGGGGGGGGTTTAAAAAAAAATTGTTTGCCTGTTTAGTATTATCTACTTTTTTTTGTAAAGTAAAGTGCACTTTCCAAATAGGGCATTTTGTTGTGACTTATGTGACTTAATGCATTAAAAACTAAATTTTTTCCCTGTTTTTTAGTAAAAATTTCATGAAATTTGGTGGACTGAAAGCGAAGTTATTGGATCTGAAGTGGAAGTATGTTTGTGTCATCGTACAAAAATGTATGCATCGAACAAATATTCAATATTAACTATTGTTTTAAAAATGTTTAAACTTTAACCGAAGCATTTAAATTGATGGACCAAGTTTATGGTGATTTTTGTTTATACCGTGGTGGAGTTCATAAAAGGTACAAGAGATTTAAAAACGATTGTCAGAACATAAATGATGACCAAAGTGTTAGCCAACTGAATCCGCGATCACCGTAAATCAAAACTTGGCGGCTTCATAAAAGATAAGCCAAAATCTTCATTGAAATTCTTGAAATTGGATTTAACCTTCGCTTTACATATACCCACCCGGGTGATCTTTTTAATATTCATGTTTAATATCTGCACAAATTTTAAGGTAATTTTCAATAACATAAAAAATATTTTTTTTTGAAATTTTATTCATGTTTAAACTTGAATTTTGTCATTTTTTATACAAATGTACCTGAGTGATCCCAGGCGCTTTCGCTACCATTTTGATTAAAACTCACGATAAATTTTTTTTGCGTACCTCATTATGTGTTCAATAAACCCTCTGGAAATAAATCTTCTAATATTTTCCATTGTCTCAAAATAAATCATTAAAGTTGGGCCTTTTTTCGAAATACAAACTATCGCCGGAGGAAGATACTAAATACTGAAGTATGAAAAAAATTTATAAATTATTATATATTTATTGTGAGTTTTACTCAAAATAGCGGCGGAAGTGCCTGGGATCATCTTTAGTAAGGCGAAGGTTAAGCATCTCAATAGCATACATTTATTGCATTTTAACTGAACATTTGGCTATCGAAGGATGCCATCCCTTCTATTGACACTATTTTTGACTGTTTTTTTGTTTTCACATGATGTGGCACCGTGCGAATTTCACCTTTTCAAAGAATGCATTTGCCGATGAAAAAAAGCGTTTTGAAAACGTAGAAACCATCCAAAAGGCTTGTACCGACATCCTGAAGGACATTGCGGTCGACGAACTAAACTACTCTTTAGACATGTTTTTAGAACATGCAAATCGCTGCATTAAGCCTAAATGTGACTATTAAAAAAACAAATTCGTTTCGGTAAACAAAGGGTTTTAGTATTATCTAAATTATTTTAGTATTATCTATCTGTTATTCTTTTAAATATTTAAAGATGAAAAGACCTTTTTGCTAATGTGGGAACGTACATACGATGCATAGTGATTGAAAATGTTGGCAAATTATAGGCTATGGGGGGGTTCTGACACCCTAAACCCCCCCACCCCCCTTGGCTACGCCCCTGGTGTGTGGTATGTGTGACACAGCGTAAGAGTGCGTAATGTCGCCGTCGTTGAGGAAGTTTTTAATTATTATGCGCCTGAAAATATGCTTTATTTTTTTCTCGCTATGCCTCTCTCTGCCTTACACTGTACACTGCCCGTACTGTGTGTTGTGTCAGCCGTCGCGTTGCCAGTCATTATTAAAACAATTAAAACTGTCATCATTAAAACTTATGGCGGCACTCGCTGTATGTCAACGTTGCATCGTTGGTTGGCTGGCTGGATGAATGTTGCTGTGAGCAATGATGAGGCTCATTGTTGTTGTTGTTGTTGTTGGCAGCAGTTGTTACGTCTTTATTATGGCCGCACAACAGGCAATGAAGCAGGGAAATTACGCTTTCGAATGCTTTACAGAAGTGATTTGGTTTTTCTCAAAATGTTGAAATTTAAAATATGAAAAGTTGTCGCAACTTAAAGTGTAAGTAATTTAATATTCCTTTATTTAATTGTTGAATATTAATTTTATTTTTAACATTGTTCAGTTTCTTAAAAGCTTTTTAAATATAGATATACAAATGCTGCCATTGCAAGCAATGTTGTGCAAAGCAACTAAATTGGCAGTCAAAGTTGTCAAACAAACAAGTTGCCAGCCTTCACTAGAGACAAAAATGATATTTAAACAACTTGAAAAAATGTTTTTATTTATATATAAATAGTCAAAAATATCATTCATCCTCCCTACCACACGTTTTCCACTCTATATGGCATCGTTAATGAACTTTGCGTCCGCCTTAAATGGCCACTAGCGGCACTGTCATGGTTGGCGCCTTTGCCGTGGCAACGTGTAAATATTTAATTTTGTCAACACAAATTGACAATGAAATATCAACAAACAACAAAACAAAAACAAAAAATGCGCAAATGAAGTAAAAACGTTACTGAATAAATGTATAAATAAATCGAATATGACAAAGATGAATGGCCAATGTGTACAGCAGCGATTGCGACAATTTGTTGGCCTGTTGAATAATTCAGTGAAGTTGGCACTTTGAAACAAAATAATTGATTTAAACAAAGGTAATCAAATAGTATGCAGAATAATGCAAATATTTCAAAAATTTGTGGTCTAAGTGAAAATGTGTGAAAAAATCAATTTTATGAATGGGAAATTTAACAACATGTAGCATTTTTTTGAAATTTAATAGGAAAATGTTTAAAATTGTTTTGGAAAGCTTATGAGGGAATTTATTTTTAAGTATTAATTAAGTTGGAACACTTCGTTCACCAATCATTCATTTTCAAATGTTGGGATATTTCGTTGCGATATCTCTACTCGTTCATGAGATTTTTCCGAAACCGCGCACTGATAGAAGGAGAAATGAAGGGATGTGCAGACGGAGTGATAAAGGGATGAAGGAATAGAAAGATGGATAAAGGGAAAGACAGACGAACGGATGAATGGATGGACGGAAATTGAAAGAACCAGTGGTACACACAGTATATTATTTGGGGGGGGGGGGTTTGAGTACAACTTTGAGGCTGAACTGAATCGATTAGTGGAAAGACATGGGAAAGGAAGGACAGAAAACAGATGGATAGATGAAGGAATGAACTTATAGTTGATGGGATAGACGGGATAGAAGAGATGGATGAACGGCCGAATAGATGGACTGATGGCCGGATCAATGAATGGAAGGCCGAAAGGACGTACTTCCGAATCGATAAACAGCTAAATACTTAGATGGATGGATATGGAGGGATGGGATGAATAAATTAAGGGGCGAATAAATTAAGGGATGAGCCAACAGGGATAGGGACGACCAGTCGAAAAAAATAGAGAAACGGACAGTCAGACGGAGAGGTTGCCAGACGGCCTAATGGATGAATAAATGGCCGGATAGATAAACGTTCAGAGTGATGGACGGACGGATGAAAGAATGTATGGTCACATAATGGACGAACGGAAAACGAATGGTAAGACGGTGGTCCGGAAAAACGTCTGAATGTATTAACGGGTTACCAAATGGATGGACGGACATACAGAGAGAAGTTCAGATGGGAAACGGACGGATAGATGGGCGGGTATATGGAGGGACAGATGGATGGACAGATGGATGGACATATAAATATAGGAACGGGCAGTTAAAAGGACGAACATACAGAAAAGAGTTCAGATGGGAAGCGGACGGATAGGTGGGCGAACATATTGAGGTACGTATAGATATAAAGAGAGATATAGGAACGGATGAATGAACGGAAAGACAGACATAAGGAAAAATAGAGGAAGGAATGAATAGACGGACAGATGGATAGAGAGTTAGATTGGGAACGTACGGATGGATAGATAGATAGATAGAGGGCTCAGCTTGAAACGAACTGATGGATGGGTGGACAGATGAAAGGACGTATAAATGGGCAGACGGATAGAGCGAAGGACGAAGAGACAAACAGATGAAGGGACAGATTGCTAGGAAGCATAAATACAGCTATATGAATGCACGGTCAGATGGGGAAGAGACTAATGCACGGATGAACAAAGAGTGGGAGAAATAGAGTCCTAAAGACACGATCAGGACTGGAGATACCGAGAAACGAATATCGATTCTACTGGTGAGCTTTTGTATATAGTTTCATACCATTTAAGGCTCCCTCTAGGCGTTCGAAGCACCTTTTCAAAGCTTATGTAAGACAGGATCAATAATAGACTAACAGATTCAATCATGTTAAGCTCATCTCGATTCAAGTAACTGAACAAGCTACTTCTCAAAGATTTTATAAAGAAGGACTTAAAATATAAATAATTTTGATTTAAGGATATTTAATTCATGATACAGAAGGAGTACATGCCATATTTTAAGATCTGGTAACTCTATTTATAATTCCTTATTTTCTATTAGAAATAATTCCCTATTTTCTATTAGAATCATTAATGTCTTTTTGAACTAAAGATGCCCACCAATTGCTTCACACAAATCACAAAGCTGAAAGCAGAAGCTCAAACAATGTTCACATGTCAGTAATTTTTTTCAATAAAAAATTAAAGATTAAAATATTAATAGAAAAAATTGCAAATACGATTTTCCAAACTAAAAAGTCATAAACTGAAAGTACATAAATAGCTTCCGTTAAAATATTTAGTGCTACTTTTCTACTACTATTTTATGGCCTCCTATTGTTTTGCTGTTCATAGGAAAAGTGCGAACTGTTTGTTTAACTGGAAACAGTGAGCAAACAAAATATTCGCACACATCAGTATGCGCGATGCATTGCAGCAACTTTGGTGGCTTGTTTGCACAACGAAACTTTTATTTTGTGCGAGTTAACCCTTGAATGAACAATAAGCAATGATTTTTATACCAAAAAATGGGTATTTTAACTTAAATGGATTTTTAATCAAACCACTTTAAACTTAATTTTTTTTTTAATTTGTATATTTTTTTAATTTTTATTATTTTTATATTTTTTCGACACATTAAAGAAATTATTTGCATAGGAATAGGACTTTTAACTTAAATGGATTTTTAATCAAACCACTTTGAATTTAATATTTTTTTTAATTTTTCTATTTTTTTAAATGTTTATTATTTTTATATTTCTTCAAAACATTCAAGAAAATATTTGCATATTCGTGGCATTGCAGATGCAGCACGCATTTTGGGGTTAAATGCGTGCGCATTGGCATTCTGCTACTTTTCTACTTGAGTTGTTTACAACACTGGCACCAAAACGCAGCGCGCAAGTGGGTTAAAGTGTTTTCGGGCGGTTTACTGTGCTGTGTAAACACTTCAATGGGCTGGAATTCCGCGAGCCGCTGCCCCAAAGACATTTGAATTGTTTTAGTGGAAAACTATTGCTGAAAGTGTGGGGGGAAAAATCGACTAGCTGGCAGTGAGTACTGCAAAAAAGGAGTGGACAAAATAAATGAAAAAATAAGTCAAAAAAGAAGTACAAAAATTTAGTTGAATGGTATAGAATCGCTATGCAGCGAATGGGCAGTGCAAGTCTTAAGTAGTAGGAAAGAAAAGTGTTGACAGCAAAATTATTGAAATAGTTTGAGCCCAATGGGCAAAAAGTTTTGTTAGGTCAGTTGAACTGGGAGTTTTTTTCGTGCTACTGCAATGAAATTGTTTTGATGAAGCGTTGGGTTTCTGGAGCAGCAAAAAAGTGGCGTTGAATGTTGAAAGGAGTGGGTGAAGTTAGGTAATTTGAAAATTATGGGATATAATATTGTTGAAAGTTCATGAAGGTTTCCGTGTTAAAGGAAAAGAAAACCGCCTTCACATTGACTTATAAACATATGAGACCAAGTGGACATAAATTTCTTTCAAATATTGTTAAAAGTTTGGCGGTTGCACCAAAACGGAGGCCACTTAGGCCATCAAGGCCCATTGTGATACCACAATCAATCGATCTGAAGAAAGTTCACTCATTGAACCAGTACGAGACTATTACGAAACCTATTAGACTGTGAATAGTTCCATGGGCCAGATCCCAAAACTTTTAACTTTCTTATTGATCATCTCACATTGCATAAATTTAACGGTTTCCAACGACTTGATGCTGAAATTGTTGAACTGATGCTGAACGGATTAAATTCTTTCATCAATGCCTTAAGTCTGTGACAATAAATGAAATTGGAAGCCATGGAGCCACAAATTTTCTTGCCAATCTGAGCAATCAAATCCTCACTTATTTAATTTTTGTATTTTTCTGAATTGCTGTGGCAACATCATTTTTTTCTATAAGTGTTGTCAACTTCATACAAAATCAATTAAATTGTGGTCAATTAGTTTAATGAATTTTGTAGTGGCCACTGGCCAGAAGCCAAAGCCAAAGCCAAAGCCTTTTTACAGTTTTTTAATTTGAATTTTTCTGATTTTTTTCCTTTTTTTCTCTACATTTATAACTCTCGTTAAGCATTTCTATTCCAGTTATAGAAAAAGAATTGTACTTTTTTTATTAATATTATTGCTATTTCTATCTTCTCTCATCTCCCATCCACTTTGTTTATGTTCTTCTAAATTACTTCTGGCAACTCTGGCATAAAACCGAAGGTTCTTAAGTGTACTTTGGTCATTGTGTTGTTGTTGTTCTTTTATTTATGCCACTTTATTTTTCGTTTTACAAGAAAAACCATAAAAGCAACGCTCGACTGACTATCGCCGACTGACTGGTTGTGTGTTGACTGGCGGCTTGTTGCCGGCCGCTGGCTGCGGTCTATGGCCGCGTGCGGCTTTTTAGAGTTGTTGCTTTTTTGTTGTTATTATAGTTTGGCGCACTGGCGTATGTTGACCTTTCAACGATGTGTGGCCAGATGTCTGAGACCTTCTAAGGTGACTTTTATTTTAGTTAATTGAAAGTTTAGTTTTGAAGTTCAACAGAAATTTAGTTTAATTAGGTTTAATTAGGGGTTAAAAGAATGAATCAGCAAAATAGCCGAGGTCTGCAAAGAGATTTGCATAATTGGTAAGATGTGGTTTGAAATTTTTGAATGAAATAATCATTGCTAAACTGAAGAATTTCTTGAAATTAATAGACAAATTAAAAAATAAAGAAAACTAATTTTGATATTTTGAACCGGGTTGACTGAAATTATTTATTGTATGACAACTGTTGGCCGTGTGGGCTGACAATTAAGGTGTGCTATGGTATCAGAAGTGCTGAGATCACAATAACAAATCATGAAAGATTATGAACACAAAGCAAGAGCAATAAATACAAAAACATTTATAAAAAACGAAAAACAATAACTACAAAAGGCAGAAACACCAACTCACAATTCATCCTCATTTGGAATTAATTGATTACATTAATTGATTGAATAAGGTTTAGTGGTGCAATGGGAACTATTTCACCATAGAACTTCTTAGGCTCTGACTGGATTTCAGGGTTTTATTCAGGTGTTGGAAGACAGGTATTTCATATAGCACGTAGTACTCCCCTCCTGAGACCTAATACGCCCATCGTAAATCCTTTCATATTTGTGCAGTCCTACCATTTTTCAAGCTTTACTACTGGCTCGTTACTTTGAACCTAATTTACAAGCCTTCCTATGAGTTTTCTGATATAAGTCCACTAAACTTTCAGATAAATGCTGGGCTTACAATGCTTACCGACCTTTGCAGGATCTCTCATATATATATATAGACATCACAAAACATATATATCTCCTATATAAGGATATATATAACCCACTCCGACTTTTATTTGTAGTCTGAAATTCAAAAACATTCACAGGCTTCTTTGTGTTTTTACCCAGTTTCCATCTTTCTCTTTTCTTCTCTCACTCGTTTTGCTTTTGTTTTGAGCCAACTTATTAGCCATGTCGAACCATTTTCATGCAATTTTTTTGCAGATTCAGATAACAGTTTGAGTTCCACAGCCAACCAACAAGTTGCATGCAGATTTTTGCGTTCGGCAACATGTTGTAAACGAGTTTGGCGTTGCAACTGGCCCAACGGTGCTTGTCTATTGGCTATTGGCCAAGAGCAGTGAGCTGGAAAGCACGTTTCTTTTCGTTTCGTTTGTTTTGGTCAAAAACGTGCGGCATATTTTTTTGCCAACGCTACAATTCGCTTTTGTTTGGCATCAACAAACCGTTTATGTGTGTTTGTGTGTGTGCGTGCATGGTTGTGGATTTGTATGTAATAAAGTCAGATGGGCAAAGCAAAACAAAAAAAAACATATCAAATAATAAAAACATTTCATTTCAGCATCATAAAAACATTTCAAATAATTATAACTTTTTTTTGTAATAAGTTTGTTAGTGTTAAAAACTTAAAACAAATCAAAATAAAGCAAAAAAATATAAAACAAGAAAAAATAATAATATAAGAAAATATAAAATTAATTGCAAAATCATCAAAATAAATACAAAAGAAAAGAACAACATTAAACCCATCAAATACAACAATACATATAAATATTTGTAAAATAAAATGTAGAAAATAAAATGAAAATGTGAAGATTTGAAGGAAAATAATCTATTTTATTAAAAATTTAAAACTCAAAAAATAATAAACATAAAAAATAAATAAAACAAATTAAAAAAAAAACATTAGAAGAATACAAAAATAAAAACGGTAAAAAATTAAAAAGTCTACGAAGAACATAAAAAAAAATAAAAAAAACAATTTAAATATAAAAAGTATAAGTAAAGCAAAGTATAAGTAAAAAAATTTAAAACAAATTTGTAAATTAAAAAACAACTAGAATGAAAAATTTTAATTTCTCAATAAATAAAATTAAATGAAAAATGTAAATTAGAAATAATAATAATTGACTGGCACGACAGCCCGCTTTCGCGAGACTAAGGCCTAGCTTCCCGCAACTACCCGTGTTGTGCGTGTGAATTTGTACGCGGGTTGAAGGGACCTACAGTTTAATGCCGGTTCCGAACGGCAGGTTGGGAGCTTTTTCATAAGCAATTTTTACTCTCAGAGGTTTGCCATTTCCAGCTGAGAGGACAGCCACCGAAAGAGAAAACGAGTTTTCTCGTTATTTTTTTAGTAAATTTGAAAACTGAAATTAAAAAAAAAATAAAAAAGCAAATAAAAACAATTGAACCAACAATAACCAAAATTAAAAAAAAATTAAAACATGAAATTCAAAACTAATGAAAAATGTATGGTAAAAAAACATAGAAAGAAGAAAAGTCTGATTCCTTCAGATTAGAAAATAGATAAAAAAAAACGAAAGCTTAAAATTAAAAACATCATAATTATAAAAAACAAATTATTATTAGTTTAATTAATTAAATAATTTTAGGAAAACTTTAAAATCAAAATGAATTCATTAATTAAAATAAAAATTTATTTTTCAATTTGCATTTTTATATACTTTTATTAAATAAAAATAAAATTAAAATCATAAATTTTTATTTAAATTAAATTATTAAAATTTATTATTTAATTTTGTTAATTTAATATTTTAATTTTGAAGTAGATGCATAAAAAATTTTTAATTTTTTAACTTTATGAATTTTTATATTTAGTCTTTTAAATATAGTTGTATTTTTATAATTAATAAATTATAATTTTTTTTTATTCAATAAAAATATTGTTATTTAATTAATTGTACTTTTAATTTTTTTAATTCATTTTCAAGTAGTCTTTTAAATATAGTTGATTTTTAATTTATTTTAATTAAATAAATATTTATAAAATTTAATTTAATTTTTAAACAATAAAAATATATTGAGTTTATTGAATACAAATTTAACTAAATTTCATAAATTGTTATTATAAGAATACATTGAATTTATTGAATAAAAACTAATAATAAAAATTTTACAAATTTGTATGCAATTAAAATATATAAATTAACAAAATAACAACATACATATAAGTATAACCATAAAACTTTATGTAGCTAGGTAGGTGTGGCTGCTCCAGGAGGAGCACACTTAGGAAAAACTTTATATAAAAGACTAAATAAAAATCTCATAATTATTAACAACTTTTCGTACATTTCTTTTGTACATAAAAATAAATAAAAATAAAACAATACTAGTATGTAATATTTATCGAAAAGATAATAATTGTATTGTTCACAAAACATAAACAAACAAAATTATAAGTACGTTGTAGAAAAAATATAAAAATTATTTTGTTTCTGTTTATGAGTTTTATTACTCACAAAAAAAAACAAACAATTAAAATATATAAAACAAAAGTTTTGGAGATAAGAACAAGCAAAAGGAACAGAAGAAGTTCCCTCGATTCGATACTAAAAGCCAAACAAATTGTCGCCCCTCTCTGCTTTAACTTTTGTATTTATTCATTTCATTTATTTTCATTCCATTTAGTTGTATTTGTTTACTTAATTCTTTGTTTTTGCAGAGTGCTAATAGTATTTGTTCCCCCTTTCATCGTCCAAATGAATTTCCTCCCCTGTGGCTTACAGTTTCCCCCACTGACTAACTAATGTCGCTGCTCTCCGGTAACCCTTCTCACGCCTTCACCGCACACTCATCGCTTCAGCGCTCAACACTCTGCCGGCATTTGCTGCTGTCGTCTGGCCCGCCCGCAAATGTGCCATCACTCGACCAACTGTAAACACCACTAATTGAATTACCAACAATTTCGAGCGCCACACGCCCTTCCGCTTTCTGGCCCCCGACGCTTCCCCGCCCACGATGCTACTCGCTGCCCCAGCACACATATTAACATTTTTCTGCGCGCATCTCTTCTGCAACATCAGCAAAATTGGCTTACGAGCTGCAAATGCGCGCAAGTTGATTCGCCGGTTTTTTGAACCACTCCCCCCTGCTCGTCCTTCTCACCCTCGCCGCCACCGCTGACTGCAGAGTGCAAGCACAGCTTGCCACTTGGTACCACCAGCCAACAGCCGCTTGCCACTTATTGTTGGCTGTGTTCACATTTCATTACGTTTATTGCCTTTTGCTGTTGTTGTTTGCTATTGTTTGTTGTTGTTCTTGGTTTTTTTGCTATATGCTCTTGTTGTCGCTGTATTTGTTTTTGTAGCTATTGCCGTTGCGCTATCATTACAATTAAGTTAATTATGCAAATTGAATTACACAAAATGCATCAAGTAACGCTGCTCGCTGCCGCCGAACGCCAAACACTGCGCGCTGAGCGCTGAGCTCTGAACGCTTTGAGCTCAATGGCTCTGTGCCAAATTTGCATATTAAACAGTTTCATTTAATTTAATTTGTTTATTGAGCTTAATTGAAATGGATTATAATAATTCTGACTACATAATCAAAATCCAATATTCGCGATAAAGGGAAATTTGCCGAAAATTGTTGAAAGTGCCAGAATTTCAGACAACTTTGTTAAGAAAACGCCACACATTGCACTCAGCCAACCGGTTGGACATGTCGCAACCGGTTTTGGCGTTCAGCTGCGGTGAAAATGTGCAATTAAAATTATTTCTTGTACGAACATGTGGCAACCTTTCAACAGGCAATTCATCAATATGAGAGAAAACAACAACAACAACCACTACGGATGGGGATAGTGCACAATGACAGCAAATACAAAGTGGAGAATGCAGACAGCCGAGAAAGTGCACATAGTTAGAATGAGTCTATGAACAGAGAGTTTTTTGTTTTGGCTACTTGAATGACTGACAAATTCATCATTGGCAAATAGAAACATCTGAGACTTAATAAACAATATTTGGATGGTATTATTGTTATTTTTGCTTAACCCATTTCGTACCTTCGATTCGGCAACGAATCATATCATCCTCATCTTTTTTCTGAAATTTTTTGATGATACTAAAAATAACCATTTGTACAAAACCGACACAGAATGATTGACAAAATGCTACAACAATTTTGTATTATAGTGAAATTCGTTTAAACCTGTTAACCCACTTTGTACCTTTGATTCGTTAACGAATCATAGAAATTAGTCATGTTTGCAGATTTTTTTTACTACCATAAACCTGTATAATCTAAACTTTATATTTTTTATATTATACTTAGATCTATTGGCTTTGTAATAAAATGTTGTTTTGCCATGCCACGCCTTCTCTATTACAGATGGGCGTATATTGAAAATAACCTCACATTTCAATTTTTTTAATTTTTATAAAAGTACTAAAAAATAACCAGCCTTTTACAAAACCAACACAGAATGATTGACAAAATGCTACACAAATTTTGTATTATAATAAAATTCGTTTAAACCTGTTAACCCACTTTGTACCTTTGATTCATTAACGAATCATAAAAATTATTAAAGTTTGCAGTTTTTTTTTACCCTTAACCTGTGCAATCTAAAATCTACCAACTTTAGTTAAATTTAGTTTACATTTTTAGTACTTTGCTA
This sequence comes from Melieria crassipennis, assembly GCA_963668005.1. NCBI lineage: Eukaryota > Metazoa > Arthropoda > Insecta > Diptera > Ulidiidae > Melieria > Melieria crassipennis. Next base: position 53,924,755 of record OY764962.1, on the reverse strand, counting down.
AATTTCTCCATCACATTCAAATATCTTCGATTGATTAACTAATCGAATTAGTAATCGAAAGAAAATGTTAAAGCAGCAAAAGTGTTCCAAATCAGATTAAGAAAACCAACATTTAAAACTAAGTTCAGTTTTTATATGAAAAAAAGATTTCATTATGATTCGACTGACGTAGTATCAAAGTCAAAATCATGTTTTTTACACAAATTTAATTCAAGTTTTTAGTACTTTGCCCAACTTTACCATCACATTCGAATTGCTCAGATTGCTTAACTAGTCGATTTAATAATCGAAGCAAAATATGACAGCAGCAAAAATGTTCAAAATCAAATTCAGAAAACCATCATTTCAGGTTTTATACCATATAGACAGCAGATTTCACTAAAATCCGACTGACGATGTACTACAAGTCAAAATTGTATCTTCTTTAATAATAATAATAATAATAATAATTGACTGGCACGACAGCCCGCTTACGCGAGACTAAGGCCTAGCTTCCCGCAACCACCCGCGTTGTGCGTGTGAATTTGTACGCGGGTGGAAGGGACCTACAGTTCTATGCCGGATCCGAACGGCGAGTTGGGAGCTTTTTCATAAGCAATTTTTACTCTCAGAGGTTTGCCATTTCCAGCTGAGAGGACAGCCACCGAAAGAGAAAACGTGTTTTCCCGTTATTTTTTTTTTTAGGTGTTATTACAGGCAGTATTTGAACCTGAGGTTGCTGCCGACTCACGGTCCAACGCACTAACCAACTGAGCCACGGCGGCTTGTATCTTCTTTAGTAAAATTTAATTTACATTTTTAGTACTTTGCCAAACTTTCCCATCAAATTCAAATAACTTCAACCGATTAACTAATCGCATTAGTAATCGAAACAAAATGTGACAGATAAAGAAAGCCAACATTTAAAAATGAGTTAAGGTTTTATATAGTTAACAGATTTCATTAAGATCCACCTGACATTGCATTGCAAGTCAAAATCGTATCTTTTTTAGTCAAATTTAATATAAATTGTTAGTACTTTGCCAAACTTTCCCAACACATTCGAATAATTTAGATTGATTAACTAACTGAATTATTAATCAAACAAAAATTTGACAGCAGTAACATTTTATGGACCCTCCAATGGAAAGGTACCGTTACACAAAGGTACCGTTACATAGTTAGACCGGATCCATCAGTGTTATTTATTACCATGTTTTGCGGCAACATGGCAAACATATAAATTTAGCATGTGACTAAATATTTAATTGCGCGCTTTTTGTTGGCAGATTTGGTGAGTTGATTAAATGTTGCGGCGGTAGTCAATGCATTAATTTGGCATTTAAAACACCGCAGTGCAATCACGAGTGAACCGTGGAGGCGGCGGCAGCGACGATTTGGTTAAAATGAATTCCAGAAGACGTCAATTAGAAAGTGGCATTTCACATTTACCACCCAACCACAGACATAAATCACACATTCAGACAATTGGCTGGTAAGTGGACTGAGTGTTGTGCGGTGAGCTAAGACACTGTTGTTGTTGTTGTTCGGCAACGTGCTTTTGCCTTTGAACAAAGTGTTTGCGGGTTCGCGTTGCGTGTGAATTGCGGCGCCAATTAAAATGCCATGATTCGGTATTATTTTTTATACATCATACATGCTTACGCAACAACAACAACAACAAAAGCAAATCAAACAGTTAAGCACATTGCATTATTGTCGACAGTTTGCATTGGGTTTTTGATTGAAGAGCAAAGTGTTCGATGTGACGTGCAGTGGTCTGCGGTCTGCCGCAGTGATGAATCAATATTCGGTAAACAAAGAATCGACGCTTAAGGGGGTCGTCTACGTACAAAGTTTTAAAAAATTATTTTTTTGTTTTACATATTTTTCATTTGGAAGACGTGAGGAATGTTATTTCCAAAGGATTTGGGTAAACTCTTCACGCCTATTGAGCTGTAGAGCATTGAGCACGCTCGCTACGGTATTTCCGCGCGCTCTCTGTGAACTTTAAACGCGTTTTCCCGAAAGTCATATTTTTCTAACTTGCACGATTTTAGGAAAAGTTTTACACGCATCGATTCGATTTAATTTTTTACTTGCTCAGAAAACATGTCGCTATGTTTAGACACGAGCTTTTAACAAAATATTGTTTTTTTTTACTATAACAGGCAATAAACATTTGAAAAAAAGGGGAAAAAA